>KZ061724.1:262050-358251 GCA_002091835.1 Anopheles maculatus | reverse complement strand
AATCCGGGGTGTCGGATGTGTTTTGAATCCTTCCCAGCCCTTCGGCCCATCGGTGCGCTTACACCACTTTATGATTGATGGTTTTTAGCAGGGTAATTAACGGCACCAGGGGACGGAAAAACTTTCGTTTGACTGCTGATTAAAGAGCAGTCAGTTGGAAAGCTTTTTGCGCGGCGCGGAGGATGGATAATGGTGGTGAAATGCTCGCAACCCCTTTTACATCGTTCGGCGGTGGTACACTCTCGAAAAAAGGATCGAATTCTCACAGCTTTCAATTATGGTTTACGGAACGGTGGCATGGAACTTAGTGGACACAGGGGATGGGCACCGAGTGTGCGCGTCTACTACTGATGAAACGATAATCGACAATGATGATAAGGTGTCGGGTGTTTTCATTTTCAAGCTCGCTGTAGGATTCTTCTGCTACTACACTGCTGTGGTCGTTTGAGGAAAGTAGCGTCCATTAATAATTTTGACCGATCGCGGAACTGTGAATTGGTTCTAGGACAAATTGCTTCGGTTGGGAATTTTACCAGTTAGAGCAGTTAAATTTCTATTAAAGTTGATGCTTTTCAAATACACAAATTCAAATAATTAATTTTCTCACTTGTTGAGACAATCGGAATAGATGTCATGTGTGTGTTATAACTAGCGGTCATTTTGCTTTGCATGACGGATAAAGTAGATATTCCCACAATTCCATTAAACAAAATCAATGATACTCAAATAGTTTATTTAAAAGCGTTTGTCGATCTGCATTTTCTTCTCGCACATAGAAAGTAATCCAGAGTAGTTTTTACAACGTTTATCAAGGTTTTTGATTTACATTCTTAATGTTCTTAATGCAGCCGAAATGACGCCAGAATAATTGGAAAAAAAGTTAAAATATTAAATCAATTGTGGCAGAGTAATGACACCAGAGGAAATAAGCAACAAATATTCCATGTACGAATTGACAATATCACGCATATTGTCAAAATATTTGTGCACCTAAACGCAACAAGATAAGCCTAATCGAGGTTGTCCTCGATCAACAAAAAATCGTGAGTTTGCCAGATGTGTTTAAAAGAATCTTTGATAATGTAAACGAAAACCTGTAATAAATGTTCATGATAGGACTAACGGGTAACAGATTACTAAGAAAGGGAAATTCTTCCAACAAACGAAAACTTAGCTGTGATGAATATGTTTTACCTACTGCATAAACGAAATAATCGACCGTTTTGTGTACAAAAATTTCCCTCATTTATACCGAATGGCACAAGCCATTAAAATAAGCATGTTAATGCGAAAACTACCCTAAACATACCCCCAAAATCGTATGGGAATAACTCATCCAAGAATAAATGACAAAATTCGCCAGATTTTAAACCTTTCGAAAACTTAAGGAATCTATTAGATGAAAGAATGTTCAAAATTAACATATAGTATATCAAGTTTGTGTATGAAATCTTGTACATAAAAATTCTGTTGTAAAGAAAGATCTATTTTTTTACTGAAGTCTGACGACGTTCGTAATGCGCGTTCACCTTGTAACGATCGACTAGCTCCACTGAAAAATGAGCTTTCACTAGATACTGAACGCGGATCGAACTGCGTTTATATCTCGGGGTAAATTTCTCATTGTTTGTATCTAACATATTCTTTTACCCAATTGTTTTTCTATCTCAAATAAAAATTATTTTATTTATTTCTTCCGCACTTTAGCTTCCGTTGTACTTGTTTGTTTACTATTTTATACAATTACGTTGCACGTGTGCTCAAAGTCGTTGATTGCCTGAAGTAAACTTTTTCCCTGGTATATCGATGTTTTAATCGACCCGGTATCCAAGGTGTACCAGGTTCCTGGAATATCCTTGGCCATTGCACTTACATATATGTGGTTTTAATCGTGTATTGTGTTTTTAATGTACTATTTTCATTAATATAAACGATGGAATTACATGTTCTGTTACACATTTTGCAAGGGTTTATTGGGTAAAAACTATTAAAAGGACAAACAACAAGAAAGAGAAGACATCGCTTCAGCCATGATGGAGACATCGGATCATCAACAACATCTACAAACACCCGCTTATCTGGTGGCCGCAAACAGCTCGAAATCAACCGAATACTCAAACAACATGGTCGGTGTTGCACCCGGTGCCGGGTGATGGGTAGCCTTCAGCTGAGCTTCAGCAGTGGGCTTTCCGAATCGAGCGTAAAGTCGTTCAACAAATACCGTCCCTTTGAGGAGAGGGTCACAACGAATGGTCAAATTATTGATTAAATGTGCTAAAATAAAACAAATGCACCGATCCTACTTACCGGGTTGTAAGGACACATGAGCGAGAAATTGATAAACTTGGTCGATTCTTTCGCAATCGTGCGTACGATCGGATTTTCCGACATTACCGGATCGACCTTACAGGTGTCCAGATCGATGTTCACCATCGTGTGGTACTCGCCCTTGATCAAATGCTGCACGTGTGGAGTAACCTGCAACAGTGCAAACCAAACCACAACAAAATGTAGTTTTATATCCCTTTGCAACCACCATTTTTACGAGCTTACGATGACGCTGCCGTCGATTTTCTTTGCCAGCTCAACGTCTGCACCGAACGAGTACTTATCGTTCTGACTCTTGATGAATATGTTACCGTGCATGTAGTCCTTGTTCAGCTCGTACTTGAGATTCTCGAACCGTACCACGGCGGCTGACTGGAGAATAGCAAGAATAAATATGATAAAATGTAAATCTTGCTTGCAAGATTGGTTGAAAATGTAAGTTCAACCTACCCGATCGATCAGCTGCACCAACAGCACAAACAAAGCACAGTGTTTAAACATTTTCGGGCCCGCTTCGTATCGAACCGCTCGAAAAGCAAACTATCAAGCACTGAAGCGAACCAGTATTGGTAGTCAGCGAATTTATAGTTGTCGCTGTTATGATTAGTGGATGCTGATAAGGCGATACAGCTCAAAGGCTTATAATTTGCGTTCATGAAAGTATAATTTTTAAATATGGTTAGATAACAAGGCAGTCTATTCGGTTGCTTAATTGTAGGCAAATTTAGTCGAAAAGCATCGAAAAAATGCGCATTTAATTGTGCCGTTTTGCGCTTTTACTGTAAAGATTATTTGAGAAATAGATCGCATTAATGCTAAGTAATTGACATTATTTTATGTTTATGCTTATTGTTATAAAAAAATATTGTATAATTTTTTTACTTTTAGGAACAAACAAAAACAAACATGGTGATCGTGATACCTACCGTCGCATATGCTGCAAGTAAACTGTTATCTATCGTTACGTTAAGATCTAACAAAACCAGCAAAGTGTTAAATTACGCTAAAGTTTGAAGCCAATTTTCCGGTTATTTATTTTATCGTTCTAATCAGAAAATGTTTAATGCTACCTAAAATTAGGCCAGGTATCAAAGTAAAGTTAATGATAGTGTTTTGCTAGGATGATTTAGACAGTTATTAAAATAATTATGTCATACGATTCGTGAAAACAACAATTTGCGTACCGAGATCTACGTTGACGGTAATGCATTAGTAGATTTCGTGCAGGTAGAATGAAAGTAAGCATAAATTTTACGTTTGTTGAGAACTGCTACAAAACAGTGAAGTGTTGTAAAACTGCTGTGTACACCAAGAGTGTAGTCTATATTTGGTATGTGTGATACTTGGAACAAAATGTACACGAATCAATGCGGGATTCCCAACTCACCGCCAGCAACTCAAAAACTTTGTTCATTATTTCAAGAGTGTTAGAGTATTGAAGAACAAAAATACACGCAAAATCGTAATAATACAGTAAAACAAACAGCAAACAAACTGTTTTAAAATGATCTCAATGAACTCTCTTCGAGCGAATTTTAAATAACACCACAGTGAATTTTTCATTTTTTATTTAGAGTTTCGAGGAAATTTAAATTCGTGGTCAAGAGGTTAACAGCATCCCCTCATTTGCACAGAATTTCAATGTCTAGCGACGTACAAGGCAGTGTACAGCTAATTCTGTTAAGCAATGAATACTTTAGGTGGCAAAAAAGACTCCGCAAGCCAAACTTGACATTGCTAAAAATAAAGTTAATCGATTCAACATCAGCGAAAATATATTTTTTTCACAGATAAATGTAAAAATATGGTCCATTCGGAAGAAATGCAGTTAAATATTTACGGTACAGATGATAGACAGCACTACTGCCTAAATCCGAACCGACAGGCTGATGTTTATCAGCTAAATGCAAAAATTTAAATTTATCAATCACGGCGAGTCTGGCATGGGACTTCGTTTACCGAGAGATATCTCTTTACAGGCTTAAGTCTTGTTTAAAAAAAAAAAACAAGAACTCGAAGAATATCTATTGATCAGTTCAAACACTTGGACAACTCTAATAAGTGTGTGCTGTTTACCCTGAAATATGAACATTTCGACCATGAAGTCACGGCTTATTAAAATAATATAGTTCAACGCTGAAGCCGGTGTAAGATAGTCAAACAGTCAGTCATTTGTCCTTGAAGATCTTGAACAATAATTTACTCGCCAGCAAATAAATACAGTAAAACTTGTCCTTTAAACAAAATAAATGTCTCAAATAGCGTGAGTGCTTTTATTTGTTTTGTGACCAATCCCCAGATAGAATCAACGAGGACGACGACGCTTCAAAGTCCACATCCCACGTGCAGCTTAACGACATCGATTGACTTTTGTGTCCTAGAAAACATTCCAGGACGGTGTGTATTCGGTGTGTGTGTCACCCAGCTGACTGTGACACCATTCGGCAAGAGACAGGCAGATGTCGCCGTCGCTCGTGAAGCCCGGCCCGTCGAGTAATTAGCTACTGATTCTACCTGACGTGGGAGACAACATTTGGAAGATTAGATCTTAGGCCTCCGACGTCGCCATCGTTCGGCTGTGACGCAAGCGGTTGAGACAGGTAGGACACGAAAGGACAAAGTTTTGTCGTCGCCCAAGTAAACGTATCTTCCCGTTTTGTTAGGTGGAAATACCTTCCATGTTCCCGGGACAATTTCTGGCGCTTAAACACACACACACACACACGCACAGAGACAACCATGTGTGATAGTGCGCACGGTAGACGGTATAAAGGTGACGGCAGGTTGTTTATGTTTATGGTTGTTGACGTTTAGGACGCCAGACACAACACACATACTTAGCTGTGCTGTGGGACAAATATTGGAAAAGATTACACCGCAGGATAACGGTATGCAGGATGGTGACTCCGAGGTCAACCGGGGGAACCAATGGTGGCAGGTAGAGAGCCGGTACAGGTAGACGGGTCGTGCGGAACGCATCGAGAACCAACTTCACGACGCGTGCTGTCAGTGATGGTGGTGGTTCTTTATGCCGATGGTCGGGTGGGTAATAATGAGGCGCCGTACCGCAAACAACACACTAACGATGCCCGAAAAGCTGTGTCGGATCCGATTTATGCTGCCAACTAGACGGGAAAGCTTCTTTTTATTTGGAAAGAAGGATACATATACCGTGAATGGGTTTGGACGTTGAAATTGGAGAGAGGCCATGCTGCGTGTGACAATATTGACCTGACATCGATCAGGACGGCTGACAATGGAATGCAGGCGCTTGGACGATGGTTACAATATTCTTCCGGTAAAGAATTCCTAAATCAGGTCACTGGAGCGCTTGACATAGGTAGGGCTAATAGTTAATTATTGAGCATTTGAAATTAAATCAATCATCGTAATCAGCAGATATTAAATCGGCATAATATGATTGACGATACTCTGAAACGTAGGCAATGTAGGTTGAGTTCTTTTCTGTATAGTTGTATAGATGTATCAAAGATTCTCATATCAACTATAGCGCTCTTAGATATCTTAAGTGCATTCGCAAAATTCCAAGAAAAAATTGCTGACGTACGAATTGAACGATGTTTTCATCTCAGCGGAAGAACAGCAACCGGAACCAGTCTTTCTGCTTGTTTCTACTGTACCAATAATACCACAAAAAAACAAAACAGAATACAGCGAACTATGCGATTGTAAAGCAGAGCAATTTTTATGTAAACCGCTCGCTTTGACTGTTCCGGAAATGTAAAACCCATCCACACTGCACACCATTCGTCGCTAGTGACATTTCCCCTATGTGCGTCTCCTAGCGTTAGCGGATATCGTTGAAAGGCGCCTGATTGGGGTAGCTTCCTTTCGGGTGACCCTTGCTGGGGGGAGAGGGCGTTGAAGCCGTGTACGTACCGGCCGCCATGATTGAAAGTGAAAAAAGAAGGATTGTTTTCGCATTGTGTGTGCTAAAGGAAAGAAACGAATGTAACGCTTCCTTGTTGCGGTCGTATTCCGACTGTGCCAGTGCCAAAGTGATGCAGATAAGCGACGGTCTTTCTGTCTTTTTTTTTTGTTTTGTTTTGGTGGGGCGAATAAAGCCAAGAAATGGCAACCGTAGAGGGCAAGCAAGGGGAGCGTATTTGTGTTTTGTGTTTGGGGTGTTCTGTGTTTTTGTTTTTGCGCCATCACGATTATGCTTGCCCGGATGAAGATGGCAGTGAAACTGACACGTTCGAAATGGCGACGACTTCCGGGCGACTGAAGAAAACGTTGGTGTAATACATTGCATGTCAATGCTGTAACGCGCTGGAAATGCTTCGGAAGGCGAGATTTAAATTGGAGTGGCCAAGCACCAAGCAAAGCGCGCTGAGTTCTGCGTTTTATCGTTAGTGTTGTTTCATTTAAGATGGATGGTGTCGCTGGGATGGTTGTGGAATTCTGGGACAATGTTTAAGGGAAGGCAAAAAGGGTTTACAAAGTTGTTGGGGCAGAAAGTTGTTCTGATAAATATGTAGAGAAGGAGAAAATAATAGGAAAGTTATAATAGAAGGAAGGAAAAATAAGAAAGCAAATATGATGAGGGGATGTGATCTATCAAAGATTTGCATTGATTGGAAGAATTATTATTTTCTAACTACTCTCTTCAGTCGATCATATCGGTCCACTGTTGTTCCTGCTTTCTTCAATAATGTTGCCATATTGCGTGCTACTGTATGCTGACAATGTGAAGTTTGAGGACTCGCTGAAACATGTTAGAGATTATGTTCGTCTTCAACACGCGAACAAGTAATCCGACTGCAAAATCGGCAATTATTTGCTAAAGCATACTAAATGTGTAAGAGATTTTTTCTCAGCTTTATTCCTCATGTAACTTATATAATTAACCGTGGTAATCACATGCATTATGTTTAGAATATCATTCTTGACAGTTCAGTGCCTGTTTATGGCTGGGTTGATCATCGACGAAATTGTCTCACCGCATTAGAGTTTAAAGCATCTTGAATCAATCTTTAATGCAAATTACAGATCAGCGTTTTTTTTTTATTCATATAGAACGGCCTGGCCGTACAGAACAGCGTTAGAACAATCAGAATTTCTAAATGTTACGCTAAGAGTCGTCAACAAAAACTAATGTTTACTTGATCAGAATTATCAATAAAGAAACCTGTTTGCCAAATGAAATTAAATAGTCGATATACAAAATAATTTCAAAGATTATTTTATGTTTCATTTAACATCATCTTATAAATAAATCTGTGCACTTCTTTTTAAATGATCTTAATCTACTGAAAATATAAGTTAAACAAATCCGGATCCGGGATACGAGAGCCAGAATCTGTGATTCGAGATCTTTGATCGGAGTTCCGGGACTCGAGAGTCGGAATTAAAAACACCGGCGTCCGAGACTCAGAAGAGTTCGGATAAATGTGTCTGGACGGGAGAAGCAAGTTTCTGGTTATTAGTTTCGTAATCTTATATCCAAGATCCTGAGTACAAAGACCGGATTTCAGCGAAGGGATTTGAGAGCCATGATCCAGAATTTTTTAATCCAAAAAAACCGGGATCAGAAAACCTAACCTGGGAATCCGAGATTCCAACTCACGGACCTTAAATCAAGGAACCCTGAATTTCAATCAGAGTAGCAGCAGAGACATCATGCGATCCGGCCATTCAAATCGGTTATGACTGCAAAATAAACAACAGCATCTGAGAAGGAAGGTCTTGTACAGAAACTGAATCAAATGAGAACGTAGTCTTTTATTTATAATGTGATTAAATGTAATGTTTTTCCTGTTTTGGTCAACACAAACCTTTCAAGACCTGTAAACAATGTTTTGAGACAGATTGTTGAAAAACTGACAAACATACGAATCGTTCCTTAACCGCTATTTGATGACCCATCCACATACTTCCTGTTTGTCATAATCTTTACTTCCATGTTCTTTCTACCTTTTATGTTAGCTGTTTTTCCTACTTCCTACGTTGCCCTGCCCACAAAGACCAGTTTGTAAAGGTGCATTACCTGGTGCAGTCACACCACAGGGCACAAAACGCTGGTTTGCCTTTGTTATGGGGACAAAACTATTGTAATCACGGTACCGGTGACATTGTTGGTTTCAGATTACGCCGTGGGAAGGTCATTCGCCGGCGGAGGTCATACACCGAGTACTTGTCTTCCACCCAAACCGGGGCATCTTCAAAGATCAAAACATATCGTCGTGTAAAGCGTTCGGTGATGCAGATCTTTCACCGGGTCCGGTACGACTCGTTTCAATGCATCTCGTTGCGGTATTGTTTTGCCACGCAACGCGGCTTCCAACGACGTGGTTGCGTATCGGAATGCGAGACCCGAGCGCAAAGATTATCCCATGAAATTTGACACCGGGATCGGATCTGGCGAGCGCGCCTTCGGACATGATTCACCTCGCGAATGATTTACGGCCACGGTCATGATCAATGTGCCATCGTAGCGATGTGCGGCTTGGGCAGCTATCGGCCATGCTGTGACAAACAGCAAAGCCACACGATGTAGATTGCGATGAAGACGGTGAAGGCGTACGGAACGATGAATTACTGCTAATTGCCCACCGAAATATGGTCGCCAAATCCGGTCGACCTGTTTCTGCTGCGTTTTCTCAGAGCCTTGTACTTTGTGTTAGCTTTATTGCATCACCCGGTCATTTTGGGTTAAGATGTTTAATTTGCATTATCACATTAAGTCTCAATGCTGTGGGTATGCGTTTGGTAGCCGGGTTTTGAAGGTTCTGCCATAAAGAAACCTGACCAGCGCAATGACTCTTCTCAGAAGCGTCACAAAATAACTCAAAACCTTGTGATTATGGTTAGCTAGCTGTATAATAAACGCATTCTCAGCTTATGTTTGCATTAATTTGTCAAAAGTAAGCCCTGTTTACGGCTTATTTTATCTCAATGAACCTGTCATACCTTAATTAACACGTAGCTTAAAGAAATGGTTTTAGAAAAAGAAACATTTTTTATTTTATTTGTTGAGGGAAGTCTGCTGGTTAATGAGGTTCATAACTCTTGTACCTACCTATTTAATATAAGTTTTATTTAGCTGAGAGACGAAGCGATGTGTAAAAAATAAATAAATTGACAGCTTGTTTTAAGTATATTGATTAATTTTTTTATTATAAATTTGTGTTTGAAATGCATCGTCGTTATTAGAAGAAAAAGAACTTTATTCTTATTAATTATTTTTATTGTAATTAAATTATTTCAGTTCACTACACAAACGTCTAATTGTACCTTAATAATCCTTGTTTGAACCTTGCTCTTACTCAGTAAATATTATTCTTGAACACAGCAGTGCTAATAGGACATTCCTTGAATAAGGCCTAATCGCGAGGGTTTTTCCTTAATGTCTTACATGTCTAGTACACCGAAACAATTCTTCATTATTAAATGCTAGTTTTATAAACCTATGCTAATCCGACTCCAATCTATTAGACAAAGTAAATTGCTTTTTTGGGCGTCCAAATCATGGAGTTTAACTCTATAATTGAGTGAACAAGTGGAACATAGATTTATTTAAGGTATAGTGGGTTGTTGAATTCTTAAGCATTTTTTGTTATAATAAAACCTTACTTTCATTTTATTTATTTATTTAGCGTTTTCTATAAAAGTTTTATAGTGCTAAGTAAGTGTTATTATACAATGCTGTGCACTCTGGTACGTGAAGTGCTCTCACTTTAGAGAAACCTCTTGTATATACGGTCAGATGAGACTATTTACTTTGTACAAATAGTGATGGAATAAGCACCAGCATAATTATTTCAAATTTTTTTTACGCATGAAATTAAATATTAGTTTGAAAAAAAAATATAGTAGTAACAACATACAATAAAATAAGACTTTTTCTACTTTTCAAACTATTGGTTCAATTAGATAAAATCAAATAGATTTTTGATTAAAATAAAACAATAGCGACGTCTTAAATAACTAGATCAAACTACTAGTTGTTTTTCGTTTAGAAGTTGTCAGAATACTCAGTATACTTATGTAGGCTATTTTGTACATAGGCTTATTAAAATATTAAAATATTATGTTGGCTTACGATAAAGGAGGTGAATAAAATGTTTAAGTAACGTTGTTGAGAGCGCGATATTTGACCTACACGATGAACGTGACATCTAAGCAAAGAAACAGGAAATGATTACAAACCACCGTAGACAACGAATTAGTTTAAACAATTGTAACTTATTTATTTATTTTTTATTTAATTTCCAGTATGACGGCTGGACGCCGTATTTTCACCATCACGAGTGGTGATTCGATATGGTTCACAATTAATAGTTACAAGGCATTTCCTCCTTGCAATTTGCCTTATCCCGGGCATGCTCGGATGTGGTCTAACAAGATGTGGTTGGGGTTTGTTGTTCAATTATATTGCTGATGTTGTGTTGCGGTTGTATGTAGGATGAATTCTGATTCGGTCGCTGATTCTATTGTTTACTGGTGGTAGGTGCGGTGTAGTTCTATGGAGTGTGGTGTGGTACTATGGCAGGTGCTTCGTACACCTAGATTTTACTTCGTCCTTCCTACTAGCGGGGATGGACTAAAACAAAACGAAAAGAAACAAAAAGTAAACAACTAGACAGAACAAACGATTATTTGGCTGCGTCCAGT
This sequence comes from Anopheles maculatus, assembly GCA_002091835.1. Taxonomy (NCBI): domain Eukaryota; kingdom Metazoa; phylum Arthropoda; class Insecta; order Diptera; family Culicidae; genus Anopheles; species Anopheles maculatus. Next base: position 347,286 of record KZ061724.1, on the reverse strand, counting down.
GTTCAACAAGCAGCCCAGCAGAGACAGTCCCAGCTCGACCATGTCAGCGTCGAACCCAAAAATGATCGGCAAGTCTCATCCCGCAGCAGCAAAGGTAGCTCCACTACTCTCGAGACTTAACCCACCGACCACCCTCGAATCCAAAACCAACACGGCCAAACTCGTCGTGTCACCGCTGGACTGGTATAGAGAGCACTGTCACAGCCAGAAAAGCCTGCCTCCTTTGTACAACAACGTTGACGTTGCGCGCGAATGGTATTGCTACGTCAACAGATCACCCGTATCTTCTACAAACAAAAACAGAAACACAAAACACGTAAGACAAAGACAACACAACAAAAAGAATGGAATAAGGAATGGTAGGAAAATTGGGATGTGGAATCACAGGATAAGACCGTTGTCTCTGGCGAACCGGAAGATGAGCCTCATGTAGGGGAGATCCCTGGTAGCCAGCACCTCTCTGATCTCTGTACCCGTTTGTCTGCCGATGCGCTCGACTGCGCCCATCAAGGAGGGTCTAGCGGTTTCGTACTCTACGCAGGACCACAGAAGGTGATCCACATCGTGGAATCCGTCACCGCAGCCACACGCTTTCGTCTGAGCCAGAGTTATACGCTGTAGATGAGCATTCAGAGCGAAATGATTCGACATCAGTCGAGACATCATTCGTATGAACGCCCGATCTACAGAGAGCCCATCGAACCAAGGCCGCAGGGACACATGCGGAGAGATCATGTAAAGGAAACGCCCAAGTTCATCCGCCTCCGACATGCTCTGCCAGCGAGACAGGAAAAGTTGCTGTGGAAAACGAAGGAACTCATGGGCCGAGATCGGTCGGTCGTAAAATGCGCCTTCTGTGGCGCCTGTTTTGGCCAGTGAGTCTGCCTTCTCATTGCCGGGGATTCCACAATGAGCAGGGACCCAAATTAGCGATATCCTAAACGCCTTGTTGAACATTGAGCCAAGCAGTTCTATGATTTTTATGATCAGGAAATCCTGACTCTTAACGGCCTTTGGGGATCTCAGTGCTTCGATAGCGCTAAGACTATCAGTAAAAATGAAGTAACTTATTGTTTGGAAAAAATAGTCGATGCTGGCCAAAAATAAACGATAACCATAAATCACAAATTAATAACCTTATTTGAGAGAGCTAGGTACCAGGGCACGATCATCGAGATTGAAGAAAATGAAAAATCCAAACAAAGGATTGCACTTGAGCACAATCATGTCCTCTCTTCGAACATAGCACCATTTTACGCCTTAAGCAACATGTGGTTACGCGCGGTAATGAAACTCAAATGATGCCACGTGAATTCTCAAACGGAACGCGTTACATGGTATCGCAGAATCAACCAATGATTGTTTGGATAAAACCAACGCTAAGACAAGAAATGCGCCAAGTCCATCCCACGTACGGAATTCACCAACACAAATTTATTTCGTTAATTAAATTCACAAATTAAATCATGCAACTGAGTAACCGTTGAACTACAGTATGCAAATCGTGCTGCGTAAACATTGTTTTAAATAGAAATTATGCAAAAATAAACAGCAATACCTGACCATGTTTCTGCAGGTTGTGTCTTTGATGAAACTACACAAAAGCGCCATTTATCTGTCGTTATCAAACCATTTTAAATAAGAAAAACTATCTCTGCTGTTATCTACCACAATGAATGGAAATGTTAAGGTTTTGTGGTCCATCCATCTGAAGGGTGGACCATGTCACACTTTGCATAGTTATTACCTCCCGCGAGTAAATGCAACATAAGTTGTCCCCTTGTTGTTACAAATAAAGTTCATGGAAAACAAAAGCCCCAGCCGTTATGGTGGGGTTGTGGACCCGTCCCGTAATGTGTGTAATGTCCGAAGCCTCAACGACGGTTAAAGGTACTCCAAACACGAAAATGGACCATTGTTCAGCTGCACTCGCATGCTGGTGACGTGCTGCATCAACTGCTAACGTTACGATGCGTCATCAAGCGCTGTTCCGGTCAACTCCAGTTCCATTTCCGGTGAGGGTCATCATTCGTATACACACTGTAAATGGTTCACTTCAAACTCGCCCGGTAGCGTTTCACTGGCCATCCAAAAAAGACGTTCCAATTTATTGGAAGAAAAGAAAAAGTGTACCATTCGAACGCATACGCACTCGCGTGATAGAATGACCTACGGAATTTGCAGCTCACCTCAGCACACAATGGACATTCCATTTTTCGGATGTGGCTTCAAAGTCGCGAAGGTTCCCGGTTCGAACCAGACGGGACAGTTTTTTGTTTGGTGTGGTAGCTCCAAAAACCGTGTTGTGCGCGTTCCTCTTTCGCAAAAGTAAATGTTCGCCGTAGGTAGGGGGTCCCACGACGACGACAAACGGCGGCTTGACCGGTTGGGGCCATTGACTGTAAAACGTAACGTCACGGAACGGTGTGGCTAGCACGGTTTAGTTACGCCTTTCGAACGGTGCCATGCTGTGTTTTTATGCGTCCCACTTCCCATCTTACCGTCTCCCGCAAAGGCTTCCATGTCATACACACTGCCCGAGAACGGCGGCAGGCATATTGTGTAAAGATCGAACAATAGACGCGACGCTTCGGTGAGCGGTAAAACACGCGGTTGAATAAAAAGCGTCCATCCCCCGCTTGTGCTCTAACCCTACGCGAGATGCCCGAGCCCAACAAAACACAGTACCGAAAACACCCTCTTCAACTCTCAGCTGTTAACCTCCCCCAACAAAACGCTAGAGTGTAGCGAATCCTCGTCATCACGCCATAGCAGACACTCGAAAAACGGGCCACATGGGCGAGCAACCGTAACGAAAGTGAATTTCGGAGCGAACGACAACAACACGGACGTTCTCGCTCACTGCAAGCGTTCGGTGAGATGAAGCTGTGAGAAGAGAGCGAGCGTACACACGCAATGAACATTTTTCTCCTTCCCCGTGTTGGAGTCTGTCATAGTGAGCTTGAGATGAGATGTTCACTCACCACTAACGCAGCGCTTATAGATTCATCTTTCCTCATCCGCTACCGAGTAGTAGTGCTTCTACGGGGAACGCACCGTAATGCGTGAAAGGGCGAATGATGATGAAATAAGCACAACAAATTAACGACCACTCATAACGATCGAGGACCCATTTTTGCACCATAATGTGGTCGGCTAATGGGAGAGCAATTGATACTACGAGGACGAATTTTTACTGTGAGTGATTAAATCCTGGATCTTCTAGCACACCAATGACACACAATTTACGTTATCAGAAACTTTGGCTTGTCATAATCGTGCTTTGTTAAATTAGGGATCAACGATATTCAATCCAACGTTTCAATTTCTTTGATTTATTCTCGTGCGTGTATGCTTTTTCTCCGCTTCTATTTTCAAAACATTCGTTTCCTTTCTCCTGTGCGCATAACGTACACGAAACGCGCCTTACATCTCTCACTCAGCCGGATTTATGCTGCATTTATTCACCGTCGTTGCACTTTCGCTCCCACTGTCTGCTGTTCTCTCACACACTTGGCTCACTCACGTTCACTCGCTCGCGTGTGAGTTTACGTTCTGTCAAGCTGCAGTGAGCTGTGAGACACACACAACAACCGAAAAAAAAGCTCACCCCGAAAACGCACAACACAAACCCGAAGAAACGGCGAACGAGCAGCATCGCAAGCATCGAGCATAGCAGCCCGCTCTCGAGGGCTATGGTTGGCGTGGGTCGCTTCAGTCTGGTTGTCGCGTTGGTCGCATATGGAATAAACGCACCGCAGTACAGTGTGACAGCTCCGTGTATTGTACCCACATCTCGGGATGATGATTGTGACACACACATGCACGAAGTACGCGTGTTACTGACGTGATTGTGCGGAAGAGTGATAACGGCAGTGATTCGGGCCAGTGTTTGTGCCATTGTCACGTTTGTGGCCTACCGAATGGTGATTTGGTAAATTGTTTAGTGACGGAAATTGTTGCAGTATTCTGAAGGTAATTCTGGTGTTGAATGGTTAAACAGTGTTGATTGTAAAAGTTATACTGTGGTGGTACTGGTGATGTGAAAAGCGAAAAAGCTTTACCAATTTTTAATCTCCCCCAGTTGCTGTTAATGTTAACATTATCAGCGAGAAATCCGATCCTGAGTGTGTACCAGCGAAAAGTGTACTAGAACGTATCAGCTGTTATTTGTTGTGGTTGCAAATCACGTGAATAAATCAAAGAAATTGAAACGTTGGATTGAATATCTTTGATCCCTAGTTTAACAAAGCACGATTATGACAAGCCAAAGTTTCTGATAACGTAAATTGTGTGTCATTGGTGTGCTAGAAGATCCAGGATTTAATCACTCACAGTAAAAATTCGTCCTCGTAGTATCAATTGCTCTCCCATTAGCCGACCACATTATGGTGCAAAAATGGGTCCTCGATCGTTATGAGTGGTCGTTAATTTGTTGTGCTTATTTCATCATCATTCGCCCTTTCACGCATTACGGTGCGTTCCCCGTAGAAGCTTCTTTAACGAGCAACCGTTAAAGTCGCCAAATTTATCCGGCAAGTTTATCCTTACCCATTTTCGAGCCCCCGCTACTACTACGGGAAAGCACTTTTGCCTTCTGACGGCTGCTACGGCCCAACAACCAGTGTGTCGGTGGTGGATAAAAACCTTTCCCGAAGTTCCGGAGACACACGCGCTGAGACAGCAGCATCGAGCACGAGCACCGTCAGCAGTAAGAAGCGGGATAATTAATTGTGCCATTAGTGTGTGTTTGTGTGTGTGTGTGTGTTGCTGCGGGAGTGTGGTGGATGGTGGATGCTGCAGTTGTGAAAACTGGCGGTGTCCTTGGCCAAAAAGCTGCTGGTGTGGAAGTGTTGGGATCCGAAATTGGATGTGAAAGCAAAATTTTCCACTTCCGATATCCCTCGGTCGCGATAGAGGTAATGATTTCAAGTGCAAATTACGGAAGCTTAGCGTTCGGTGTTCAAGGCAGTGTTTGTGTTTATGTTTGTGCAACTGTGTTTGTGTGAGAAGGTGCACTTTGGGCAAGCAGTGAAGGATAAGCAGTAAAATAACGATCGTTGAATATTAAGCGAAAGCAAATGAAGTGAACGAAGTCGTGCACAACCGACGACCCGGCCGATATATAAAGTTCTCCGATAACATTCTCCGTTCCGATCGAGTGCAAACGCAAACAATAGCCTACCAGGGATATCCAGGGATCCGGAAGACTGGTGAATGTAAGTGACAAAATATTTGCCTACCGTAGCTCTGTGTGTGTGTGTATGGGTCTGAATATCCTTGTTGTAAAATCTTCCCGGATTCCACACTAACCACTCAACCGCAAACACCCCAAACACCTGAGAACAGAGGACTTTAACCCAAAATTACAAACTTTGCGTCCGGGGAAACTTTCCGGACGCTGAGGTTCAGTGTCCTGCGCCAACTTCCGGCCTCACTGCCACGGGTAATCGTGTCAAGTTTGGTCCTAATTCGAAAGGCTTCAAACGAGCTGACCGAAGCTACCCAGGATGCTGCCAGGATGCTGAGACTTGGTGAGGTCCTTGAGTGAAGTTGTCTCGGGTTTTATTGTGTTCGATAAATATTTCAACCACAACACTTCACCGGGCTGTTTTGCAACATCATCCCACAGACATCATCCCGGGTGATAAGTAATCCACACAAGCCTGGTCCCGGACCCGTTTGGGAGCATAGTTTTAGAGGAGTAAAGTTTCGTTCTAACTTTTCCTAACCGACGCCCGCCGGTACGCCATTATTTCGAAGGAAAGTGATCCTGCCGTGTACGTTGACAACAAGTGGGAGAACAGGTTGCGCTTGTAGTTGCTATAGTTGTTGTTAAAGTTTTATTATTTATGGACTCAGGCATGGCGTTTCATCGTCTCCCGATCGTAATGGGTAGTTTTGCATGCACTTCAGCGAACCTGGCCAACGGGTTGTGATTTACAGCCTGGGGGGCTGCCGGTTCTGGGTTGGCAGTTTGAATTCATAATGTAAAGTTAAATTATGACACGAGAGAACGAAAACAGAACACAATTTTGCCATTCTTTTGTTGAATTGTACAGCTGTCAGGTTGGTGCAATTATTTTCTATTTGTAAAAATTGTATATATTTTGAGTCTAACTTTTTTACGCTTAACTACAATGTGAAGATGCGTGACAAACAATGAGGCAAAAGTTTGAGAGGTTCGTTTGTAAAATTTGCATTCATATAATCGGTTTGTCAAGGTACTACACCTCTCCGTATCGGGAAATCTTATCCACAATCAGCACAGCATAACGTTACCCAGGCAGCGTTTGAAGCATTTATTGTTCGGGAAAATAATTTCGAAGCTCGCTCGTTTCGGGGACAAATACAGCCGGCAGAAAAACTAAATAAATCAACCGCTTCAAACATTGTTAGCTGCCTGTTTGACAGCTGAAACCACTTCCGGCCTCAATTGTGCACGGCAACCGCGACAAAAACGCCGGCAAAGCGCAAAACGGAAGCTGTACCGTGATGGAAGCAAAATAAATTGATATTTAAACAGCTCCTGATCCTTTGCGCCGCATTGTGGGAGCGTACCGTTTGAAGAGCTCGCCAGCGAAACCCGGCCGGTATCCCCAAGCCCGCTAGCGTATCGAATTTATCGGTTGAGCAATTGCAAATGTGATATCGATTTCGGGCGAGCACTCGTACTTCAGGGCCCGACAGCCAGCCAGGGTAAAGGCGTGTATCCTCGCGGTACCACTCGGCAATTCGAATGTCTACCGTGCGGAATCGAAACGTTACCTCGATGATCTTCGGGACGAGAAGAGCTTTTTTTTGTTGCTTCTTATTTTGGGCGTTGGTAAGTTTCGCGCTACTTTCATGTGGCTGTACCATTATTGTGTGGCAGTTGGAATTGCGATTTAAATAGATGAATTCGGATGAATTGAGAAATTCCAGCAATTGTTCGGTTCGGCTAAAGCGCCAGGATTCGGGCACATGGTAGCGTACAATTTAGGATAAGATTTATGGTGTTGCGGAAAAAGGCTTGCGCTGAAGGAACAATTCATATTGTTATGCGCAAGGGTTGAAGGAGTTTTTGGGGTTTGCTCTTGAAAGGGGTTTTCCGTGCGATTTTTTGAACTTTTAAGGTGGTTAGTATTATAACTATAAGGAATAGTGTGCTGATGTTGGAAAGTTTGTTCTGGTTTGTCTATTTTAGTGTTGAGAAGTTTAAGAATTGCTAGATTTGCATGCACAAATAATGCTGAACCTTCGGAATATTTATGCTTTGATGATGAGTATCAAATATTTGTAACTTTATTTGAATACTTGTCTATTAAAGTTGTAACTATAAATTACAGTAACTATAAATAACAGGCAAGTTGCAGTAAAGTTAATCAATCCCACAATGATCTTGTTATTTTTGAATGGATGTATTTTTAAAATCTTTTCTTTTAAATTGATCCGCACTTTATGCACTCCATTGAGGCAATATACAATTGTAAGTTTTGGATCAGTTCAGCATACTATTGGTACTACGTTTCATTGTCTCACAGGGTTTCTTTTGATTTTATAATCAAAAGGCAATGGATATTAATAATCAGATTTTCATCTTATTGATTCGAGATATCGATTGTTCGAATCAGTTTTACTTTCAATAAAATGTTGGCTTTCAGAGCATCCCCTAATTCGAATATTTTTCTTCCAAAAATGAGCTTCATCGCTAAGGTCTAGCAAGCTTGGGATTTGTTGTTAGCTTCTTCACAACAGTATAGTCTGCAATTTTCAATTTTAAGCGCTTGAAGAACGCTTTTATCATGTTTTGGTGCATAGTCTACTAGTCTCAGTACTAATGAAGTTTACTATTTGTAAAGTTTTATCGAGCATCGGGAGTTCTCTTACCAATGCTTACTAAAAGAGGCGATATTACAGGCAGATCTTGGATGTAGAACCACCTTTCAGCAGCACTGTATATGTCAGACTTAAATGAGCGAATTGCTTTTCCGCGATGTAGCTTATACAACAAATTTATTTACCACAGTGCTTTATGCTTAGCTATCTGCACGAGTTGCTCGATGATAAGTTGTATCATTCGTGGGTAAGTGGAAAGACGCAATTTAATTTGATTTGACACTATCAGTTTCAAGAATATGTGCTCAACCAGTTGTCGCAGTTAGCAGTTACGGGCAATTCTGCTGAAAAGTTCACAGTAGTAGTCGTGATTAGAGAACTGACATCCGGTCGATTCTTGAGAAGATACTTATATATTCTGACATCTAGCAGATTCTTAATGTATAGAACTCTCGCGAGCGTATACTTTAGTTCGTTTGTTTAAGTAATATAGTCGATTTCAGTAAAAGTTCAAGTGAAAAATTTAGATATTTAAAAAGCTTTGATTAGTTTGAAAACTGTGCAATCTTTGTTGTTGAATTATACACTTTTCTGGAACAAAAGAAATTCTATAGCCAAATGTATGACCTTCTTTGTGCAGTGCTGTACTAAATGTGAAAATATTAAATAATTAAAATGTGTTATAATAAGCCTAGGATTGCTGAATAACTGAGTAGAATTATACCGATACTTACTACAGTTTTTTTTTTACAAATCAAAATCCTTGCATTATCCGTTGCTACAAGACAAAGGAATTACTTCATTATAAGCGTACTTATTTTCAAACAACTTCCAGCTAGCTGCATGATCGTTTGACAAATAGTGACCTACATATTAACTTATTACTCTCAGCTCTAATGCTCTCAATCTCCAATCCCAGCATCCAAAAATGGTTTATAAACTTGCTTAAAAGTGCTTCGTAACTGAACACAGATTTCGCTAAAGAAGTAAATAAATTTCCCTGCTACATGCTTTTACCCAATTTCCTTACTACCTGCTTAAGAAACCAGCTGTACACGCACACACAGCCGAGCATTAATTTATGCACCCAACCCCGTTATTGCAATTAAGCTCGCGTTGCAACGATCCCAAATCAAACATTCTTGCCGCCAGCTCCAAGAAAGCTATTTTGATTAATGGCTTGACGAGCGAACGCTATCCGGATTACCGGTAATTGGTGACGTGTACCAAGGATGGAAAACGAGCATCATTCGCTTACCGCCCTGTCCACCGCCCCTCCCATCCTCTTACGCCAACGACTTCAAACAACAGTCGCCAACGATGATGTCCTTTCGGGGCGGGGGATGAGTCAGTGTGATGGTATCGGTTGTTTCGGGCTGCCAAAGCACCATCAAGCATAATCGCCTTGGACAGCAAACCACTTTCCTGGGCGCATTTCTTCCCAGTCGCGCGAAAACTCTTAAGCATTTGCGAGAAAATTAGAAACACTCCAACCACCAAGATAAGCCAACGCTCGGCAGTGGGTCGTCCCGATGTACAGTAACTTTGGCGTCCAAAAAAGTTGGACTCGGACCCTAGCTTTGGTGTCGGTCCCATAAAATGCCTCCCTTGGTTTCCTTGTTTGCCTTACTTTTTGCTGTTTGTTGGACCAAGCAGATCGGACGAAAGTGAAGTTTTATGTTTTGTGCGCTCGGAGCGCAATTAGATTCAGCGCAATATTCGCGCATTTGCAATTTTCTCGGTCACCACCGCCGGCTGGCTACTGGGCTTCCTGGGTGTAATTTTTTCCGCTTCTGGTATTTTTGTGTGAGTGTGTGAGTTTGCCTCCGAGATGGTTCCCTTGAGCTCGTTACGTTCTCGGCATTAATCTCCGGTTTGGTGCGAGGTCGTCTTTCGGCGAGTGGTTCTCTTAATGCTTCGCTGCTACACCCAATTGCGCACAGACATGGCACAACAAAACGGCCCATAGTGGGTATAGAGTGGAGGGTTGTTTCTGCAGTAAGTTAAGGCCAAGGTTTTCCACTGCGTTAGACGTTTGACCAGAGGTTCTGTACCGGAAAGTCAAATATTATTCAATGACAAATGATTCACTCAGCTAGTTTGTAATGGAACATAATTTCATCTTATAGTAAGGATTTGTGTGTTTGAAAACTGTATATTTCGTAAAACCAGAATCCTGGAAGATCTTACAATTGAAGTTACCCAATTACTAAGCCATATTAACATGGCCCAGATACACAGGAAATTTTCTTTTTATCATAAAATTTTCACACAAATGAACACGTTACCGGGGGGTTTTCGCGGAAAATGCTCACAAATTCACCGTATTTACCACTGGACGTTTTTACTGCCTCCCCCCCACCCATCGCATTGGATCAAGCTTTAAGGGAAAAGAGCTTTAATCTAATTACCGTTTAATATAGCAAAGTTGCGTGCCGTGTTCGCCGTTTTGGGAAAACTCGACAAACACTCGTCTTGTTTGTCGAAAATCGATGCTGTATTGATGAAAACTTTGTTTAATATTTTTCCAAGTAGCACCCGAGATAGGGACACGGCAATACCCCTGGGCAATACACTGAGAAAATCAACCATTCTGGGCCTGTTGAGAGCGACAAGACACCAAGATCGCGTAACGTTGATGGGAAAAGTTTAGTACCTTCGATCGTTCCGGACGAACGGCACACCATGGGGCCATAGGCCGCGTTGATGAATTATGTCTGGGTTCGCAAGAATGTTGACTGATATCCTCGACGGCTTGAATGTCCGTACATTCCCCAACCCGGTCCGGTCCAGAACAGTATGGTTCTGGGAATTTCTCACGCACGGGTCGGAAGCAGGATTCAAATGCAAAGGGCATAAAATAACATTTGCCTTGTCATCGGATGATTGTTTCGTTCGGTTTTTGTTTGTACGTTTGGTCGCAACTCGCTCTCAATAGACTGGGCACGGAAAACTTGGTGGCGAACTGTCGGCTGTCGGTACACATTCATCCGTCATCGACAAACGAAGAAGTATAAGAAATTTGATTGAATTTTGGTCGTCGTCTTCGTGAAATTGATTTCCTTTCTCGCGCAACAGCAAGCAGTGGTTAGTGGACCCGCTTTCTTGAGGACGGCGTGACGCCTCGGGCGTGTTTGTTGAGCGCGTTCCCGTGGCGTTCCGATCCCTTTCCGAGCAACAAGCTTGCTTTCTTCTGCCTTCGCCTCACAGACCGACTAAACGAATCGACTTCGGTGAGTCGTGCAATTTAATTACTTTCCATTGACGATTGTGGACGGATGCGTAATTGCTGGTGAGGACGGGCGGACTATGGGCCAAACGAAGTCGCTTCTACGAATCGGCTCCAATTCCAGCAACCCCTCTCCCGGGACGTTAACCCCCGGTCAGCATGGCTTAACGATTACGTTTTCGTAATAAATGTCACCATTTTCCGTGGAAAAGCCATCGCCCACGTCTGTTTTCGGTTCGGGAAAAGCCTCCGGGCGAGCAGATTCTCGTGCGATAACTGGCGAAGTGCTGGCAGTGATCGATACAGACGACATGGAGCTGTTAGTCAACAGTCAACGATTACAAGACGTTTTACGAGCCGGCTGGCATTCGTACCGGGACTCACATTTTCCCCGGCACATAATGATGGCATATAATGGAGCGGTTATCTGTCGGGTGCCAGCAAGTCTCCAAGAGTGGTTAAATATTTCAACCAGCGCAAAGCGAACACGGGTGGACACAGTGGCCGTGATGGTGAATATATCGACAGTCCGTGGGATTTTCGATTCGGAACCGCACCAGTTTACAATGTTGCTGAGCCGATTTGCCGCTTCCGGGTTTGTGTTTCCCGGGCACTTTATGTGTTTTTTTTTGTTGGAGACTATTGCTGCTGTTGAATAGAAACGATGCCAACATGTTCCAAGAATTTTGGCGTCCAACGTGGAGTGTCCTTCTGGAAAGGATTTGAGTTTGTTTGAGTAGCCATTAGTGGATAAATTATTGGTGAAGGACAGTTGTAATTCAACGTTCAAATGGCAAACGCGCCTGGAATGCTATATGGTATGGCGAGAGAATTGATTAAATTGAAAGATTCAATTGGAGCCTTCCGCAATGATTTATATAGCTACCAGTAAATTGTTTTACAATTGATTATCCTCATGCCTTTTTTTTCTATTCAGTTAGTAAGCTTATTTTGTGGGAAATTTGAGTTTTACAATAAACGTTCGTGGTTAATTGGCTTGAAGCATTTGCATAAAAGAAAAGTTTCTTAAAGCCCTCAAAAAAGAAGCTTTGTCTTTTGCTAGCAATGGGTGTGAATTTCAACCACTTGAAGTTAAACAGCTGTGAGCCACCGCAACTTATATTGCCGAAAGGTACACCGTGCGGTGCCACCCGAGTGGTTGTGGTTGATGATTAAAGAATAACAAGTCGCACCTCATTACAAGCCTTGTGGTTTTCGGCCCGCTTGTCTACACATTGTGGTGATAAATTGATGAAAAATGGCTACAAACATGAAACGAAACTGGGGCGACTCTGTTACACGGTATTATCATTAGCGGTTCACAATTACGCTACCTACTGGGGGAGTACCGCTACATTACCAAAACAACAACAAACGCATTTCGTAAAGGATCCAATGACGATGATGGTGATGATGGTGATGATGAGGACGCTGGCGATGGAGTGCTTCAAATGAATTTAAAATGGGGCACGCTCAATAATATTTCCTTTTTATTTACTTCAACACAATGCCCGAAGCCACAGAGGATCAAACACAGTGTGTTTGTAATTTATTTGTAAAACTGGTTAGTTTATTGGTTTTCAATGCAATTGTCAGTACGGCTCGGAACAGTTCGCACGTTGATGTCTGTATTTAGGTCTGCTGGTAATGCAACAAAATTGTATTTTGATGTTCGTGTTCGTGTGTCCAAAACACTTTAAGCTACTTAGCAGGGGAAAACAAAACGAATACTGTCTGTAGCGCTGTGACCATACACGGACCTTACCGAAGGAAAGTATGATGGAACAATGTACAAGCGTTGCCAGGTTGAGAAGTTTCATCGGTAGGTCATGTGAGAAGTTGGCAACTGTTTCGAGTAGCATAGTTGTTTTTGGGCAGGCGAAACAGAACCTGTGGGTGAAACTTTGTTTACGTGCGTTTACAACAACGGTAACAGTTTCGAAGTTCAATAAATGTTGTTGCCTTTCCGATTGAATGGAAATCGGCAAGGAAGAAAGCAAAGCATCATCGAATGCGATTCGGGCCTGTCATTTATCATCATCTACATCATCGTTGTTGCGATTGTTTGATGTCGGTTTGAATCGATTTCGGGTGTAGTAAGATGGAAAGAAACATTTGTTTTATATTTTCCATCACTTGCTTTTGGCACCACTCACACTTACTTCGTATTGATATTTTTGATGGATATATTTGCATGGATTTTATATTTATTGTTGGAAGGGAATTCTATTAAGAGCTAACTATTTTAATCATGTTTGCATTAAATTGAAGTACAAAATTGCAGGTAAAATTTGATTGATATTTCTTAAGTTAACATCTGTAAAATTAAGATCGTCATTTAAGAAGTACAAACCGACTACGCCACAGGCCTAAAATGCTGTGACTTGCTTTGGATACTTAACACCTGTTAGACCTCTAGTGGATTTCAAATAAGATAGTTGTACTTGTTCATTTAGTCGAACATCTAGAACTACCATAGGTCCTACGATCTCCATCCATCTACTAATATTGCGTTCTAACTGTTTGTATCTGTTCTGGAATTCAGTCACTGAACACATGGCTATGTCTTTAATCATAAAGCTTGAGCTACTAGGTCTATAAGATTTTGTATTGGTCCAAACCTTGCCATCTCTACGCAGAATTCACCTAGTTGATGTTTGACCAAGGGGTTGACCAACCTCAACAGCTCTTAGCCAAGCTATTTATGGCTAACTTGTCTTAGGTTAGGTCGGTACACGATTCGATATATGGTATTTATTTTGATCTTCGTTTTCTCCAAATATCAGCATACTTACAGCAACATGGCTGCAATCAATTGTGGAACTATGATCTTATATTGGTTTAATATCTCGTCTTTACTATTGTTGTTTTGCTCTTGTTTATGAAATTTATGCATATCGCAAATGTGTTTTGAAGTTTCGATTTCCTTTCTTTGTTGCGATTTGTTAACACTGGTTTTACAATTAATAAATATATAGTATTATATACAGTTCGTTTGGTATTGTACTTCAACTATCTTCAGCAGTTCATTCGATTAATTAATGTTTCGTTTCACCGCAAGACCTACAATTATCGCTATACACTATTTCTAACCTGATTGATTTTGCATTAATATTTTAATATCAAACATGTAACGTGTTCTTCATTTATAAGAACTCGAATAGTTGTTAATAATGTTCCTTCAAATAGTCTTCCATATCATTCTCAAACAATGTTTAGACTACAAGTGATTTCTTTTTCATTAAAGGCCGGTTTGCAAGGAGAAACTTCAACCTTTCGGCCAGGTTATGACATCTTATATTTCTCTTTATATAATGCCTAACTAGTTGAACGAATGTGTTTGCAGTAATATCTCAAACATCGAAGAAACAAGCAAATTTAATTCCTTTTTTTGAAAATTCATAGCTCTCATTTCATTTGGTTTGATGATTGTTCTGTGTTCTAGAGAAATTTAGCTGCATGAATTTATATTACCGAGTTCCACGGTTGCCTTAAAGTTGCCGTTTAATGTTCATGACAAGAGGTTCAAGATTACGGTTAAAATGTCATCTGCTAAGCTTACTATACATTAACAGCTTTTGACATATGATCCGATTGTTTTGGCGTCGTCATTTGAGCCAAAAAACAGTTTTACAACTCGAATAACAGTTACTAAGGTGAAAGCGATACATATATGACACTGCAGCACAGGCTGGCCATACTTCCTTTGTTAGAAGAAAAACAGTTTACCACCAGAAAATACGAAAGCTTTCCTTCAGATACCACAAACCAGATAAGCTACACTTATTGGCAGGTACCGGCCAAAGCAACTCTTCAACTGACTCTTGTGGAAAAAGACGCCAAAAAGCGCTATGCGACCACCGGAACCGTTGCGTTCCGTTGGATTGTGTTTTAGTGTGTGTGTGTGTTCCCCTGGCAGTACCCGGTAGCATACGAAGCGGAACCGGATGCGCACGTGGATGATAAAGGTTTTTTTTTATTATATTTTGTTGCTGCTTTGTTCATGCCCATTCTCTTGACTTTCGCTCACCACACCACCATATCGATCTATTGCACTAATTGATTTTACCGGTTTTCGCGAAACGACTACCTCCATTGCTCTGTTTGACGATGTCACCGGACGGAGAAAGCGACAAGGCGAAAGAAAAGTGTGATGGAAACCGAACCGCCTTGTGTCCGGTGGAGGTTTTGCTTTAGTGATGCGTTTTTAGTGTCATTTAATTGAATTGATTTTTGCGGTTTTTTTTATCACCGCGGCTCTGCCCGGAAACTCGGAAGCTTTGTGGTTACTATCCACTCGTACCTAAAAATAGGACGTACGTTGACAACGAAAGTATTGCAGAGTGTTAAAAATGCTTTTCATTATACTTGCTTAAACTGGTGTGAAAAGATGTCATAAGAATACTAACATATAAACTAAGTAATGTTGAGTAATCGACTCAAAAAAGCTCCAGAATTTATCCGTCCACTGTCTTAACCCAGTCGATAGTTTGGAGTCGCTTTCCAAGGCCACAGACATAGTTTCTTGACTTGTGTGTGGGCTGTTTGTTTGGTTTGTTGTTGATGTCGAAGCTAAGTACGGAAAGGCACGCAACAACCACAAAACCGGAAGACGAATGGCTTACGGTCGGAATAGGTACGATGTTTATCAAAGCGTGAAAGTCACCTGGCGCTTCATTCAAACGTTGGCCGATTACAAGCTTCAAGCTTACCGTTCTGAAGTGTAAAACCAAAAATAGTGACAAAAAAAAATGATACTGCTTCGCTAAACTTAGCAACGGAAGAGCTTTCGGCATAAAACGAAACACTCCTCAACCATTTTGTTTCTGTTCTAGCTATTCAGCATTGTGTCTGCCATGTGACCCTCGGGTCAGAGCAGTATTACAAGTTATAAAAAGGGGCATCATCATATCTAGCCCAGTCGGTTGTGTGTGAGTGTGTCGTGTCAATTCGTCTTAATATTCGATCATTTTATGGCCACATTTATTGGTATTGTCTTCTGTCATTCCTTTCGTCGATTCATCCACAAAGCAAAGGACACGACGCAGACGATGTCGAATGCTTATTCTAGCAGACTGCTGCTCGTCATATCATTAGCCTAATTGAATATAAACATTATCGTGCTTAATTAGACAGCGCACAACTCCACTTGCACCCTTGTTGGCTGCTGGAGAGTGGAGAAGGGTGCCTTACTCTTTGACAATGGTGAGGTTAGTTTGACAATGTTAGGAGGGTTTTTTTACGCTCGCTCTCCGTGTGCTGGTGATGTTTGCTTTAGTTCCACAAGTGACCAGATCCGGGTGGGGTTAGGTTATTGAGGAAGAATGATGGTCGGTCGGATAGAGCAGAATGTTCCCATTCATCTGGTAGGATTATTGATAATCCTCTGTTTTTGGAACTCTTGTTGGCAGTGCTTTGGAAGTGGAAGCTTTGGCGAGATGCTTGATTAAGATAATTTCGGTACATGATTGCAACATCACCCGAACAGTGTTTGGAAGCTGCGACTGTTATCTACCCAACAAGATGTCTTCAATTATGGACTGGAGGTACACGATATTTTGTAGTTTTGGTTGCTTTCGTAGGAGTCTGAATGTTCAAAACAAATCGTTGGAAGATGTTGGCCTACTCTTTCTTAATTCCTTAGACTTGATGTTGCTTCTAGCTATATTAATTACGTTCTTCCCATACTGTGCCTACGGAGTAGTCCTCAGACAAGATTTGATAAAGGCCACTTCGTGTTAGGTACCGGACCAAAACAGGACTACCTTAAACCACACTAAAAGCCTTTTAGCTCGTTATTATCCGGGTGTGTAATTGACATTGAGAGCAATAAGATCTCTGGCGGTAGAGACGCATTAGTGTGGCTAGTCGTACTGCTGCCCGGTGTTTGCCTAAATTATGGTAGCGTAATTGAATTTTATGATGATTATGTAGCCGATTATTGTTGTTTGTGTGCCAGTCATTTTCAATTGTTTACCCCTAAGACGAAACGGTCTTTGTCTGTCCACCCAAAACCCCCAATCGGTTTCCTGTGATCCTTGGAAGGTTTTTGTTCTCCATTTCTGTTTATTTCTGACTGCATTACGCTACTGCAGACACGAAGAGGTAGTGAAAAGCAAATTGAGCACAAGATAAAATCTCTCCAATTTAAACGATAACATAACAAACAGAACCGGTTCGCCGTATTGGTATGTTTTTTGTTTTTGTTTTGGTGGTTTGGCGCTGGTAGAAACGTTTGTTCAATGGCCAGAAAAATGAGCTTTGCTGAAAAAAAACAACACCAAAATCCTCTTTTCCGAGGTGACGCGCCCAAAGTCGAAATGGAATACGAAAGTGCACTGCACACCAAGGAAAGCAAACCGTATACTTGGTTGAAAGCTGGCAAAAAACTGAAAATGAATAGTTGCTTTTCCGGCTCGCACACACACACACACAAACACACAGCCGGAAACCATGCAACGAAGGATGGCTCAGCTGGAACCAGACCGAGCCGAAACCGCACCGGGTTTGCCAATGGTTCACCGCTCGCTCGCTTTTGTTGTCTGTGCGCGCCGGCGGGAGCTGACAGGATTCTGGTGATAGATGGTCACCGATACCGACACCGATGTAGCGGGTGTGTGGGTGTGGACGAATGAGGAGGGACAGACACAAAAGGAAAAGGGTATGTGCAGCCGAGGCAGCAGAAAAATGTTCCACTTCCTGTTTCCGGAGCGTGAAGCTGACGATGGAAGGAATTGCCCTGCTGACATGGAAACACGGACGGTCAGTGGTAAAATGGATGTAAAAACGTTTGTGTGTAGTGTTCTTTTCCCCAGAACTCGGAGGAAAAGCAATCGAAGGAAAGTAGCGTATATACGAAAGGAAGAAAAATGGGTGCCGTTGTTCCCCCTTTTTTAAATGTGAAACTCGAAACGGAAATGGGAAAAGAAAGGTTAAATGTGCCAAGAAAGAAAACACACACACTCGGCACTCAGTTGGATTTTCGCACGGGATGGAATTCAATCCAATGTGGCAAGAAAATGGCAAACAAAGTGTTTGGAAAGTAAAATAGCACTAAACTTCAGTTGGGTTTGGTGGGTAGTTCTTCGAAGGATTAGTAATGTTACGCTCTCTCGGGATAGAGCAGGGCAAATCTGGCAAAATGTCGGTTGGTTTGATTGCTATTATGGGTATGAAAATTTTAGCATCCTTTGTTTTGTTGCACTGTAAAAGAATGTTACTAGTAATTGGAATATAGATTGTACCCATCCATACCTAGTGGTGGATCTAATATTCAATGAAGGCTACTACGCTCATCCGTTGGAGATTGGCCACTCTTCAAAAGGTTCAATTTAAATAGAAGAAAAAAGGTGAGTTGAGGAAGCTTTTTACGATCTCCAAAATTTACATAATAGTGTCAACAAAGAAGAACATTATTTATAAAAACTGTTCTGTCCTCTATGTCTTCGATATCTTCCACACATCTTGCTGTGAAACGGTGAGTTTCACAAGTAATTAAGAAGCTAAGGATTGGTGTCAAACATTGCAATCAAAAACAACTTACGAGCGGAAACTTGTATCTGTCAAATAGTGATGAAGTTATAAGCAATCAATAAATAGTCTAATTAGTTTTTATGACGATATAAATACAGATGTGTCTATTTGTTTATACGATGATTTAGAGGTATGGCCGATTGAGTGGTTAAAATCAGAGTGTTCGTAGCCATTATTGAAGTCTTCATCAGTTATAAAGAGTCAGAGTAGTTTGAAAATCGTCTCCGTAGCTCTACCATGCTAATCAAAAAATCCAGAATCTAATCTGTATTTTAAAAAATCTCAGGATCAAGCCCTTAAATTAATCGAACCAGGCAAATAATTTTGAAGCATTCTGAATCTCATCTGATCCTCCATCTTGGCCGAATAACCTTGGAAGTCTCCTTGATGAGATTGGATGCGATGTGAACAGCGAAACCTTGAACTAGAAATGTTGAGTCGATCTTGTCGAGGATTTTGCAAATGCATGTTCAAACTGTGCAATAAGAAAGTCACGAAGTCTACGCTAATACTTCATCAGCTTCACCCATAGCTTACAAACTCACAGTATGCCATGTAAGCGAGAGCAGGCCCCTGTTCGATATTCGAACAAGTTTTTAGAAAGAGTGAACTAAAAACTAAATTTTGTAGGGCCAGAAGCCTTAAAGTGCTTCATGACCTAACACTTTTTACTTCTTATAATGCTGTGTGATTTATTCTCTTATTTTAACGTATTTCTGTTGATATAAAACATTCTTCTCAATTTGGTAGATCCCATAGACTTTTCATCTTGTACCCAAAGCCAACATAGACATGCATATATTACTCACTAAACATAAAACTGTATTTAAAAAAAACCTGATTGCTTAAGTTATCACCAATCACCATCACTGTTTGTGTACGATCAACTTGCAGCACTTAAATCTAAACGCCCTTGCAAGGTTCTGCGTTCTCGCTCGGTGCGTTCCCCACTACGCTCGAAACGCTTGGGTGCGTGTATCGTGGCATCAACACCGGAATGGGAAAACGGAATGGAAAATCTCTCATCCTTACTTCCTGCCCATGTTTTTACCCATTTCCTATAAACATTTGTATGATTTAATGTATGCACATTTCCTACCACCCCTGTTTCGAATGGGAAATGGCGAAAGCGGTAGAATACAGCGACGAAAAATGCAACATAATGTCACCGATTCGCAACGTTGCTCACGCTGTGATGGTGGTGGTGGTCGCCACAAAAAGCGACGACGGTTCACAAATACAACGGTGGAAAAACAAACATCGACGATCACGCCTTTCCCCAAGTATGCGCGGCAAATGCTTGTTCAAACAATGCAACGAACGGTATAATTTTCGGTGGTTAAATGGCCAAACGAACATAATCAGCTACGGGTAGACAGCGGGTTTGTGGCGTGTAACAGCATTAGAACGGGGATGGGATGTTGGTGAGCGAGAAAATGGAATAAATTTCGGTCACATTTTCCCAAATCAAACCAGCCCAAGCCAACCTGATACTGTGCGATGAAATATGTTCGGCGATGTTGGTGATGCTACTACGCTTAATGTGATGCCTTTTTTCCTTCTTCTATCGCACAGCAACACTGTTAGCGTGGCAAAAGGTTGGCACAGATATGGCCACCGAGTGCCACTGTGGGTACTGCGAGAACCGAGCTTACGACGATACGATGTTGGGGACGATGGCGAGAACCGTTTGTGATGGTGGACTATTGTTGGTTATCGTAATACACACGCAACGGATACATACACGCTTTGGTGCAGTATCTTGCAGCCTGCGTGCAGCTTGTAGTGGGTTTTTTCGCCATAGCTGATGTACCGCTTCCAATGCGTTGTTAGCAACCTTATCCTGTTCGCATTATTCTATTTTGGATGTTAAATCTGGGTAGTGAGTATGCGAGGTTTCCTGGTTTACAGGAAACCTTTCCGATGATTTTCCTTCTCAAAAGAACGCGAACATGAACGGATGATTCAGCGAAAATTGCTAGCCACAGCGGGTTACTCCACATCTCTTCATCAACGCATTTATGTTTGGAACAAGCTGCCCTGAAAAACCTCCTAGCCGGTCTGGCATCCGTACAGTGTTGGGCTGCTCAGGTGGGTGTCCCACCACAGGAAGCGTGGATGTAATCCTTCGTAATGAAATATCGGGAAAATGTAGTGTACCGAGCGTCTAGCGAACAGTGTGGCAGGATCGTGATACTTCGTGGAACCCATTCATGAGAAAAAAAGTTAAAGCGATGGATTAAGCATCCCCTGTTTAGCTGGCCGGCCACTAGCCTCATGATAATCATGCGGGTGATGTGTAGCTGCAACTTTGTTCAAACGTTTTTTCGGTTCGTAGAAATTTACGGAGAGCAGGGACTTTACCAGGGAAACCGTTTTAGGGTAGCACTAGACAATGATATGGTCCTGTTTCCTGACTCACGATCCTTCCAATCTGGTAGATTGCACTGAACTTTTGGGTTAGATGCGAAAGGAATGAATGGGAGCTCAATATTATGTATGGATTATTATAGTCAAAGCTTGATTTTAGCAAGTGATTTATCCGAGTTACAGAATTTGAGATGCCCTTTATTTGGTTTTTTCTGAATCCTCAAAAAGAACAATACTTGTAGAAAAAACATAAAACGTATATTAAGAATATTGAACAACTCTGTCAAACAATGGTCAATTATTCCATACACGCAATAAATCAGTCAACCATGTTAAGAGACTGATATACAGAGAGAAAATGAACTTTATGTTTAGATTAGAGATAATGTAGTGCCAAGAATATATCGGAGCTTTGCTTAAGTCATCTTTGATGTGATCAGGACTCTTAATATATGAAAAAATTTCAACATTGAGGTCTCTTGCGAGACGAGGTTCCTTTTATATATTGATCTTTAACAGCTTAGACTCGTCAACTTCGTAGCACCCTTCATACAGTGGCCATACTTTCGTTTCCATCCTTCTAAAGCGATTTATTTTTTATCTGTTTCAAAGTAACAGATTTTAAAGTAAATCAATTTTAGAAGCGTCCATGAATGCTCAATGTGTTACGTGTACCCGAATTCTTTGGCGATAGATAAGCTGCACGTTTAATGGCAAGATATACTATTTTTGACGGGTTCTTCTTCCCGTCTTCTTGATAGCATATCACTTTAATTGGACACATACCAAATTCATTCCCAAGTAAGAAAGTTTAACAACACCCTCACCCTCACATATCCCGTGTCAATCATTGTGACCTTTCGCTGGAAGCATTACATCCACACCGATGCGATGTCAATGCAAGAATCGTAATTAAATTTTAAAAAGAAAAAAGCACCGCCCCCCTCAAAGCGTCCAGCTTATCGCCGACCCCATCGAAAGCAATTGGTGCACTTTGCAAGGGATATAAATCGAATTACATCCCGGAATCCCCGAACGCTAGCGAAAAAACCGTGCCATCTGCCGGCTGGTGCCGATTTTCCCAGCAGCGAACCAATCAATCATCACATTCCGAAGTGCGGTCACGTGCCAAGCCATTTTCTCAACGGTTGAAAAGAGCTACTCAGCTTGCCGGAACGTGGTGCAGAGCACGGAAGCGAGTATAAATTTAGCACGAACGGGTCAGCAGATGACATCAAAGGAGCGCTTATAAGGTTGCGTTTAATTTCGACTACGTTAAACTTTAACGTGCGCTCACGGCATGTGTACGCTAAGCTTAAAGTCTGATTATGATTGGCGGCAAACGAGTTCAAAAAAGTAATGGCGGTAGAGAATTATTAGAAAAAAGGATAATGTTGTTGAATAGTGTCTAGAATCTAGAATTCTTCAGAAGTCTTGCGGTGGAATGTTTTGCGTAAGCATTTACGTCCTTCACCAAGAACTCATCTCGCAGTACATTGCAGTTTCTCGGTACAAAAAAAAAGTTGACATTCAAAAGCGCTCCTGGACGGTTTTCCCCACGGCTTCACTATAATGAGTACGCCTGGTTGAATTTGTTTCACTTTAACAAACAAACAGGACAATGAAAAAGCTCTCGGGATATAATTAAATTCTAGCAAAACTGGTGACAAAAAAGCCAGCCCGACCGAACGCGACGAAGCAAAGGGGACAAAAAGTTTACTACCAACATCCGGCTTAAGAGTACTTCCGCACTTTAAACGGGTTTCATGTTGTTACATGGTCGGATCCTGTACCGTTCGCCCGTAGCATGCGGGCAGCATGCAGGGACCTGTCGTGTGTTTCGGTTACCAGTGCTCAAATAGGTATTGCACACGGAGAATGCACGTGTGTGTGTGTGACTTGTGGCAGTCGTCGATGTTGACCCAAGTGAAGTGTCTTGAGTGGTGGACCTGTAGCCCTGATGCCAAAGAAATGGACACGGCAACATAAAACAATGGTCGTCAGAGTGTACAGAGTACATAATAACGTTGATGCTGCCGGCCCGCAGCTCCTTCTCGAGAACGGTGTGCGGTGCCGGACAAGCTTAAGGGCTTTTAAGGACCACCTTCCCCCACCTCCTCCCACTAACCAATCCTTCTTTCGATCTGTTTTGCTGTAATACGTCCGAACGCAAGGACAGCCGGCCCGGTACGAAGAAGTTAGATGCTATGGATGATGTTGGAGCCAAAAGCATCTCAACACTTTTCACCATCTACGTCCTCGTCTTCATCGTCTTCTCGGAGTTTTTGTTTTTTGAGGAATAAAAAGAGAAAGATACAAAAAAAAAACGACCAACAAACAACCGGAGGAAACAAAACAGTTTCCATCGCCTGGAGGAGAGTAAGGTTTCGCAGTTCGGTACCAGCAAGCAGTAGAAAATAATGCAAACAAATGCCCGGCCGGTTTGGGTACGAAAACCGGAAGCATTGTAGAAACCGAACCAGAGACCAGAGACCAGAAATACCTTCAAACGGTGGCAGCGTATAGACTAACTTTTCGGTTCCACAGTAGCGAAAAAACCGTGCCATCTGCCGGCTGGTGCCGATTTTCCCAGCAGCGAACCAATCAATCATCACATTCCGAAGTGCGGTCACGTGCCAAGCCATTTTCTCAACGGTTGAAAAGAGCTACTCAGCTTGCCGGAACGTGGTGCAGAGCACGGAAGCGAGTATAAATTTAGCACGAACGGGTCAGCAGATGACATCAAAGGAGCGCTTATAAGGTTGCGTTTATTTTCGACTACGTTAAACTTTAACGTGCGCTCACGGCATGTGTACGCTAAGCTTAAAGTAAGATTATGATTCGTGGCAAACGAGTTCAAGAAAGTAATGGCGGTAGAGAATTATTAGAAAAAAGGATAATGTTGTTGAATAGTGTCTAGAATCTAGAATTCTTCAGAAGTCTTGCGGTGGAATGTTTTGCGTAAGCATTTACGTCCTTCACCAAGAACTCATCTCGCAGTACATTGCAGTTTCTCGGTACAAAAAAAAAGTTGACATTCAAAAGCGCTCCTGGACGGTTTTCCCCACGGCTTCACTATAATGAGTACGCCTGGTTGAATTTGTTTCACTTTAACAAACAAACAGGACAATGAAAAAGCTCTCGGGATATAATTAAATTCTAGCAAAACTGGTGACAAAAAAGCCAGCCCGACCGAACGCGACGAAGCAAAGGGGACAAAAAGTTTACTACCAACATCCGGCTTAAGAGTACTTCCGCACTTTAAACGGGTTTCATGTTGTTACATGGTCGGATCCTGTACCGTTCGCCCGTAGCATGCGGGCAGCATGCAGGGACCTGTCGTGTGTTTCGGTTACCAGTGCTCAAATAGGTATTGCACACGGAGAATGCACGTGTGTGTGTGTGACTTGTGGCAGTCGTCGATGTTGACCCAAGTGAAGTGTCTTGAGTGGTGGACCTGTAGCCCTGATGCCAAAGAAATGGACACGGCAACATAAAACAATGGTCGTCAGAGTGTACAGAGTACATAATAACGTTGATGCTGCCGGCCCGCAGCTCCTTCTCGAGAACGGTGTGCGGTGCCGGACAAGCTTAAGGGCTTTTAAGGACCACCTTCCCCCACCTCCTCCCACTAACCAATCCTTCTTTCGATCTGTTTTGCTGTAATACGTCCGAACGCAAGGACAGCCGGCCCGGTACGAAGAAGTTAGATGCTATGGATGATGTTGGAGCCAAAAGCATCTCAACACTTTTCACCATCTACGTCCTCGTCTTCATCGTCTTCTCGGAGTTTTTGTTTTTTGAGGAATAAAAAGAGAAAGATACAAAAAAAAAACGACCAACAAACAACCGGAGGAAACAAAACAGTTTCCATCGCCTGGAGGAGAGTAAGGTTTCGCAGTTCGGTACCAGCAAGCAGTAGAAAATAATGCAAACAAATGCCCGGCCGGTTTGGGTACGAAAACCGGAAGCATTGTAGAAACCGAACCAGAGACCAGAGACCAGAAATACCTTCAAACGGTGGCAGCGTATAGACTAACTTTTCGGTTCCACAGTCAGCGACAGGGAGCAAAAACTCCGGTCCGAGACGAAATTAAGAAGCAATGCAAAAACAAACGGATTTAAAGCGCAAAGTCTATTTGCCTGTCCGCTTTCCGAGCAAAGCTGTAAGTATTACACAAACGAAAACCAACCCCGGCAACAATGGACGAGTAGCTCTTCCTAATTGATATGGTCCCGATGATACCGAAACCCACCACAATGCTCGGACCGGTTACTTCGGGATGCTCTGGACGGATTTACCCTGACAGAGTGTTCGGGTCGTTTGTGTGTGTGTGTGTTTTTTTTTAATCTATTCATATTTACGTTTGGCTGTTTCTGTGTGCTTCTTCAGGCGAAGCAGCCTTACACAGAAACGACAGGAAAGCTGGAAAAGTTGCTCGACTTTTTAGAGCAATAGTCTTGAAGCATCATCGGCTATCCTTGAACGATAGACCAACGAGGTGGATTGTTCCGACCTTTTTTTGGTTTCTTCTCATTGCCCAAACGCTTCCTGGCCCATCGCCTACGGTTCCGGAGTATTTGTTCAGATTTCGTATTGTTTTGCTGTTTTTTTAACTCTGCTTTCCGGAATCCGGTATTCACAAGGTTGTGCCAGGACGCAGTGCGATTGGGTTACCTTTCCATACACATTCTTCGATAAATACTTAACCGGGAATGTTTCGTGAATTGTTTTAACGTCCGGATATTCTGAGTACATTTTTATTTCCATATTTGTTTCGTTTTTACCGGAAAAGCAGCTATGTGCATACACGTTTCCTAGTTCTGCCCATGGTCGAATCGTGTACTTCAACTTGTATTTACAATCAGCTTTTTTGTGCGGGAGCTTGTTAATCAATTAGACCGAATTAGATGAACCATGATTTCTGGATCGAGTTGTTTGTTTCAATAGCGTTGAATTTACATATCGGATTTTCAATTTCATAGGCTCTTGGAACTTGTTGGTTCCGGGAGCTTACGGCGATTCTATTCATGAAGGTTAACATGACAGGTGATTTTACTGCTAAAACGGTACTGAATTGTTCGGATTTAGGTAGAAGGCAAACTAGAAGCTGACTGCTCGTATGCAGTTGAAGTCTTTTTATGGCTAAAATGATTTTAACAACATCCACAGCGCTCTATGGGAGCGTATGGGAATGTGTGTATTGTTTGTATGATTTCTAATAATACAATTCGCTCTAAGTAATATGTTAATTTGATTCCGATTACATTTAAAAACAAATAATTATAATTATTTGGAAAGGAAACTTAGATAATCGATGTTTGAAATAGAACTTAGTCTTTTTTTTCTGCTTATCGTTGAACTAATAAGCAGTATGACTGTTTATGGTTACAAGCAAACTGAAATGGTACTGTATGGTGGTATTTTATTATCTGAAATGGTTTATATAGGAATAGATAGAATAATTTCTTAATATTAGGAAATTCTTGATAACTTTTGATGGCGATGAATATGAAGCAGGTCCTATTCTTGAGCATCCATACGGCAAAGAGATAGCACCTCGGCAATGGTTCTCAAATATACAATAATTCATATTGTTCAGGTCTTTCCGAGTCTTGAAGATCATCAGTATCATTATTTAGGATGCATCCGATGATCCGATATGGTGTCTGATAGAGTTTTGTTCAAAGAATACTCTTGAACACTGCTGATGTCAGTCAGGAGTTTGTTTGCACGACGATGAGCCAATCGACACAAACAATGTTATTCTCAGGCGTCGCATGTGATGGTGTTATTAGTCATCGCGTCCAGAACAAAGGTAAAAAAGTCAGCGAATGCTGATTGCAAAGATGCAAAAAGATTCCTGACTTTGGAGACTTTGGAAGCAAGGATATGCTGATGCAGGCAGGAAACGTGCAAGATATTTCGTTTGTGTGGTAGTTCGAATTCATGGTGTGTGAGAAAAAAACAATGTAAGGCACTCTCATCAACTAAAGCAGAGTACATATCATTGACAGAAAGTTGTCAGTAGTTGCTTTGGCTCAACAAACTGATGAAGGTCTTCGGGGAGCCCGTGCACAACCCAGAACAGATTTTCGAAGATATTACGAGTAGTATTAAAATGTTGGAGCAGAATGTAGAACTGAACCGATCTTAGCATTGGTTGAACAGAGTAAATCTTGAGGACGTGCGCGAGTGATTAGGACTGCGCTCTCTACGCGATAAGGAGACTTGATAGGCAGTAAGCTTGGATTTATCAGCATAGCGGATGATTAAGTTGACACAATACAACAAAGGTCGAATAGAATGAAGTACTTGATTTCTGACCGTGAAAAGGACAAGGGTTCTAGTAGTTACTGCAAAACAGCATGCCGCTAAGTACATGAGCGATTGACAGAAAGACGGCTACGTCTAAGACATGGATGGTAACTCGAGATCATCGTTGCCAATTGATATCACGACATAGATCATCTCCTATGGTTTGGCGTGGAGTACGAGGCTGCTCGATCTGCGGGCTTTTGTGTTCTTGATTACGGAAAGTAAATTAGTTGAATTTATGAAATGATTCACTGTTTTAACCTTTTAACCTAGAAAAAAAACTTTGAGGATTAAATTGAACTGCAAACATTCCCAGAACGATCGAATCCTAGCAGGACATGTTCCTTTTCCAAAGTTGTTAAACAAAATATATTTTCAGATATGTTTAAATAATCAACTACCATTTCACTGTAAGAACTTTAATTAAGCTACTCATTTTATCAACATATCTCATCGCAAAGAAAAAGCAATAGCTCTACAGCAGCACACAAAATACATTTTAATTTGTTTAAATTCCACACACATTTCATCAACATTCCGGCGAACGATAAGGATAAAAAAGGCAATACAATGGCAAGAAAAAAATAACATCGGCACGAAAGCACTCATGAAGCATTCTTCCGATAAGTCCTGTGCCGCTTGATGCTATCTGTGCTTGACCACCGGCAGATAATATGTATGCTCGACCTACCTCGACTCCAGCATTTCCGAAATGTTGGCATTCGAGAAATTTACGATGATTACCCCGGCTTACTTGTTTTGTGGAAGGAATTTCTTTTACTGCGCTTTTTCCCCGAACGGGACGCCAAGTAAGCTAACGGAAAATGAAGCGCTCGATGAAGAAGCGAAACCCCGGGCACGGAAGCTAATCTTCAGAAATGCTCCCGAAGACGAAATGGTCACCCCGATAGTACCCGGTCGGTAAAGGTCCCCAGTGGACTAGATACCGTATGATGCATCGAGTTTACTTTCCGATAAGCTAAACTTCTGCTACTGCTGGGCAGAAAATAAATGACTCCGACAACCGGGCATGCATATGCGATGGGTGAGACCGTCTGCTAGGTCGTGCGGGTGACCAAAAAAGGCAGGATAAAGCGCCCCCCAAAATGTATATGCATACATCAGATCGCAACGGTGCGATGTGACAAGAAAAATCTTTTCCACCGTCTCCCAGTGGACACAACAGTGGCCACCATGGGTTGGAATTTCGCCAAGCGAAAAGCGGAACCGAAATCCGGTCCGACGATGCTACATGCTCAGGCATCTATGGTCGGGAGATCATGGTAGATTGAGAACGTTGGTCAGAAGTGCACTGGAAAATTCTTTATCGGCCGAGGCTGAAGGTGTAACCAGAGGGAGAAAAAGCATGGTAAAAAGAGTTCCTTATGTGTGGAACTACTGTTCGTTGTATTATACATTCATATGGCCCGGGTTCGGGAACGATGGTGCTCTCTAATGCTTCCGGTTCCGGCTGAAGCAATCGGGGTAGCTTTTGTCAATTTATCGATGTCGATGTATGTAAAACGGGGTGGAAAACGTACAGCGGCATCACAAAACCATCACAAAAAGGTGTTTTCGGAACGATTGAACAAAGCATGGAAAAATAGAAAAAAAAGCGAAGTTGCTTGAGAGATAGGAAATAATATTTATCGACCATTGTTAGTAAAACCTTGCAAACTCATCCGAAGCGCCCCGACGTTATCGCCTAATGTTACCAATGTTGGGTAAAGGTGTATGCAAAAATCTCAATTCCAAAGAATCGATCTACTCTTGATTTTGTTTACAGGGGCCCAACAAAAAACCCAACCCCAAGAAAAAGGTATCGAAACATCAGGAACTCAACCGACTCCGGATGGGAGCGCCAGGGCTGCCGATCGATTGCCAAGAAAATGAAAGTGCCCAAATTAGCTTCTTTTATTCATGCTCGTGTGCCTTGGTCTTTGACCAGAGCTCTATCCTTTCGCTCGAGATTGGAAGAAAGCAATCGGAACTGTTACGATGGTTCCAAGTAGGAACCTATCCGTACCCTTTCGAGGCAATCTTATAGTTTTCCCCTTATACAGTAGTGGTCCAACTGGCTTTGGGTTTAGTTCAAGGAAAAAAGGGTTCCTTCTTCACCAGAAGTAGGGTCCACCAGTGACCGGTGGACTGGCGCAAACTGTCACGTTAAACAGATCCAGCCCCGCACCCGGGTACCTGGGCAAGTTAATAAGCGTCCCGTTCAACGATGAAAAATCTCCCTATATTTTCTGGGAACGAAAAACCTCATGGTCGGTGTCGGGACCGGATACTCATTGCACCCCTTTTGACCGGGTCGTAACTAATGAGCACCAGCGCCACATATTTCAATAAATGTCAGCTCCAAACGTTGCCGCTGCTACTGGGGAGCGTGAATCTAAGCACAAGTTCCCGTCGCTGTCGACCATTTCCCAAACAAGAAGCCCTTGTCAGGTGTGATTAAAGATATGGGCCAACTACCGATACAGCCACACCTTCGCCACACACATATGCATATCAGCCGTACTAATAATGATTTAATAAAAATTCAAATTAAGCCATTAATTATTCATGAAACATGACCGAACGGGGTGGAGCAAGAAAATAGGGAAAGGGAAAGCCGTGCGCTGAGTGTCGGCGTACGGGAGGCAACAATATTATTATTACGATCCAAACGCTCTGTCTCATAAAAAAAGTCTGGAGCTTGAGGTTTTCGGGTGTACAGAGAACGAACACACGCGCGAGGTGTGATTGAGTGGTTAACATACACAAATACCGTGTGCGTGAACCACATGATTGTCTTGAGCGGCCCGTCAAACACGATACCATGTGACGCGTTTTCGGAAAACTCCCGGTCGCCGCTTCATGTGTGAAGTAATGGGCGTCTCTTTCGGTTGCTTGGTTGGAAATTTGTGGGTGATAAAAATGAAACTGTTCCTGTTTTTTGCTGTGTATTTTCCTATTCCTCATTCAGGAAGGATGGGAAAAGTTCTCACGGAAAGGCAAGAATGAAAAACTTTGCCGGAAAACGTTCCACCATGATGAGGAAAAACTTTAACGGCTGGTTCGAAGGAGCTCCGTTACAGTGTGGTAGGCTTTCCTGCCGTTGAATCGTTATTACAGTTTTATGATTTTGATTTTTGTGATTTCCTGAAACCGAAGTGTGCTTAATAATCGGAACGTTGATTGATTTAACGTTGCTTCCTCGTTATGATTACGGGGAAGCGTTTGGGGGTGATTTATAAAATTCAATATCGAAGAAGACCTACGTAAACATTGGCGTGCTCAAAGATGCTGTACAGTTTAAACCGGAGTTTTCCCGAGGAACGGTTTTCCCATCAGGGTTTCAGTGGCCCGATGCTCGACCACTACGACCGTGCGTGTGGTTTTGTGGTATTTTATTAATATTGTAAACTGACCGCAACGGGTCTTCTTCGAACGAGCTTTCTAATAAATTGCATTTGTTTTTGCACCTTGCTGTAGTGGTCACTGTGGTGGAACGTTCGCTTGTTGATTGATGTTTTTTCCGCACACAGTAAACCACACAGTAATTGCTCGGTATACTGTGCTGCACTGTATTGGCGTCACGATAAATCAATGTTTTCTATTATTGTGGTGGAAGCAATAATCAACCTTAAATTCAATATACGCATAAAGTATTTAGTATGTTACAGCTGTTTTTTTTTATTGAATGTTTTCTGATTTAACTTTTTTGTTTCAGAACCGGAAAATGGATAGGATAAAACCATTTTTAACAGCTTAAATGTATCCAAGCAACTTAAATGTAATCTTTAGAGTTTCCTTAGTTTTTGATGTTCAGATTTTGGAGAAAAAAATATACTAAAAAATTCACAGACAGTCCCCTAAACCCTTACAAATTTGTATCAGCTATGAAATTAAGTAAATTCTTAGGTAAGACAATACAAAATCAGTGACATCATAAAACCCCTTCTGTTTTTGACATGTTGGATCTAGGATAAGTCTATGGGTTTTGTGGAGAAACTTTAACATGAACTTAGAAACTTCCAATTTCTCCAAAATGTGTATTAGTACTCATTTTTTCCATTCCTCACGGTTCTTTTGGTGCAACTATTTCCGCAATTTTTGACATTCTAATTGGGTTATTAATGTTATCGATACCTAAACCTAGCGAACCGTAATTTTTGCAAATGACCTAACGGAAAGCGAAAGTTTATCGAGAACTTTGTTTTAGAGATGATATTAAAATTTCCTTTTTATTTAAACCCAATGAATTGTTAGCGTTTAACAATACGGCTAGTCCGTTTTTACATGAAAAAAAGATAAATGTTATTGTTTGCCTTATCACCTTTCGCCGATTTCCATGTCTCTAAGTTTCCATTAGGGTATGATCAAATGAAGTTGCTGGCCGAATATTGCTGGCGAAATGTATGGAATTTGACAGCTTGAAAAGTTGCCAGCCCCTTTGTTGCTGTCAAATTCCATACATTTCGCCAGCAACATTCAGCCAGCAACCCCATTTGACCATACCCTTACTGTACTTATAATTGTTTTATATTTAAAATAACATAATTTATTCTATATAACATAATATGTTCCACCATACCAACAAATGCACGAAAACCGTGCGTGTCATCTTAACTTTAAAGGTTAAAAGTTTAAAACGGGTATTCTCAATTTAGTCGACAAATTGGAATACATTTTAAATTTGATAAATGGTCTATTTATTGTCATACTTACTTTGATGATGTTTTCATCAGATCAGCCAGAGAATGAATCGAAGTCGTTATCTTTATTTATTCATCAATAAAATAACCTAATTTGTTTATATTATATAGAATTAGCTTGTTTATAATATTGTGCATGACTATTCATAACTTTGGAAACTTTTTTAAAAAGAAACTTTCAAGAAACTTGTTGAACGAAAACTTAAAAGCACTGTAGAAGTAATTCTTGTTCGCTACATCTGTGGGATCAATATAAGTACAATTATGTTTAGGAAAAATGCATCAAAACAATTAGACAATACTTTATAGAGCGAAATCCTGAACTCCTAGCATTTATAAAGTTTTAAACCCACAACTTATGGCTCTAAATACATTCAACGTCGCTATTAAAATGATATCCATGATATACCTCTGTTTCGGTCATAATTCACAACCACCAATCTGGTAGTGAAACCTTACGGTGGAATGTTTTTAACCTACCCAACGGTGCTTCCTAAGCGTTGTGCAATGCGGGATCGAAGAAAAAGGAACATAAATTTTCCAATATCAACAACAGTCTCATTAAATGGGTCCCGTGGAAAATGCTGCTAAGAAATACTGCTTCCGAGCGTGCGACTAAGGTGCCCGGTATCCCTCCGAAACCATGCGCGTGTGATGAATGGCGGTACGAGAGCATTGAACGAATTTCCGGTCGGTCGAAACCATTTTTGGCTTCGACACTTGAACCGTCCCCCGAACAAAAGTCACCGGGTCCAGCATTATGGACGATTATTTCTGTACCACGGTGAGGTCCAAGCTACCCGGAAGAAGTTATAGTTCAAAGGAATAAAAGAGAAAAAAGATCTCAAGGAAATTGTATTTAGCTAGTGATGTTAAAAAGCTATAACGAAATTCTTCGGTAAAGTAGCAAAACAACAAGATACATTTAGATTGATTCCTGCTAAGCGAAACAGGTGCAAGCGCTACCTGGAAGATAAAAATATCAAAAAGTGTGTCGTTATTTTCCGTGGAAAAGATATTTTTACTTCATGCGTGCTTTTATGCCCTTCCCCTCTCAAAGATTACAATTCCTCCGCTCACTTTTCCATCATCGTAAGCACAATATTTGAAGAGTGTAACGGTTTGCGAACCGCCGGAAGCCAAAACTACAGCGGAATCAGAAGCTATTTGCGCTAATGCCAGCAAAACATGAACAAAAGCAGCTCTCGCCACAGCAACCGCATCGCGCCGGTGTGTGTGGAAGGGGGAGTGAAGGAGGAGGAGGAGGGTGAAAGGAACTGAGGGGAAATCAGCAAAGAAATGCGCTCGCTTCACTTATTGAATTTTCCTTTGAAAATAATTCACGATGATAGAGGCAAACAAAACGGAAAAATCAATTTTCGCCCACCACACACACACACCGCGTCTCGTGCACTGCCAATTTTTCCAATGACGGTTTGTTATTTCGTTCCGCTTGTTCAGCTCCGTCACACGACGACGACGACGATGGCGGTGCCCATTGCACTAAGCCATCGAATTTCCACTCTCAACTCCCGGTCGGATGCGGTCCCGGCTTTGCTTATAGTGTGGTACGACGACGACGGTAACTAGCTGCAATGGATGATGGGGAAGGAGGGGAGGGAAGTCGTAAGGGAAACGGTGGCAACCGAACTGAAATGAGATACGACTCAGATTTTCCTGATTTTGTCCCTACACACGCTGTCCTCGGAAGCGAGCGTGCGAGAGCACC
This sequence comes from Anopheles maculatus, assembly GCA_002091835.1. Lineage (NCBI taxonomy): Eukaryota > Metazoa > Arthropoda > Insecta > Diptera > Culicidae > Anopheles > Anopheles maculatus. The sequence continues at coordinate 313,585 of KZ061724.1, read as the reverse complement.
GTTGTCGTCTTCATCGTCCTCTCGGCGTTGTCGTTCATCATGGCCGGCTTAGGAAGCGCGCGCGTGTCCTTCTTTCCCGGCTGCGTACGTTTCTGTTTGTTACGTTACCAACCAACCAGGGCCCGGCCGTAAGTGGTGGAGTGTTCCGGGTGGGGTGTAGAATTGTGCAAAGAAAGCACAATGGAAGCACATTGCACAAACACGAGATCCGTCTATTCGCTTTTCCGACTAAAGCACTCATCAAGCCGTTGGGTGAAGGCAACAAGAAGAAAGATAATACGCAGAAAAAAAAACTAAATCTTCCCGTTTACTTTTCTTCTTCGCCTTCCCTGTCCCAGTCTCCCCATCCCTTCCGGTCGACATCCTTGAGCGTATCGTTGGCTTCGATATTTTTGTATCCACACTCCAGCCAGCTTTGGTAAGTCGAGTTGGAGAGCACCTTGTAACCGGCACTTTGTTTGCTTGAGAACATCAGTTTTGACGTTTGCAGGACTTGGAGCGTGCTGGCGATTGGGTTGGACGGTAAGCTGATGCCGGGGGTGATTGCGTGCCGCGGCCGGGCTGAAGTATATGTGATTAAAAGTGATTGAATATGTTCGGTTCAGTTTTCACTCGAAACGCAAAACGCGACGAAAGATGCATTGAAATTGGCTACTTTTTTTCGAGAGTTTTAAAGATGCACAAAAGCAAGATGTCTTGTCGAAATTTTTAAGATATTTTTATTTATCAAAATCAAAGGTCTTTCTAGTAAGAATCGTCAACTGGTTTTATTTAGCGCACGAGAAATTATTGACAGTGCTCTCCAATAATAGAGGATTTTAATCTCAAGACACCAATTATTTATTTCAGTCATCACCATCACATATCGAGCAATTTTATCCAATTCTAACCTTTAAAATGGAAGAATTTGTGCATTGCAAATCAACAACGTAAAAATCAAGGCGATAATCGATCGTAACAAGCCATAAAGGGTCCTCGGAATACACTTGTTGCAGTTTAACTTTTGGGAATTGTATTGTGAGTTAAATGGAATCCCGAACACATATAAACCGAGGCATTTCTAGCCTTTCTGGAGAATGTTTTTGATTCCACATTACATTACAAAATCATGTTTTTAATCCATCATTTAGGGTGTAGTAATTCGAAACATAATTCAATAATATTTTTATTTATTTTATTTATAATATGACGGTCGTAGGCCGTATTGTCATAATTCAAGTTTAATAAGTACTAATTTGTCGGAACAAGATAAGGTGTTTATTCAATAAAATTTCTAACGTTTAACGGTCATTTTAAACCGTTTTTAGTTGGCACATACATGCATACTTAAATGCATTTAAATGTACCAATGATGATATTCTCACTCATTGGAATTGGCAAAGATATCGTGGAGCTGCTAGATATGGTGAAAATAATTTTGTTATTATCATCAAAATCAAAATAAAACCCCTATCAAATTCTTCTCCTTCTCTGTGAGGTATACCCACAGTACCACTTGGAAATTTAGCTTCCTGCTGCTGCAAAACCTCTATCACTGCTTTATGTCCGGCAACTACTGGCCTAAAAGATGTTTAATAAACAATTTTTGAGAGTGTGGATTAATATTGTGTTTACTCAAGTAGTTGGTTCGTATAAAATCAGAATAAGAATAAGATACTCTAGATTAGCTAGATTTTCATAACTTCCATTTTTCAGAATCCACCTTCATTCCCGAAATACGAAAAGTTTTTGAGAAGCGAGTAAAATCCTAAGACAGTAAGAAGACAGTATAAATAATTTCCCTGCGTGTGCGAATTACCTTACCAGGAAACAACAACGCAACACGGAAAAGGTGCTATCGATACCGAAAATGTATTGACCTTTTAGCTATAATGTTACGGTAACACCACCCAGTTCGAAAGTCACTGCAGCACCTCACATGCCAATAGCTAGAAAAGCCATGGTTCTTAAAATCTGTCCTCCTTAAAGAGTGCTATTGCTCACTAAATACGGAAAATAAAAACGCGAAAATATGGAACGAAATGCCAAATGATTTTCCGTACTTTTTTGCTTCTTCCCGGTAGCCCAACGACATCAACATCAAAATGGGCAACACTGTGCAATGCGTTCGAATTTTGTGATATTTTTTCTCCAACATTTTCTTTTTTTCTAGCTTAATGTTTTTTTCCCTTCTATTGCTGCTTCCTCTGTTCTTCATAACGTTTGTATGGTGAGCATTTTATTTTTCCTGCTCGATCGCTCCACACCGCTTGATGAGCCTCTTGAACTTTTACTGTGCTTTTCTTGCATCGACACCGCTCCCAAGCCCACGTTCGCTCCACCATTGATTCCGGTGGAGTGTCTTTCAATTTCAGCTCTCAATGATAAGAAGTTGAAGGTTGATTGGCATGCTTGAAACAAGTGTATGATTGATTAGTTGGTCGATTTTGTCGGTCCGTCCGTGCGCAGGACGCGATATGCCTGGCGAACGAAGGCACCGTAGCTTACTGCGGATACGGATCATCGGTCAGACGTGGCAAACGGTGCTCGAAAGCGTGGAGTGAGCCGGGAGACGAGAAAAAAAGCACGCACACTGAAGCATCCGTAAAGAAGATAAGGATGATTCGCCGACGTGACGGATCGGGAGATAATGTATAGGAGGTACCCGCACCTGGTCATTTTGTGGGTTTTTAGGGCGGAAGCCAAATAATAACCCAACCGGAGACTGGCTTACCAAAAACCCCGGAACCCTGGACACAGTGTCCCGGGCGTAACATCAGTGGCCAAGGGCTGGAGAAAATCGAATTTCCGCTCGAAGAGGCCGAAGCTAAATTATATTAGCACAAGATGAGACTTGTTTTACAAATCAGCAAACACAGACGGACCACAGGGCCACGAGGGTTATGCTCAGTGTTGCCATTTGTATTATGACTGGTAGGGATTTTTTGCAAATGTGTCCGGGGTTTAGCCGAGTTTTCCTTTTTCGTTGTTGCTGGTTTCTACCGTAGCACATACTTCATCCTCTTGGGAGTTTCCCTTTGATGGTTCGTCAAAAAAAAAAAACGAAAGATAACGCAAGGATCTCTGCAGATATTTGAAGATCTTTCGGTGTTTTCATAGAGCTTCGGATGGGCAGAGTATGGCAGACGAAGCATGCAGCACGGCAACTAAGGGCTCCTGTCGTAATCGTATAGAGCGAGAGCGTCTCTTGAAAACAAAACAACCTTTCACTGGCTCTCGAAGCGAGTGAGCCTACTGCCGCGAACGGAATGAAAAGAATCCGTAACGAGAAGATTAACAGACAAAATCACAACCGACGTGTAGGCAGCTCCGGAAAGCTCCTTAAATGGGGTAAATTTCGCATTCGTCAGGTCTCGGTCGGTCTCGTGAAGGAGCCCCGTTTGGATGAAGGTGAGGGAAATTGGAAACCTTTTTCTTCACATACTCTCCCATCAAGGCGGACCTGCCGCGGGATGGAAGGCTTTTATGGCAGGATGAAGCAGAAATATAATAGAAACATTATCTACGTGCGTTGGAAAAATGATCAAATTAGATGGAACCGGCAGGAATGGTAGGATTTCTACCGCGGATGGCAGTTTGATCCGAAAATGATATTTCATCCCATAGTACCAGCACGCAAGTTTGCCACCTGTCCGGATCTTTTGGGAATCTAAAGAGCAGCACGAAACGATGGATGGTTTCATCCAGGTTGCCGTCAAATTGCTTTAACATTTTCGAAACATTTGCCGCCACACCATACTGTTCGTCTTCTTGGGCGGCTTCTGAATGGTTGCTTCTTTCAGCGGATCGTCTGCATCTTGCTTCCTTCAATATACTCAGACACACACATACACACACACACAGACAGACAGAGCATGTGTGATGCTTGTGCGCGCGTTGTAACGTAACGTGTATTCGCGTCTATCGACGGCTTCATCGTTTGAGTCAGCGTAATGCTTTTATCACCTGCACAATTGACAGCTTTATTGGCGTTGATGGTGCCCAAAATCGTTCCGGGAAAATTCATACCATACCGGGGAGCGCCGAACGTGTAATTTTTGTCACCCGTCGCCTGTGGATTTTTTTTTTCCTACCAAAGGTTTATCTGTCATGTTTGTACCGGTTATGCAAAACAACCATAGAACGAGAGCGAAAAAATCCTTCGCTAGAACTCTACACAGTCGGAAGTGTCGAGTTGAGGATATTCGATCCATGTTGGTGTATGAATAGTTATCGAGGAATTTTGGCACAAACGACAGCATTGAAACGTGAGTTTACAACACGTTTTTCTGTTCGTGCTTCAATGGCGCGTAGGTGTGTGCGTTAGTGTGCATGACATAGGTTGGACGAGAAAATGATGATATGTTTTGTCAAGAACGATATTTTGAAAGATGAAACAGGATCGATTAATGTAGCAGAATCACGTAATTGACAATTATTTGTAATTGGTTTGCTTATTTTCGCATGTAATTGGAAATAAAACATTTTAATTTTTTCTTTGGTGAGGTCTCATAATTGAGTTTTCTTTGACGATGAAGCTTCAGGATCCAAATTAATTGGATGACGAAGTATGTTATGAGATGTGACCAATTCTTATTGGACCTCAAGTCTCTGGAACGATAACTATAAGTCCCCTTTTACGACTACGCCTCTATTTAGATTAAGTTTCTTGCTAAATTAGGTCACTCGTCGATGTTTTTTGAACCACAAGACCCATTTGAAGAAAAAAGAATCAATTTACATCAAAAACTCTTATTAACCAGGGGTTTTAGACCTAAAGCTCCTTATACATCAAGGTTACTTCGTTGAAGAGGCCTTTGGTTAGACGAGGTTCAATGTCAAAACCGCTTGTTAAACGAGGATTTTGGACCAAAAGAATCCTTGCACGACAATGCTGTTAGACGACTAGCCCTTTCCCAAAGCGAGGTTTCTTGCTGGACAAGATCTCTTGTTAGCTTCTAGATAGACGAGAACTCTTGGATGACTAGGCCTCCTGAATAATAAGATCCGTTCCGAACTCCTAATGAAGGGAGTTCTAGGAAGACGCAATCTCTTGGTAGAAAACTCCTCGTGTGAGTGAGTTATAATAGTGGATAACGCTTACGTTCCCTCGACAGAAACGTCTCTTGGATGATAGGATTGTTAGGACGACGCTGGTCCTTGGATGACATTGCACCATTAGATAGTAAATATTTATTGTAAAACGAGGAATATTGAGCAACGAAAATACGCTTATTCTCTTGCTTGTAAAGGTTTCTTGGTAGACGAGATTCTCTGGACGAGAGAATTCCATTGGATGACAAAAGCTGTCAGGATGACTTGAAGTCTTGGACCTCACGAATTTTCGTGTCATATGAGTTCTCTTAGTAGTCGAACATCTTCCGTATCAATTGTTTGAAATAATAGATAGTGCCCTCAATCTTGAACTTTCAAACAAATTCCAATTACCCGTTAATTGAATTAAAACACGAGCTTAATTCAAACCCACGCCACAGTACAGCAAGACACACACAACATTTAAGCGTCACTTAATTTTCCACAAATCTTTAATCGCATTAATATGTCCAGGCACGATGTGGTTGTAAATGTGGAAAATAAATAAACTCCTACCGGGGTTTCCGTTTTTTCCACCGACCACACTCAGCCTTTCTGGCGGCGGCTAATATTCTCTTACGCACCACAACTCACCAGCATCGGATGAACCAACTAACGAACGCTTTTGGAAGTGGTAATTAAAACTGCTCCTACAAACAGACGTCCAGGCGTAAGCGAAGCGATGATACTACCGGACGCCAAGCACCATCAAATGCTTAAACACATCGTTGGTGATTTTGTTGTTGTGCTGTTTTTGTCTGTGTTATAGCCAGCTTCATTTAATTAAAGCCAAATCCTGGTCATTCACATTTCCGCATCCGCAAACACCACCCCACGACGAGACTCGATTTTTACAAAGATTTCACGTTTTCGCGTGTGCCATTTGCGTTCGTAATGGCCCAAAAAAGAATTGTATTTATCCATTCCGCTCACGATCGTTCTTCGGTAGGTATCGGTAGCGAATGTAGAGAATGGCAAATAGAAAGAGAGGGAGTTGGAAAATAAAATAAAAATATTTCCCTTTAATGTGATCCTTGTATTGCGAGTCGTCAATGGCAAAGCGGTGGTCAGCAAGAGCCGTAATCTGTGGGCAATACTGACGGCCAAACTGGATCAGCTTCCAGAACTGGCAGCAAATAGGAGTAATGGCGGCGCGAGTCGTTAAATCTATCCCCTCCAAGAGAGTCGGCTTTTTTCATGATCCTAGAGCTTGAAGACTTGAAGTTTTTTTTCCGGGTTTTCCGCTTTCCATCTTTCCCCATCCGTACTGTTGATAAGCAGTAGAGCAACGTTCTCGGTTGGTTCTAAATAATTCCATACTTTCCCGTAGAGAACCCGTGCGAGAATTGATAATTCCCTAATTAGCTTGAATAAACTTTACCGCATTAAGCGCGCATTGGGCGGCTAGCTGGCAGCAAACGACTAATTATGGATTTTTCCCTTTTCTTGGTTCTTTCATTTCAGATCTGCAGTCATTTTGCGCCTGCCTGCCCCGTGCACCCGTGGAACGTTGAGTTGTGCAAAAATTTAACAAATTTACCACCAAACATTGTACCATTGTGAGCAGCGCAAAAGTATGGAAGAAAAGTGACGCATCTCGCACAAAAAAACCACCGGAAGTGACGTACGAAAAATGGGCCTCCCGCTCAGTGAAAGGATAAATAATGGTGCAACACAACCACACACAAACCAGCACGAAACAAATTTTGCGTTCAGCAACTCGTTGATGACTCGCGACGGCTCGGGAGTGACTTTACACGCTGGCCAACTGTACCGCCAACTGGCCAACCGGTAGACATTTGCTGCGGTCGAACAGACACGAAAGCGGCAATACGAGAGAGGGTTGGGGTAGAGGCTTCTCCCCATTACCCATTTACCATCGGAATTGAGTAATTATGTGCTGCTTAATGCTAAAATAAACACGCCGCTTTCAGCCATTCAGAAACGGTTGTGCGTGTTGTTTCTTTCACTCACACTCACTCTCTCTCTCACGCTCCAAAAGCTCGCAACAGTGAACAACCATCTGGTTTGGTGAGCTTAAGGGAACGAGCAAGCAAGAGTGTGGTGTGCTGCTAGCAGTGTTGGCTGCAAGAACAACAACAGCATAGCACAAGCATTAACCGGCAACGCCATTACGATAATAAATAAATGTGTTTTGCATAAACACGGCAGCATGCGCCTCAAACGCGAGCGTTGTAGAAATGGCAGCAAGCGCGATTTAGATTTTACACGATCGGGTAAACTGTGCTACTCTGTCTCTGTGTGTGCGTGTGTTTACCTGTTTACTTGTTTCAAAGGATTGTAACAGGATATGAAAAAGAAACAAAACAGGCAACAGTATGCAGTACAATTGTTGTAGTTGAGTTTTCCATGTCTTGGATCTAATAATTATGTTAATTATTAGCAATTCAATGTAAATGCAAACGTATCTTATTACTAAATTCAATTGCACCGTTTTGTTTAGGCATATTTGGAATTGGGACGATGAACATTTTACACGTTTTCAAATTTGTTGAACATTTTTTAACTTGTATATTTGCATCAATCTGACAATCAAATTTTTTTAAACCAAGGAATGACTTTCTTGAATTTGTGCTTTTGCCACATCGCTCACAGTAATCTTTAGAGCATTCTATGATTTTTATTTTTACAATTTGCCAGATATTTTTGTATTGTCTCGAGTTTTCATTGGATTCACAAATTTCCGATTTTATCGCAGTTTTGCAAATATTTTTGACTTTTTTGGAGTATGTTTCGAAGCACCTGTATAAGAAAAAAGTTAAAATTATATTCTAGTAAGTTCGGTAAATTAAATGTCTTTTTATTATGATATATTATTTGATAAAACAGAAAAACTTTTCTTGAAAAATCACGTTTACGAAGAATTTGTATTGTTTTTGGCACAAATTATCTGTTAAAATAAAGAAACTATAAAAACAAGTGGCACACAAAGTACCAGGCGTCTCCATAAGGAGTGTTAAATTGTTGTGTAAATGTTTAAATTTTACTTAAGATTTTAAAGAGATAAGCGAACTCCTAAGCACCTTTTCTACCAATCAAGAATAATTTATACTTTCTTTTTGTTCTCCCTTTGTTACCTTTATGAACTCTGATTTTTTTATGTTTGCAATAAATTAAATCGGTTCAGTTTATTGTTCAGCGTGAAATTAAAACAAAGTCATTTTTTATGTCTTGACACCTCAAACTACAAATAAACGCTGTGATATTACAAATTGAAGTTGTTTCTAAGCGTTTCCTATCAAAATTCTGAATAATTAGATCATTTATTGAAAGTTACACAGTGTTTACTTAAAAAGGTTCTTTTTAGAATTTTTTTCTGATAGAAGTAGTTGGTAGTTCTTTTATTTTTGTTTGTAATTATATTCAATTACTGACAAGATCTCTTTTCAATGTTTTTATTTTGAGATAATATTACATGGCCAATCGTATAGACAGAACGAGTCGAAGTCATTCTTTCCCAATTACGTTAGTTTTAGTGTTAGATTGAAGTATAATTGTTCTTTTAAAGTGTTCCACATAAACTGAAAAGATCATTTTAAATTGAGTTGTTAAATTGAGCGATACTTGTTAAATTCATTTTAAACGAGCTAAATCAATTGCTAAATTTCATAGGAACCGTTTAAAGCACGTTTTACTCTGATGCCTTTTAAACAGTTTACCATCAAGCCAATTTGTGACACCTATCGTCTCTTTATTGTCGCTTTATCCTTACAGCGAGTAACCAAATTGCAATGCTAATTGAAATTATGAAATTTAATTAAATGTTAACCATGACGAGTGACACAAAACCTGACACCATCGATAAGCGTAGCAGCAGATGAAAGGCGTAACAACAACAACCATTGTCGCATCCACAGTCGGTCACGTGTTGCCACACCAATGTTTCTATGCAGAGGATATAGTGTCCCGTGTACCGAGTCACCTGGCAGTCGCGCAAAGTGCCCTCCCAGATCCAAAACCATCTAAACGAAGTTTCGTTCCGCAGGTGTAATCGTCTCACGGACACGTTCAATCTGACCCATGTTTTTCATTTTTCATCGTCTCCCTTTCTCTCTCTCTCTCTCGGTGTAGGTGAAACAAATAAATACACACGCACACACGAAAAACAACAAGTGACATGCATTTAACGGGATAGTGGTGTAATAGTTTGGTGCGTGCCGTGCGGTGTGACGCTGTGCGTACAGCCTGTGTGAAGTGTGCGTAGTGTGTGTATGTGTGCGTATGTGCGTTATGTGTAATGTAGTGTAGTAGATTTTCGGTGCTGTACAAATCGTGTCGAAGGGCAGGGGTGGCCATACATACTCCCACCCTCCAGCGCATAAATACCGCTGTCCTGTTCCGGGAAGCTTCTGTCCAGCAGGAAGTCCCGCATTGTCAGTTCATCCTTTTGAACCGTTTGGCCGTATCATTGGGCCGTGCTGTAGTGTAAGTGAGTGTGTGTACGTGTGCTGGAAAACACACTGCCATCGACGGAAGCTTTCAGCAGCAGCAGAAGCAGCAGGCCCTTTTATCCAACGCTTCAAGCCGGCAGGCGTAACGTACGACACACGCCCGTAAAATGGATTATTGGAAATTAATTGTTCTAATTATATCAGCCATCTACGTGAAAGGTAAGCAACATAAAATCACATTAATTTATACGCCCGACCCCAACAGAATGGTCGGAAATGGTGTTGACCCGTTTGGGGCGAGAGCTCGGTGGGTGCGCTGCGAGCGAGTGGAGTTACGAGTAAAATATTTTCCCAGGAACAAGGAACAGTAACACTGGCTAACCCGTATCGCCAGCATAAGCGAAGGGGTTGATTTGTACAAACAATGAAAAGGGGGATGGTTGGGCAGGCGATCCAACGCCTCATGGGTGAAGATGATATGGACGGGTTACTGACAAGGGATGGCATCTATCAATCTTCCTATCTTGACGGTGTTACGCTTGAGCTTCAATCATGTTGGATTAGAGCTTTTTGTGTGCGTGTGTGGGAAAGAAACCGAACTGGAAGTAGTGTGGCACACTTCAAAGCTGGTGGTGATGGTTTCCTTTATTCAATTATTTGGACTTTGGATTGTGTTAGCCGAGCGAAGATTGAGAACAACCGATGAGAATGTCCAGGAATGCACGTTTGCAATTGTTTACATTGCATATTCGGAGCTGTTATTGCATTAGATTGTTCGGAAATTGTATGCAGCTGTTGATAATGGTACGCTCCTTTGTGTTCATTAAAGCTCATTCTTGCGTGCATGTCCTTAAAAAAACAATATGGATTAGATGCAGCCATATTGCTGATATTTGTAATTTAACTCGGCAGGAACATGCTTCAAATATAATGCTTCTTACATTGATTGATTTCGTGTACGTCGGAATAAGGTTAGTTGGTGGGGTAATTCCATTATCAGGTTGGAATTTTCTTGTAACTTTCATTACTTTTTTGAGACAAAGAAGTATACTTAACGAAAATTTATTCAATATTTGTTAAGGAGAGCTTTATAGTGAGATGTTATTGGAATTGAAAAGTATAGCAGCAGTTCAACTCACCGTTGCTTTAGAAACGTTAACAAAATATTTTAGTGAAATAATAACTATTAAGGAGTTTTGGAAACTTTGTAGTTTTGGAAAAAAGAAGAAAAATCGAAGATTGCGGAAAAGTAAAAAAGTTGAACCAGTGGCGAACTAAGTGGCGAGACTAATTTGTTGGTTTCAATATTTGTTGGATCAATATTCAAGAATTTTGTAGTAAAGTGCTATTTTGTGAGACCTTATTAGAATGAATTATAAAATTAATGGTTTTGAAAGATTCTTTAAATACTATTTAAATCAATCAGCCACCGCCGAGACTTCCTTCGACAAGATTTAAGTTTACGAGGACTTCAGAAAGTTTTTTGACGGTTTTCATGCCACACAAGGTAGTAGAGAACACCGATGTTTGAATGACAATTCTGCCAAACCAAGACACGGAAGCTTCGAATGGCAAGCCAAGACTTCTACAGGTTATAGGCCCTAATAAAATAAATTGTTGTGTTGGCTAGGATGTTTAACAGAAACTAGAAAAAAATGGTTTCTAAATTGAACTCGTTATTCATCCTTTTTTGAGACAAAACCCATGAAAAATTGAGCGGTAGAGATGAGTTGGCTATTTTGAACTAAGCGAACTATATATTGTAACTCATAAGTAATTAGGATACCAAAACCGACTTAATGTCACGCTGTTAAACAAATCAGTTTTACTACTGAGTTTTGAATACTTTGTTTAACTTTAGAGTTGAAAAGAACCTTCGAGGTCCTGCACAACAGTCTTTATTTCAGTTCGATATGATCTATTTTGCAATGTAATCGGTATTAAGTCATTATCGGATGTAAAATTCAGACAAGGATCAAACATAACTTCATTTACAACACCTTGGGCTAAGTAAAAATCGTCCGGAAGACGTTTTGTACTTCCGGCAGTTAATCTCAAATGCTTCTTGAAGCTTAAGAAAGGATTGTTTGATTGTGCCGGAAGGATGTATCGAAACCATCATCCATCTTAGATGTATTCCATCTTTGTTTTCTTAAGGAATGTATCCTTCCAATGAAATTTGTTTCTGTGCTGTAAATGAATTCATGAAATGCCATGAAAATCATGAAAAATTTACCACAATATTCTTTATTTGTTTTACCTTTGATTAGTTTCAGCTTCCTACAATTCTCGTTAGCCTCTTAGCCCTTGGGTTGAAACGATTGCAAATCACACCACACGTTACGGACTTCTGTTTGGCTCACGCTATTTACTGTATTCGTTTATGGTCATAAATATTATACTTAAATTAACTGGATCATTTCATATCCTAATGCTTGAGCACATTCGTGGAACCGTAACGATGGAGATAGTAGTAATACAGTATTCGCATGGCCACATTTCTGGCGAGCGAAGAGAATGTCGCCGGAACGGATACCTTTAGCGAATGGATGAAGTCGGTCGCTGGCCCGTGTGCTTCGTTTGGATGGCACATCCTTTCCGTTTGATGATTATTATCCGATGCTCAGGATGATGCCGTGGCCGATTCGGCAGGATGCTTTTCCGGCGGCTGAGCTCACGGATTTCGGATGCACGAAGCCATTGGTATATGCCGGGTGGAGTGTAATTTTTACACAAAATTGAGTTTACCTGAAGCCGAACCATGGAACGCCGTAACAGATCGGTGGTGGTCGGTAGACGATCGGAGATACTGTCGCTCGTTTGCACGACTTCGCCAGTAATAAACATAATCCTATACCGGGCACGGGTGCGCAATCGTCTGTGGGCCATCTCTCGTTTTGCCGGTGCGATATCCTTGGAGCCATGGGATGATGAAGCAAGCAAAAAAACGTCATCCTTTTCGTACGGGTGCCACACACACATATACGGACGAAACTAGCGATCAAAAGCATATGCCTCGCACCACACGCTAGCCCTCCGGTCTACCAAAAACCCTGAAGGGTCAGTAATTATTTGCCTCAAATACCATTTTTATGGGTCGCCAGCGAGCCAAACTGCTCGAGGGCTTCCTGTCGAGAGGATTTACTGTCGCCCGTCCGCCAGGTCTACCGGGCTGGGAAAATTGCGGATTAGATACGGAACCCGGGGCAGCACTAGCAACGACCGGTCACTCGAGATGTGCATGTCCCGGGGCGATCGTTTCCCTGCACGACAATACGGCTAAGCGGATACAGAGCTCCATATGCGCTATCAAACGAACCATCGGGTGGACGGTCAAGCCCGTGTGGGGCTTCACTAATAAATACACATTCACCGAACAGAACCCCGGAGTGTTCGGCAGAAGGTGAGAAAAGTTTTCCGCACAACAAATCTTACCCCGGGGTGTGAAGGTCCTGTCGGTCCGTAAGGTCCCTAATAGCCCAAACCCGCTTAATAAGTGCAGCGAGACTTTAACGGACGCGTCGAAGTGCTAAAGGCGTTGGTGTGGATCTTTTGCCAGCTTGTGAAAAGAGTCATTAACATGAGTTTTTATGCGTGTACTTAGAGCCGTTTCACCATTTGTACTTCACAATTCCCAGGCCTTCGTGTGCGTTTATTGCATTTAAACGTCACAGTCCTTAAAGTATAATTGAAAATTTTTCAAAATTTTACTGCAAACTACGTTGTTTTCGGCAAGTTCCACAAGTGTGGACATTGTTTGCATCCACAAACTTCTAGTGTGTGGTGAGGTGAACGACACTGCCAACTTTAACTCATCGGCACCATCCCATATGAAGGCTAAATTTCCGTCCCGAGTGATGGCCCACAAAAAACTCCATTCAACAAGCAGCAGCATTACGGACAGTAATGAAGCTTCGTTTAAAGTTTTATCGTCTGTTTTGTGGTGTTCTGCTGGAAGTACTACAACCTCGCATATGGGCAATAAAAACAGATCCTTTTCATTCCGACGATTGGACATAAGCGTTTTCTTTTCTTTTTTTTGTTTGAGTAGGCTTAAAAACTTGCCAACAGCTTCCCACACACTGCTGCAAACGCTGGTGCTCGAAGGTTAATCGCAAACAATTGAAAATTTGATGTCACCTCAACATCCGGTTGCCTAAACGTCAAGGCGCCTGTGGTCATGTCGGATGGACACTTTAGTAACCGAAGCTTACCATCACACTCAGTGTGTCTGTGTGCGTTGAAGAGGATGAGTTCCGTTTGCTGAAGCGGAATATACTATTTATTATCTACTTGTGGTAAGCGTATCATCCGGAGAAGGTATCCATCCCACAGTACTCAGAGAGAGAGAGAGATAGAACAAGAGAGCAACGAGTGTGATGGTCTGTACGGTTTCTTGTATGAGGTGCCTAAGCTGTGGTAGAGCTGCCCTTTTATTTGTTCAGCCCATGTCTACTTATCTCCGCCCCGAAGCAAAGTCGATCCACAGCTGTCCACGTTTGACGTGAGGCGTCGACACACGTTTGCAGCGAATGGCTGCTCCTTGGGTTTCTGGATGATGGGCAGAGGCACAACCTTGCCTGAAGGTTGACCGAGATTTATGGGCACCACAGGCCATGGTGTGTGGTAGGTGAACACTGCTATCCGTCTGGCCGTTTCGTTACTACTTCCTTGTGGATGAAAGCGTTCGACGAACGGCAGCAAAAAGTATCTCCTGTGTTTCGAACGAAGTTTCGACATCAGACACAACATCGGACCGTAGTTTGTGAGCGAAAAAGAAAAGCAAAACGTATGAAGCTCGTGTTGCACGCACCATCAGACTTGTTTTTTCATGGTATGTGTAATGTATTTAGCCGTGAAACTATACTTTCTCGGCTGCAAAACTTTGTGCAAGTAAGAAAAGTGTTCCGATAATCGAGTCCGACCAATCATCATCGTTTCTTCAGTACAATCGACGATTTGATGCCATTCACACAAAATCATGACGTTTGTTTATCCTTAGATTTTGCCTCTAGTGTCGTAACAAATCTTGCTCATCCGTGCAGCTGGAATTCCAACCCAAACCATGGGCACGTCCTGTGGCAATTTTGACACTTTTGCGGACGTCCTAAATAGAGCTGCTAAATGGAATGACGACGACGACGACGACGACGCAGATGAGATGTACAAAATATGCTACACCGTATGTAGAACTGAGTAAAGTTTTGCACATAGATGACCTTTTTTCAGTTCAAATAGGCTAGCGGAAGCGAAACACTGAGCACTTGGGATCGGTGAAAAAGGTCCTGGCGACGCCTCACTGCCACTTCGTGACATTTCGACCTTTTTTCGAGATGCCCAGCTTTTGTTGTTGACAGTGGGCACTCAGGAGTGGCAGGGTCACACAATATGGTGCGAAATGTGGTATGAGTACGTGCGCCTGATGTTGGCGTTGCTAGGTGATGCATCCGTGTGCTGATACTACGGTTATGTAGCTGTCGATGGTGATCGTTACCGGCGTCATGTTTACTGTCTGCATTAGAGCGTTTACACATTGTGTAGCTACGTGTCCGGAGATATGGCGCTCGTTACACGTTCCAAAACATGTTCATAATAGCCGTTAAATTTCAACCAAATGTTAGCTAAAATATATCCAGAACTTTAACTTACCAACACAAATAAGTAATTCCTTCATTCAACAAATACCAAACTCAGCAACAAGCAGAATCAAAGCCGAATGCTGTATTTTTTTGTGTCACGGTAACAGTTTCAGATGTCCTCGCTGTCATGAAACGAAATCTGACACAACACAGTACATCAATTTACAGGATTAGCATAATTCTCTTGAAAAGAAAACTTTCCCAGTACGTGATTGTAAATGACAGCGATGAGTTGGGGTCGGCATCGTGTCTGGGATGAGACTTTTTTTTCTCCCTCTCTCTTTCTCTCTCTCCATGGACCATTGCGGAGTTTCCGTGTGCGGGTGCGTGTGTACACAGTTCATTTTACGATGATGATGATGTCACATGCAGATTTGCTTCGAGTGTGTCCGTTGGTAAGGTGCCGCCCTAAGGTGAGGCATTCGAGCAATGTAAAGAAACACTACACTCGAACTTATTCTCTCCGGAGCTAACCTAACTCTATTCCCTTTTGGGACAATTCCCCTTTAATCCTATTTTTTTTTTTGTCTTTTTGGGATATACCACAACCACAAGCCTGAACGATTTTCGGGCGACAAACTGACACAAGTTCGGGGACAAGTTTTCGGGACTTTCGCTTGGGCGAGACCACTGCAGGACTGTACGGGCAATCACGGCAGTCTTGAATTAGCTCGTTTGCATAACTTAGTGCATCTGTATCGACTATTGGCGTAGAACGGGACGTGAGGTTGTTGGGGAAAGAATTCCCCAACAAAATGGCGCACGCAAGTAGAACGCAAAACCGGATCCAACTTCCAATTGCCTCTGATGTGGTGGTGAGCCGAAAAATGAAAACTTTAAACACCGTCACCCGGCAGATAACTGGGTGGCAAGTTTTCTAATTATCATCCGTGTGGTTTCGCTTTCCACTGCAACTGAATCCCTAGCAGCATTGGAGTTTAGCTGACCTAGTTCTGCCCCTGTATGGCACGGAACGGTTTCTCCTGGGTGCTTTTGCACGAAATCAACTTAAATGTATCGGATTTAAGGAAGTTTTTCATTTTTCATGCCAACTTACCGGAGAGCGTACTACCATAGTTAAGTGTATCTGGGTGTACGGGGCGGATACACAGACACTTGGGGAGAGAGAACTGCTTTGAGCAGGATCCTGTATGTGTCTTGAACGTTTCCATTTTTTTTAGTCGAGTTTGTGCAGCTTTACTTGGATAAAAGCTGGGGATTCAAACACACTCGCACACACCAGAACGTGGAACACGGTGGAACGTGTCTTCCTTCCAGAAATCCGTCCCAAACGCGCACATTGCCAGAAATCTAAGAAAGTGATAACTCTCCCGCATATCTAACCTGGGCTTGCATTAAGATAGTGTGACTCCGGAGCCAGGGTTATCTGTGGCGGGGGACAACAAAGACGAAGAAGTTTACGCATCTCCCAAGTGTGAACATGGCCAAAGTTCCGGGGCAAGTTCGACCCCGCAATGGCTTTTCTCCCTTTTTTCGGCAGTACGGTGCTGTACACGGACGTGCTCAGCTTCTTTTCGACAGCTTAATGCCACACACGTGATGGGTAGCAAGAAATCAACTTTTGAACTTCGGGATACTGCAAGAGACCAATAGAAAGGGAAGGCGGTGGAATTTCTGCCGAAACCAACCAAAAAAAACAGAGAGGATCCCTCGACGCCCCGACGACTGGGAAAAAGTTAGAGATAATGTTCATTTTGATTTTCGTGGTACCACGTCGACTGGGCGCACAACTTTGGACAGTTAGGGCGCTGTCAGTGAGCTTACGCGAGTGAAGACGCGCGAAGTTGTTGGGTTTTGTGAACGGGCTTCGTTTACTTGTGGGGAGATGTTTCTTGACTGTTCGTACTTCATTCGAACAAATAAACGAACATGTTCGCACCTTGCGAGTGAGGTGTGTGTGTGTGTGTTTTACCGATCCGTCAAAAGGACATGCAGCGTATTTGTCCTTATTTTTGGGAGGATTCCCTGAAGTCATAGCAACTTTTCGCGTTTAAGGTAGTTTGTTGTTTTTATCCACAAATTTGTGTGTTCTACGTAGAGAGGAAGTTTAATGTACGCTACTGCATCTTGGAGACTCTAATTTTTTTGGTTCGCGTGAACTAACTGTTTCACTACTTGTCAAGTCGAATCTTCCAATATTTGAAGCTTTCTGACAACTAATTGGGTATTTGTGATACAAAACTAAATTTAGAATCAAATATTTCAAGGAAAAATATTGTAAAAATACATCTGTTGGGAAGTTTTGATGAGTTTAGACATGACTAAAGTCTGCATAGGACAGCTAGATTGATTTTAAAATTGTGTCATCCAATAGCCCTGTGTTTCCAATAGATCACATGTTTAATGTTGTCTTTTGTATTCTTTTTCTGTCAATTTCTATTAAATCTATTGTCAATCTATTAAATAGCCATCTAAAATGGCAGAAATTGATAAGAAATCCAAGACTTTATAGTCTGGTGAATCAATCAATTTAAAAACCTTAGAAAGAAAAGGCCAGAGAATCCAGCTTAAAGGGGTGACAGATATACTGGGCAAAACGGACATTGTTAAACAAAACTCGAAGTCAATTCCTCGTCGTTCAATTTTCCTCACAATAATTGCATTACAGTCCTGCATTCAGTACTCACCATTTCCAAAACCATTGCTCAGCGTAAAAAGGCAAACAAACGCTCGATTAATCGTATACCGTGAGCCCAAAAATACCTCCACCCGGATATGATGGCATAGAAACAGTTCCAGAAATAACTGTGTGAAAGAAATTACGAATTTTCGTGTACTGAAGCAATGCAAGCTTGAGCGCGAATCTGCTGACAAAATGCCATCAGCATGTAGTTTATTGGCACGAAATGGTGCAACCGCTCCGTACTAAATTGTACTTCCGACCTAACTTCTCGGAAGGGTACACACCAGCCATTGGAACTCTGCAACAACATTTGGCAGTGAGCAAGGGGACGCTCATTTGCATAAACAAGGGGCCCTTGGCACGATAATCGTCACGCGGGAGCGCAGGTTGTCAGCAGAAGTGTGCGAGAGACAGAGCGAGGACCTCTAAAACAGAGCCCAGGGTGTACTGTAGGGTGTCCTGCTTCCACGCTGGGTATCCGAAACCCCATTACCGGAACCAGCGTATGCCGGAAAGTGCATGTGCAATATGCTACCCGTACGAAACCCGTGGGAAAGGTCGGCAAAGGTTCCTGCGGTGCACAATTTCCTGTCCTGAAAGCTGCTACCGCTATACTTAAGGTTACCCTTTGCATGACTAAACCTCGTCCGGCTTGCGTCGGCCGGGCCTCGTCCAGCTCGGTTTGCTAAGTGGAGCTACTTCCGGTGCAGCTCTTTCTCCCTCTCACTCACTCGTTCTACTGGACCGGTGCTAAACCTGTCCAAAATCGAGTCGGTCGGTTGACGGGGAGTAATTTACGTCCAGTCGTCTGTACCGAAAAACTTTATCCATTCAGCAGGTTAGCGCGGTACCGCGTTAGATCCGCGACAGGCTCGTTCAATCGTCTTCCGGCACGGAAGACCGGAGGTTCAACAAGAAGCTGCCTGCCTCCAATCGTTCTTCTATGCGCTTATGCCCTCAGCAGCATGCGTTTGTTTTTACTTCGCTTGTCGGCACACTCTACCTTGTAGCCGAATCGAAAAAGTTGCCGGAAATTTGCTCATCAGCGTCTGCTGGGTGGTTTGCTTGAAGGTAGGTTTAACACTGGAAGGAAAAAAGTAAGGAGCCTCTGTTGATCGCTGGTTCATTATGTTAGATAATAGTAAAGCTATTCGAAGAACGGAGTTGGGAGGGTTTGGGTGTAATGCTTGTACACGCATTACTACAGTGTGTGCTAGATAGTTTACGATTCTTTAGAAAAATGATACCTGACTTAAATAATCGTCAAAATCGTGATATAAATTTCATAAACGGCATCAAGTCTTAGTCAGATAAGTCTTTTCGTGTCTAGTGCTGCCTAGTTTCTGAGCAATAAATCTTGTAAGCTTAAAATATTTAAAAAATTTCTACTCGTTTTGTTAGAATAAAGTCTCACATTCTTCTAGCTCTGAAGCCTTTTATAATATAAATCCATTAAACAGAACGTTTTGAATCAGCATTGTTAGTAATATTTCCACCACTGTGGCAGATTATCTAAGCTCTTCTTCGAATATCTCGATCGCACTGCTTTGTTGCAGCAAGCACCAGGCACTAGCCCAATCAAACTACACGCTGCGCCTTATTTCTTCGACACACTCCAGTGCAAAGTGCACGAATCATCGGCTGTAAGTGCGGCTATTTCGGTACCGAACACGGTTCACTGTCTAGCTGCTGCACTACTTGCATCGAGTACGGTGCAGGTTCGACAAGCGCCGGAAGTGGCTCTTATGTTTCTTCTCCCGCTTACGTACAAGCATCGGGCAAACACACACACACACACACACACACTAGTTAGCGCTTGTTGTGCGAAGTTAATTAGAATATTGAATTCAATAAGCACCCACTTTCACGACCCAGCGGTGGCGTTTCTTCGCAACGCTCTGGACGGGGAGCTTGTTGAGCGGTACTGGGTTAAGGAAATCGTTAAAACAAATAACAGGTTTCGGAAACGACGACAGGCGTATCCTGGTTGAGATTGGAGCTGCCGGATGTTTGGACGCAGCGCACTGCATCAGACCCCCTAGATAGGGAAGGATGACGCTGACGTGAGCCAATTACGAACCCGGTGGTTAATGATGGGGTTGCTGCTGCTAGATCGTGCCGGACTTTGGCGGGGAAGGAATGTGTAGGAGGTGGAAAATTATGTTGTAATAATCGGTCATCCTTACAGCGATTCAAGCACCTAAGGATTGTGCATGCTTGATGCAACTTGAACAATCAATTTTCCGATTGGGGCAGTGCATCGTCTGATCGTTGTTTACTAATGAGACGGTTTCGGGAATGGTTTTTAATAATTTAAGTACCTGTTCTGTAAAATCTACCGATATTTTAAAAAAAACCTTTAAAAATTGCTTCAGTGAGTACTTTGAGCTTGTTGGAGATTTAACATTTGACTTTAGGATTTTATGAAGGAAAAATTAGATTTAAACAAATGTTGGAACAAACGTTCGTTCAAGTTTGTTGGAAAAGATAGCATGAAACCGGAAATGTCAAAGTTAAGTAGCTTTTAAAAAATTCTTAGTTTACCTTATTTGTGACCTAACTATGTGACGTTTAATGAACATTTTATGGCTCACTCAATCCATTCCATCAATATGATCATTTCAGTTAACAACTTCTTAACGATGAAGATACTAGGGTTTCCTGAGAGTCCTTGAGCATTCGAGGGCCTATAATGACCGACCGAGACCGACCGAAGTTATTCGTATTTTGACGTTATGCAGAAAAATGCTGCTACCAGATGTTCCAGCTGAAGTTATCGTAGTTCCCAATGTTCGAACCAGTTCTTGATACTGCTCAAGGTGCAATGGACATTTGTCATGTAGAACTACACACCGTCAAGTCTTTCTTAACGACATCAAAGTGTCCAGGTCCATAAGAACAGTTAGTAGAAATATCAGTATTGAAACAATCTGTCTTAAAATGCCTCGATATCCCTTTCAAGGTCCTAGCTAGACTTCCTACGTGAACTAGCTATGTTCTTCTACGCAGGATGCAGTAAAACATTAGAAATGTAGGACACTAAACACCGTCGCACTTTCGTGTCTCCACTCAAGATGTTTCAAACTGTCTAGGTCCACAAGTAAAACCAGTACAATTGTCTTAGTTAAAACGATTGTTTTAAAAAGTGTCGATATCTTCAGCAGTGTTGAGATATAGCTGAAGCACTACCATTCATCTTGGAAAACCTCTTTTGCACAAATTCTAGAAGGATGTCGTCAAAAAAAGTCAGATCTCTAAAAAAATCTTATCATACATTTTGCGTAATATATTACCACCAAATGGTTGTCATAAGCACACGCCATCAGAACAATCATCACAATAATCGTTCTACCTTCCCAAATGTGGGTTAAACATTGATCGTCATAAATTTTGTTGGATGTAATAAAACAATAACCGCACAACAGCAAAAAAAAACAACATAGAAACATTAATAGAAGCAAAAACACCATTCCATCGCCGTACACGTACACCTTTCCATCAAAACCACCAATATTCTTACCGACCATAATTGAGCCATTTGTTGCTGCCAAGTCTGCCAAAAATCCGTGTCTTAATCGGTAGGATTGGGAGGAAAAATTTCTTCTATCCATCAACGCAAAAAGCCAAAACGTACGGCAACGCATAACCGCAGAAAATGTATTTTGCTTCTACTTATGCTGGTCCTTCCACCATCAATCCATAACCCTATAAGTACGTACGGGTGTTCGGGTTCGTGGCCAGAATGCTGTTGTTGCACCTAAAAGAAATGGGCCGAAATACAGCCATACCCATACACACCGATCACCCAACCGTGGCCGTGCGAATAGGGCAAATGATTTAATAATGTATTTATTCATAAAATCATTCACAGCTCCCCGAGAACGTCATCGAGTGATGACGAAAACAAAGGCCAATAACAGCAACGCGGTGTGGAAAAAAACGTCGCCCTTGTCGTCATCGTCGCGGTTCAGTTGCGTCTACCGTAACGATGTTGGACCGGGGGTTAGGCTAAAGGCAAAATAGGGAAAAAAGAAAATCCGAACGCTAGACGAATGAACAACATCAGCTTCTTCCGCCTTTCGCTAGTGAAGGAATCGACGGCATAGCGGCAGTAGTAGGGTTTTTTTGTTGCCATTATTACCGGCTATATGGCAAGATTCCTAGCAGACATGCATACAGCCACAGGGACACAGGCTTCTTGAGGGTGAAGCGAATAAAAATGATCCGGCTTCTAAGGAAAGTTCTCCGTTCCCGGAATTGTTCGCTTTCGAGAGTTTTGCTTATTTCGCTCCTGTATTCATCCGTCCTCCATCCATCGTCTGCCGATTTGTATTATCTGAACGAGCTTGTTTTCGTTTTCTTCTTATTTCCTTTTTCCCTCCTACTCTACCACGAACTCGCACACCACGACTTCGGTTTCCGTTTTCGCTTTATCCCTCCCTCTTTGCCATTGGAGGGTCCTGGGTCTTTGCGAATGATAAAACACCACAACCGCTCTGGAGCTGAGCCTCGGCTAAGTCAAAGGACACAAACGATGAAGATAATGCCTTCAATCATGTGCTTGCTTATTTCCTGAATCCTGCGTATTCTTCCACGGGCAAGCGGGAGTCCGAGAGGTGAGGCCGAGTGATTCATTCTGCGGATCAAGCTTCACATTGGGACATTTTATCATACTTCTCGTCTTGTTCCTGTTTTTTGTTGCGCCCATTTCCTTCAAGAAGCCTCCGAGCCAGCATGACATCGCTTTTGTTCTCTGGCGTGTCCGCTAGACAGTGGCATGTCTTTGGGAGCGTCAAAAAAACGAGAAAAACAAACTCCGTCGGGATAGATATAAATGGCAGCAAGCAAGCGCCAGTCAAAATAAGCAAAAACCGGGCAGCGAAGTGATGATAAAAGGAAATGGGCGCGCAAAAATGCTTACCTTGCAATTACCGGAACCCGGCCATGTCGATCGCGTAACGCCCGCCGGGAATCAGGTCGGTGTCGGTGAGAAATTCCGTACCAAAAGTTTATCGCCGTTCCGTATCCCGGCCGGTTGACCTTTTGGCGGGAACTTGATCGGGGTGTTTTGGGGCGCTTTTGCTGATCCTTCCTGTGTGCGAATGTTAAGAAAGTGGTTTGTTTTTGTGCTGTTTTGTTGTGTTGGTATTGGTGGCGATAAGTAAGGATGAAGATGAAGTTTATTTAATGTTCAATACGAGATATTGAGGTACACAGTTTGGTTGTTCAAGATTTTTTTTATCTTTGGCGCTATCATATCAAACAAAAAAGTACAGAAAACAAGAATTTATTTTGCACAATAGGATAAAATTGAAGGTAAAAATGCAAAAATTAGACCAACAGTTTTGTTGTGGTAATGGTCAAAGTTGCGTTTTAAACATTCGTTAATGTAAGTATCAAAAGCAGCCAGAAGCAGCGGTTCTAGAAGTTACATGATCTCAGACGATACTTGGCCGCAAGCTACTGAAGTCGACTGTATTATAATATCTCAACGAAGAATTTTGATGTCTCATTAAGAACTAAATCTTCAAGCCTTTGTTTATATTGAGGTTTATGATGATCTTCTTATACCTCTTCATCTTCGTCTGTGATATTCTACTTTTACCCACTTATAGAATTCTACTTCTTGCCCCTTTCACAGACAAAAGCACAGGACTCAATCATAGCAAAGCAGAGACCGGCAGCTTCTTTAGCAAGAATTGATGCTTAGGAAATGTAAAAAAAAAAATTTAAGGAATTGTAACTTTACAAAGATTTTAAGATGCAATAATTCTTTGAAGTTTTAGCGCATTAGTTTTTACCAAAATGATCAGAGTTTGTGTTGCGCTGAGCAACCAATCTGCCAACATAGTTTGGCTCAAAATTTGTTGAAAAGTTTACAGAAGGTCACTAAAAAGTTTCAAATTCCTAGCTGAAGTCATCACAGACCCCTTAATTACTTTAGATGCATTAGAATTTTAGTTTGATAATACATGGAGCTTTTTGGTGGACAAGTCATCTCTCAGACGTAAGCACTTGGGGGAAGCTAAGGACGCTGTATATTTTTCATTCAATTTCATCTGTGTTGTGATATTGCTTTGAAATCAGTAAAGATATGGCAGCATCTAATCAAACCATTACCTGTCTAAAAACTCTGTTCGGTCATCTCACAAAATTTTAATTTGAAACAACATTTCAACACTTCTATACAACATTACCAACGTAAAGTTATGTCATTATTGCCTAATTCTTCGTAAATGTGACCTTTAAGAATCAAACCATATACTTCAGATTAGCTAAGAATGAACTGTTAAAGCCTACATCTTCCTACGCAGTAAATCCCAATGATCATCCACGGCGATGACTCAACTCGTGTTTCATGCTAACTGATTTGAAGTTTTGAAGAAAGGTGCTAATGGAACACACCTAACCACCAACTATCCAACACACACACATGCCGCCCCCAATCGAACAATGCGCGTCAGTTCATTTCTAGGTCAGCGCGGCTCGTAAAATCACTTACCCATAGCTCGAAACGCATTCACACATCGTCAAGCGCATCGCTGAATATCACTGTAACTTAAATCCCGTGCCGTGCCGATGGCCCAACCCAACCGAACCTAACGACCGCCTGTGCGCGTGGGTGTGGCGCACGCTGTTTTCACGCAGAGAGTTTCCAAACTCGAAAAACCTCACCAAACAAAAGGCCGCCGCCAGCTGCCACTACATGCTAGGGAGCTAGGGTGCGAAAGGGACAAATTATGGGGATGAAGAGGGTATTCGTGGATTTAGACGAGGGAGGTGGATGATGTGGAGAGATGCCGGTGTGATCATAAAAATTCAATTAGCCGTCTCATTTGAATAAGCAATCTGTCTTTGTAAGCTCAGAGCCACCATTCAATCACGTTCATTCATTCATTCGTTCGTTCGTTCGTTCGGCGTTTGCTGTCCGCTAGTTGTAAGTTAATCTCCATAGGACAACGTTGGACCTAGCGCAAAGAACTTCCCCGTGAGTTGTTTCGCTTTGTTTTAACCATTGGCAAGTTTTATGCGTTCCGACGCGTTTCATACTCGCACGTCTGCCAGCTCCATAACGGTTTGCGTTGTTCTGTTGTTGGCCATACTCTTGACGAAGAATGCAAAATAGGCGGCTTCAGACAATTCGATGTTTGTTGAATGCTACGTGCGGTGTTTGCTTTCGAGATTGAAGTTATCGATCCATAACTGTGCCATACCGTGTGGTGAGTTTTAGACAATCTTGAGCTTTATTTTTTTCTTATATTTTATTTTATTAATATAAAGTTCTTCAAAGTCTTTCTGTCTTTTTTCTGAATATTTACATACGCTAAGGCTGCGTACTATTTTATCGATTGGCAACCCGAAGAAAAGCATAAAATATTTCGATGACTAACACGCTGTAGAAAATCACACGACCAGCTACGTTAAGCGAATATGCAAACAATTGTTCGTTGGTCTTTCTTTTTTCTATTTTATCGGACACCCGAACGGAAGTTGGCATTCAGAAGAAGAAAATAAGAACTACTATTTCCAAACAACCCAACAGAAAGATTGGTGCGAGGTAGAATAAGAGTACGTACGATGTATACGTAGCGCACTCGCCGACAATGGGGAACGATCACAAAAAAATGAATATTTAATTATGAGCCCCGTACGCCCGGGAAGCCGTACCGAGCGTGCAGCGAATGGGAATGGCAAGATTAGTCCGTGCCAGAAATTCCACCGTCTGGTTGCTACGTCACTTGCCCCGGATACCGATGTCGGACCCTCCCCCCCCAAATCAAAACTTCACCCTAAAGCTGACAAAGTTTGATTCATCCGAGTGTCTTACCATTCTGTTGGTTGCGCATGCACCGGAGCGTTCAGCTGCGATGCTTAACGAAAGAGTGGGATTATTATTTGAAAATCGTTAAGCCACACTTCAAAGTGTGCAGTCGGTTCGCGCGACTAAAGGAAGACAACTTTCAATTTGTCTCTAGACAAGCGGTGTGGACCGACTTGTGGGTCATGAAAAGCGCTGATCAAAAGCATCTTAAAGAGACACAGACGCAATTGGAGCAAAATTTGAAAAAAGAAACCGCCCTCTACCGATTGATTGGAATTTGATTTGGGGTGGGTTCATTTTTTTGCCGATTTTTCTTAAATATTTGTTCCGGGGACTTCTACCACGTTGAGTAGCTTAACAGGCAAGAATGGGCTATAACTGGGCAGCATAAGAATGCACACAAAACAGTGACTATTGTTCGTGGAAATGTTTTATTTCCCATTGTTTGCTATAAAGGCGCATGACTGTCGAAGCGCAACGAGGTAAGAGATGCACGGCACAATAAATGAAAATTGATTTTTTTTATTTTAATTTATCAGAGTTGGTAATATGGCGAGTCACAGATAAGTTTTATGTAAGGGTGGATTAATATGTCGTAATTTTTGTATTTTTCTAATATTTGTGCATTTCAAACAACAGTTTAAAACTCTTTCTGCTCTGCTTGCAAAAATGGTTGATTTATTATTAAATCTTGCCCATCATGCTGCCAGATTTTTGACATCTGTACCAAATCGCTCTCAAATTTCTTAGCAATTAATTTAATAAGACAAGAAAATTTGAACTTTGCGCGAATATTACGATATTTCCAATAAATAAATACCAGTAATATGCAGCAAAGCTTTGTGTTTGAAAAAATATTAAAGTTTCTGTTTAAAAATACTTTAAGGTATTTTTTAAGCACATTCACTAAAAGTATGTACACTAGCCAAAACTGGTATAGTTATTCCAGTTCATTTGTTTTAAATGACAAATGAAGTAAGCGAATTTCAATCAGAGCTTCAATTTTCATTAAATCTAACGTGTGCGCCTGATTTTAGGCAACCGGCACACAGTGGTACACCACGAACTAGGAGTCACACGTCTAATTTTGGATATAGTTAAATAGGATAATGGATCTGCTAATGGTACTACATGAAGAGTGATGTACAATATGTGATAAAGATTTTATTTCAATGATCTATAACTCAAAATTTGCTTGGAAATTGTTGTTAAATTAATTAAAATAATTTTATGACTATTCTATTCTGCACAATTCACTGAAAACCCTTAAAGATCTTAAAAGAGTATCGTAAAAAGATCGTATCGAATCTCCTCCAAACCGTCTCTCCGCACGCAGGACTGACTATCCAGCTACGGTTAAAAATAAGCCACAGAATGCTTTAAATCACAGCCTGGGAATTTTAGAGGATACAGAGTACGAGAAGCGGAAATAGAAGTATACTATTCTATGTTTTCCTAAGGACAGTTGAAAAATTCTGCAATAATATATGACAGATTGAGGAAATGACTGGTTTAAAAATGGCAGTCTAAAAGTCATGGGACCTTGTACTCCAACCTTGTACTCGTACATCTACAAGAATTGAAGGGATCATCGAATCCAAGCTTTACAGTGATTCTCACTTGATAATGCAAAGTTACCTATGATTTTTGCAAACGCTCCATACGAAATCGTATGTAGCGTTTGCAAAAATCATAGGTAACTTTGCATTATCAAGTGAGAAACACTGTATCTACCAAGAGTTCATGTAATGTCTCCCAATCCATGTCTCCAAATGGATCTCTTCTCATCAAAAGATATCGTAGTCAAAGATGCTTCGTACAAGGGATCTCGTATATCATGCGACCAACAAGAGCCCTCAATTACAAAGAGGTTTCTTAATGAAAAATGCGACATCCAGGAAGCATTTTGGTAAAAATAACATCGTTGCCCATGCTACCTAGGTGCGTGTTACAATACAAACTAGCTGTGTGCGTCACTGCTGTACATCACACACTAAAGTTTTCAAGAAACATGTTCAGAGTAATTTCAATTATAAACCACTTCAAGCCTAGAGCCACAAGATCGCTTGTCCATTTCAGAAAGTTATTGTAAATTAATTAATATTAATTATTAATAATTAATATTAATTAATATTTGAAAGAAATGATGTGCTTCGTTTCCACGTTCCTTAAAATTTAAATACACCACGAGAAAACTAACAAGAACCATTCAACAACTTCGAAAAGTAATGATCGCTTGTTGGTCGCATTAAGACGAGCCAAGTTTAATCGAATGCTGACCCTGTTATTCATTTCATTCCAGTCAAGCTCTCTTCAATTGCTCCAAGCATGCGAAACTCTTTAGCACATCTTTGCCTTAGTGCAGTTGCGTACGGCTAACCATTTTCTGCTGACCACTCACAATCACACACACACACACACATCCGCATGCTGCTTCTCTAACGCTGCGTCGGAACAAACGCGTCAGTAATGGTCAGCAAAACTGCCCATCGGAAAACCCCGGAACGCCAAGGACGTCAAGAGAAAGGAAGTTGAAGTCGCCGGCACACCACCGGTTCCGAAATGTGTGATGATAAGAAATAAAATTTTATGAGCTATGAAAGTTGTGATAAGGGCACACAACCGGTCGCTTTCCCTTTCGTTCCGTGGAATGCCTTATCTTCACGTCTCGATCGTGTGAAAGTGCGCCCTTCGGAACGCCGTTGTCCCGTCTGCTTATGTCCTGAGTGCTCGGGTTCGGGTCGGTAGCATATAGCCGACACATTGGTCAGACACATCGGATGGAACGCATCACACATGTAATGGTGGTTGCTTCGATATGTGTTGCGCCGCTTGGAAAACGCGTTTTGCTAGCCGGGCAGCATTGATGGACCATGGCCATTTATTCGTCCATTTGGTTCCATTGGCAGCCGGCAAACTACGGAGTAAGTCTCATTCCGAGGGGCGTTCAGTTGCGCACGGGAGGCTGAATGCAGACGAAACGTCGGCTGAATATTGCGCCGTTCAGCAGATTTTCCTTTTATGGGCCATTTTCATTCTGCTCTTGTGCCTTTTCGGTGGTGTGTGTGTTTGCCCCGTTTCCAATTGACTTATTCGTAGTGGATTTCGTTCACGATCATCATCACGTGCGTATGATGCGTCTCTTTGCTCTCGTTCGCTCTCCCATTCTGTTCTCAGATGTTCATTTCGCATTTCAGTAGTTGAGTGTGTTGTATTTTTTATCAGCTTTGTTGCTGTGTCTTTATTGTTCCTTGGGCGTGTGCATACGTATTTTGTATTCAAAAGCGAAAATATGTTGTACGCTTTTTTTTTACACAGTTCACCACTTTACACTGGAGATTGCATTTTTGTGATCGCAATCGCGCGGATAAAAGCGAATTAAAGGATTGCTTTGATATACGTAATGCAATATTCACATTCCGACGTGCAACGTGAACGGATTTGCATTTGTACTATGGCAAACAAAGTTCAGCGAACATGCTCCATCAATAGTTGCTTGTTTGCTTTCGCCATACTGGTTACGTTTTTTTCGGAACCGCATTTACTGTGGTGCATGTAAGTCCGTCAAAACATTAAAAAACAGTTCTCCTACTACGAACCATCCATTACAGGGAAATCGCAAAAGCTGCACCGTGCATCAGTGCCACCAACGGTAATCATAATTTTTCACTACATTTTCACACGTATGTTAGCGCGCCCGGGCGAGAACTTGTTAAGCATGGGTAAAGCTCATAAAGTTCCATCAAGTCTCCACGCCATCAAATAAAACTTTATCGCCGTACAAGTGCACACATACAGAGACAGAGAGAGAGCGAGAGAGTTGCAACCAGTTCCGGAACAAATGCAATGGCCGCCGACACGTTTGTCACGATAAGAATATAAAAATTACACATCATTTTCTTTGCATGCCTGGTAGCGCACAGGACACGGTGTGGTGTGTGGCCGTTTACACGCAAAACCTAGAATGCCACAATTAATTAAACTTCTTTTTTCTCAACCCACCATGACGAAACTGCAGTGACAGAACGGAAAGAAGAAAACAAACTACAGTTGCGCGCGATCTTTCATCGCCAAAGTGTTACTTCAAAGGCCATTGTTACGCTTGCCGTTAGAATTTTACAGTGCACCAAATATTTTTAAATAGTATCAAGATGCTTTTTTTTAACGTCACATTTTCGAAACGAGCTTACCACGTGAGTGTCGGTTAGGTTCAAATTAATCAGGACCCTCAATAGAAAGTTAAGACAATCGTCTTATGGAAACTTTTCACCACAGTTTCCAGTAGGTATTTTAACTCATCAACTTTAACAGTTCATTGCGCCCTTCTTGTTGAAACTTCAATTGACTCTGAAGAAGAGTTATTCCAATTGACTTTGACGCTTCATTTGTTTGTTTTGTTAAAATTGTGGTTGAAACCTGCTATAAATTTTCTGATAGAGTTATGTTTAGTCTCCGCTTCCTTTAGTCTTTAGCTTCCTTTATATGCCATATGTCTAGGAAAGTACGCATTTTCTCTCAAAAACATTCACTTACCAGTTTTTCAGAAGAAAAATGCTAAATTGCCGTTTGTTTATATTTATTTATACCCATATTATTTTAATACACGGCGATAGCATAGAAATTATTAGGAAATATTCAGTTGGAAATCCAGGTTCATCAGTGTCTAGCAGTTATCGACCAATTATTCCTAGTACTTCCAAGTAATCTTTTGACATCAGCTCCGTTGATACACTCATAGTAAAGCCTTTCCATGAAATGAAGTAGTATTGCCAATCATCTGAACTTTCAAAGATAAACTTTTCTTCGTTTGAGGAGAACAGATTTTTACATTCATTCCCTGTGATTTGAGCTAGAATTCTATGCTGATTCAATATTTCAAATCATTCGATCATCTGGACTTTTTACCGGCTTTATCAATTTTTTTTTAAATTGAAGAAGATTTTTTATATCAATTTTTTTATGTTTTGATTTAACATTCCTCTGAGGTTTTTTCCCGATAAATTAGCAAAAAAAATTGAGATTGTTTTCTGAGATCTGAGAACTGTGACATATGAAAGCATTGCAAAACAGAGTGTAATAACAGTTGAAGCTTGGAAAAAGCACGATCGGTATCTAGCATCTTATCAATCTGAAAAAAATAAAGGCTGGTGTTATGTTTATTGCAATCAGTGTATTTTGAAGGTGAAAACGCTACTGTGTGCGTGAGAAGCTTCCAGCCGAGAGTAATTAAATAAATCTAACGGAATGGCATAGAAATCTAGCGTACAGGAACAGTGAGCAAAACTTCTCATTATTTGTATACTGTTCGTGTGTTTACTCGACCCCGTTCAGTACTCGACTCGACCAGAACAGACGTAATATCGGTCGTTTGCATTTGATAGCTTTCTTCGCGTTTTGTCGGCACCTCGATCTACCGAAAGCGGTAATGGCACCGGGAATCTGGCGATGCATAACCGAAAACGGCGTATGAATTTATTCTCGCAACGCACGAACATGTTCGTGCCTCGTAATGTGCTATGATGCGGATTTTCTTTGGCATTTTTTCACCTTGTTTTGCATAATCTGTGTACTGTGCCCGGCCACCAGTAGCAGCAGTAATGGCAATTGTTTACCCAACTATCAAAACTATGCCCAATGATGTTGCATAGGCCACGGTGTTGATAGCTTGCCACGGCGAAAAGAAGCGAATGCGATTATGCACTAGCAAACCGAAAAGAATAATGTAAATGCAAAATGAAACCTGTACCAAATGTTGATCAACCAAAACTAACTTACCTTGCACGTAGTTTTTTTTTTTATTTTGTGTACCAACCCGGGACCCGGCTGTTTGCGATTTGGATGATCGATTGCAAAGCGCATGATGTAATTAATCTGCGAGGCAGAAAGATTGTTTATTTAAAACCTAGCACCGGGTTCCCTGTAACTGTTTCGGCAGGGAGATGGAAACACACAGCCACACGGGCCGTTCCACACGCATGATTGAACAGTAATGCTGTGTTTGTTCCGAATCGCAGAACAGCAAAAACCGCAGCTTAAATGTCGCCCGATCCATCGAACAAGGGCGAGCCGGAGTACGACACCGTACGCCATTGCACGCATAGCACGAAGCACAGGGCAATGATGGTGATGGCTTGTAAAATATTTACTACGGAAAAGCCAGTGTTCGGCATCGACAAAACCGATTTTAGCGAGCCCAACGTTGACAGTCCCGGGCTGGATTGAGCCGGTGCAGCTCAATCGTACGCAATCGATTCGGGTTGAGGTTTTTGTGGCAGATGCAGATGAAATGTAACCGGCAGCGAATCGTTGGTTAACTTTCTGCAATGCTTCATCAACCATAAAATTGAATCGTCAGTGAAACGTAAGGCAAACGCTGGGAAGTTAGATAAATAGATTCGAAATTTTCAAAGCGGGCTTTTGCTGATAAGCGTTACACACGGTGGAAGATTGCGATTTAGTGCCTAGAGCGGTTGTTTGTAGGTTTTTGTCGAGTTTGGTATATCGTGGCCAACCGTTTGGCAAACGATTATAGAATAGATAATTGTTTAACTTCGCCATGCAAATAAGTTTGCATTCAATAATGTTGAATTTTTTTTCACCAGCTTGCCTGTCATAGTTAATGAAAACTGATATCGGTTCAATTTTTGGATTTTTTTCGCAAGTTTGTTTTCATTTCAATCAACTAGCAAATATTTCATCATAGAACACGAAGTTCAAACTAAAGTTTAACATTATTTTTACACATATCTATCAAACAAGAATTGATTAACAACAATTAATTGATTATCCGCACAAATCAAAAGTTCTCAAATAGTCACATCATAATACTCAAAAATATTTAAATGATGTCAGCATTACCAGGAAAACTATGGATAAAATGGAGAGTGAAAGGATGAACAAAATTTTCAAGCAAATTTAGTTGTCAATCATTTTCTGCACAAAAACTATTCCAGGATAAACTTGACCAAAAACAACACAATACAATGCAAATGACATATGGAAGACCACCAAAGTTTTTGAGGTCAGCAAAAGAAGCCCTTTTTTAAATATTTTCAAATCGTTCCAAAAATAATTCTGATTGCTCAACTTGTTAAATATTAAGAGATAAATGCTTGATAGAGATTTTCCTAACTTGCTGATATATTTAATTTGTGGTTGTTGCGTGTGTTTAATTCGATACTCATTTAAGTTTACAAGAAGATATTTAGTTTTTAAGCTTTTAATACTTATTCGTGTTTGAACAGAGTTTCCTCTTACAGTGATGAACTTGAAAATCCTCGAAGGAACTTACCATACGAAAAATTCGTCCTCCAAGAGAAGAAACTCTTTAACTTCAAGATATCCGGATTTTAAATAGGAGCACAATAAAATAAATATTCGTCTTCCAACGGATATTGGATATTATAATCAAAGGATAATTATTATGGAGTCTAAGGAATAGGTGTCTATCTCTAAATATTAAGCCATTAATAATATTATCAATGATTTCTTCAACATTTTTGAATGTTAAAAACTTTTTATATTCTATTTCTTTGCGGAATTAATGTATCCTGTCATCAGGTGACAAAAGCCGACATTCTAACATCTGGAGAAATCGTTATTTTCTTGAAGGTTTCAGATTCCATGCTTAAGTTAGATTTTCCAAGTCCCATACCAGATTTGCACAGTAAAAGTATAAAATAAAAGAATGAATATAATTTCGCATTACTTGCAAAATCATTTAAAAGATAATAAGACAATTATATTTAAATTTTATGATATTTCTTTTATCTAAATGTTACCTCCACTCCAAAAAAAACATACGCCATATGGTTCTTCGATTCGTTCGTCCTCCATTTCACATTAAACTGAATGTTCACCATTCAAACTCACATTCCTCCGGAACGATAACGTTCGCTTCGTACGTTTGGCTGAATCGAATCGAAAACGGCACAAGACACACGCAGCACAATTCCGAACTGAATATGTCATTACTCTCATTATATGCGGCCATTTCTTCTGGTTCGTTGAAAACCGAATGCTCCGCCATGCGTACCGGTGACACGCATGATGAGTTTGTCATCACCGCACCTCACACACATCGACATTCGACTCCACTCAAGGGTGACGAAAATGTTGGCTGGTTCGAAAGATCTGGAAGAAAAAACAAAAGAGTTTTAGACGCAGAAAAGCAACAAAAAACACATATCCAATAAAACACACTGCTGTCTTATATTTATTCGCCCACCATTTGACCCTCTTTTTTCTGAGCGACAAGAGTCTGCGGTTTTGGTAAAGCAAAGCTAAACAGCAACAAAGCGGGAACAGTTATAGATTCATATTTGTGTACGCACGAATGCATCTTAAATGATAAATGCCATGATGCCATTTAAAGTTGCTCCCTTTGGGTTTGTGGGTGAGTTCTTGCGGGGTTCACAGTTGACAAGAAGTCGGCAGACATCTAGGTTAGTTGCTTAGCGTGTAAGAAATAGGGAAAAACTTAGCGGAAATAGCAAGCGTTGCAGATGAATGCCCGCTTCTCATTCTCATGATTGTCGACAACGAGGAACACCCCATTAGATTTGACCCGAAAACCAAACCCCTTTCGGTGGAGTTCGGTACTCCGTTCTGGGCCATAAGACAAGTATAAAGAGTCGTTTTGTAAAAATCATCACGCAACAACAATTTGCAACCCTCTCAGCTCCGTTACGGTAGCCTTGGAGCCTTCCGAATACCGCTTCAAATCTTCAGAAAGGCGCACCCGAAAAATGAATCCAAAGTCTTTCCGGTTTCGAGTGACACTGTGACATGTTCTTTGGGACCCCGATGCGTACCAAATAATCACTAAAACCTCCCGAATAAAGACACTACGTAGCAGATGGGAAACCATCTAAGATATCGGTGTCAAGCCAATGTTACGCTCTCGTACATGACTGGGAAGTAAACTTTTTTTCCCGGGACATCCGTTGATTGACACCGTTGGTTTTAAGCTTTCGTTGGATGAAGAGAGCAAACACACGCACACACGCACATGCATCGTTTATCTCGTTTTTGTGTGAGTCTTTTTCGGTTTGATCCAAAATCCACAACCACAATCGTGTTCGACCTTTGTTTTAGTGTCGGGATATCATGCGTGACGTCACGTCATGTCCTTTTTTTGTAGCAAAAAGACGCTTTCACACACACATTCCTACCGATAACAAAAGCTTCGAATGTGAAACAATGTGAAAAATGACAAGCACACCGAACCGAGCCGGCCACCCGGGTGAAGGCAAAAAAACACACCGCAAAAATACGCCTGATTGCCGTCCGAGCAAAACACATCCGAATTAGACGAGCCAGGATGTGTTGAAGAACATGCCGCGTTTGCGTCCGGTCGTGGTCGGAGGCGGAAGGGGGGGTGGTGCTGCAAAACAAACACGAAGCGAAGATGCAGGATGTGTGGTCGAAGTTTCGATTGCCGTATGTTCGGTCAGAAATCCGGCAGAAAGCCCAGGCGCTCGTCTCGGAACGTGCTGATATCCTTCTCGAACCCGCGCAGATTCCCAAACCGTTGGTTGGTGGTTTGGCAAAAAGGATTGCTCACAAATCCTGGCCCGAACATTTGGATCCTGTTCGTGCGGTTTGCAACAACTCGTGCGCTGCGTGATTGTTGTTTGCGAGCGATTCGGAAGGAATCCTTTTGTATTTCTCCAGCAAAAGGATCCTTTTTCGGGATTGCGTGAAGCCTGGGTGATAGGGTTAGCAGAAGGCGGGAGATTGCGAAGGGATTAGTTTTTGCGGTAGTAACTGGGCGAGTGGTAGATGATGTGACGTGAAGCTCCCATCACCACGATTCTCCCAATCCCCGAAAGCTCGACAGATATTTATTATTCAGCTTAAAATCTTGATTAAAATTAGATCGCCCGGTTCGGACAACTGTGGAT
Source organism: Anopheles maculatus (assembly GCA_002091835.1). Classification (NCBI taxonomy): domain Eukaryota; kingdom Metazoa; phylum Arthropoda; class Insecta; order Diptera; family Culicidae; genus Anopheles; species Anopheles maculatus. The sequence continues at coordinate 278,090 of KZ061724.1, read as the reverse complement.
GTCTCTGGACCACCAATGAAACCCGAAGATGCGTCAAGATGTTCGCCCCAATCATACGCGAGTGATTTGAAAGCATATGTGGTTCGCAGATACGAATCCCAAACGCACGCCCTCACTCCTGACTGGAAAGCATCCCCAAATGGGCTTAAGATATGGCCGACCCTCGCAGCGATCCCGGCGAAATCGTTGGAAGATTTAATCCTCACATTTCGGCAAAACGTTCGCACCAGTCTTTTGAGTGGAAGAGGCTGCCGGGAAGCGAGCGCCAGCGAATAACCGCCACATGGCCGCATGCAAATCAGTGCCAAATGGTATCCTGCACGCACGCACGCACGCGAAAGTGACACAAACAAGCCCGAAGCTCGGCCCTCCGGAAGCTTGTCCCGAGCACGTGAGCGACAGGAAATTGAATGAAAATATATGCCCGAAATCATAAACAAATGAAACCGGCCTAATTTAATTTTCTCCCATTTCCACTCTCACACACACACACACACACACACACACACACACACACACACACACACACACACACACACACATGGACGCACACACGTACAGGCGTGCGATTCCGATGGAGATTTTTGCTTTGATTTTCTTCCTCACTGGTGCGAATCGAGCTGGTCTGCTTGTTCTGTTGCTGGATGGTGCGCGTGTGTATGTGTGTGTGGTACCATTTTGGAAATGGCGTGTGTGTGAGGATATGCGATAAAAATGGAATCCTTGCGGAAAGTTGCGCAAGGCATGCGTTGCCATCGCATATGGTTCCGTGTGCGAACGTCCCAAACTGTCATGGGTTGATGCGGATTTTGTGTGTTGTGCGTGCGCGTCGGAAAGGAAATGAAGACATTCGGAATGTAATTGTAAAACTAATGTCCCTTCACCCATACCACACCGAAGCACATGTACAGGATGAACGCACACTGTGATGTGCTGGATGTTGGATTGTAGCGAAACTTGTCAAGCGCTAATCTTCCCGTTTTCTCCGAGATGTATGATGTGGGTGTAGGATGGGTCTGGACCGGTGTGTGATGGTTATTAGTTGACACTTCGTACGATGGATTAAGGTGTTTGTGTCTGTCTGTCACGCTGGAAGTTCACTGTCTTCAAATGTAATAAATTATTCCGCATTAGCAGACGCCACTGAACTGTGCGGTAATGGAATTTTGGAACCTGTTTTTTCTAGTGGGTGTACTATTTAAGTGACGGATGTTTTTAATGGATTTAAGTTACTTAAGATTTTTGTTTCTTGAAGGAAAACATAACTGATAAAATTCGATTTTCATGTTATGCCTATTCTTTTGGTATATTAAAATACTACCAGTAAACACCTCTCTACTATCAATTTTTTTCAATTATCAAGAGTGTAAGTAGTTTCGTTCGGTTCCGATTTAAGATGATTTTGAAGTGTCATCATTAGAAGTTGTCTCATGAGTCGTAATGTGGTTAAAACGTAAACAAAACAGTATGATTTTGCAAATAAAATGGTAAATTTTGTTAGCAAATCAAGTTTTTTTGAGAAGAGTTCTGCTTGATTACTTCAAAATGCTGCCGAAAGTCATCAAACTTTAGTAGAAGTTTATAATCCAATTGTTCCTGACGGTGAAACTATAAAATATGGATACCCCATGTTAAGTTTCGTGCCACTATTATCTCACATATGATTCTCACTAGGGCTTCCAATCTACAGGCAGATCAGTTCAATAATACAAATTTCTTCCAACTAAAGCTAGACTTCGAAAATTATTGTAGGAACTACTTACAGAAAACATATACGAGCATACGGTAGCATAAATTAACAGGAAATTGTGTATAACAGGCACTTTATAATGTCTCCCCGGTATTGAACATATATGCCTGCAATTTCAATCATAAAATCAAATCAAATCTTCCAGGACTCATGGAGTCTAGGTAGGATTTTGATTTGCCAGAAAAGATCAATTTCATTTGCAAGAGAAACGTTGTATCCATCAGTAATTAAACTTTATTTATTAGTTTCACTGCTTTGCAACTTGTTGACGAGAGTATATCTTTACTGTGTGCCATTGTTTGCCGATCCAGAGTTGGATATTCCTATTCTAAAAGCTTTTGATAATGGAATAGGCTCAAGCGTATGTATCGTTATCATATGTAGGAATAAATAGTGATCGGTTTTGTATTGCAATCTCAGTTAAATTAAAATTAATCAGTATTGTTTGTTATCTTTATGTTGGAGTTTCAAGTTAACTTCAATTTGTCTATATCTGATTCTGATTCAACAAATCTGATGGATGGAGATGGAGAGAACGATTTGATAAACGAGGAGGACTTTTGAGATATAAGGTTTCTAGGTAAACAAAACTCGATGTAGCAAAGGGTCTTTTGGACGAGATCTTAGAGATCCTGTAGTAGATTAGACCCTATGCTCGGTGGATCCCAAGAGCGACGTAGTGTTTAAGGACAAACAGTAACCAAAGCAAAAACAAAAACATTCTAAGTAATTTGTACAAGAAATGTATTCAACAATGCAGTAAGGTTCAAATTTGAGTCCCCATTGTATGAAAGAATTACAAACATTTTGAAGCTTAACTTTAAATCCTCTCTATTGAATGATATTATACTATGTAGGAATTGAAAAACTTTATCTACGATCGTAATATTGCAGTTCCTAGATAACACGATACAGTTTGGACTCTTGTGTTTACCGAAAGTCGGTTGGAGTTTTACTTATGCAAGGACGAAAGCACGACGAAGTAGAATAATTCGGTAAACTCGCTTCTTTAACAAAATACAGGAAAAAGCAGTTTCTAGTACAGTTTTTGCTACATATGATGGTGGTAATGATGAGGTTTTCCATAGTTTTCACTTCATTTCGCTGTGTATGTGGCTAAACTGGGTACTGCGTCTTTTATTCCTTGTCTGTTTAAATCCCCTGTGTGTGTTGATATTCAGAGCGAAACCATTCGAAAGCTTCGCCGGCTAGCCAAAGTATGTTAACCTCCGTCCGGTCAAACGGTACACGCGTCAACGGCCAAAGTGAGCTCAGTAGCTCAATCCGTATGCTGAGTCTAGTTGCGAATCACGTAACATAATGCGAGAGAGAATGTGCACTAAACGAAGTTACTTTGTTACATGTGTTATGCTAATTTATTCATTTCACTTGAAGCCATGAATGGAGTGGTTGGTGAAGTTTATACAGCTCAACACAAGTAGTCAATTTGAGCAGTACATGCAGACAAACATCCAATAAGTGTGAAGTGCACAGAGTAAAGTGTGTACCGGAGCTAACGAAAGTCAAAACCACACCTCAGTTGGGAAATCATTTTTGTACAGTCGAGAATAGGAAAATGCTAACTTGCAAATTAGTAATGTTGGAACAAATACAGTAATTAGGATCAGAAGCACCGCACAAATCACCTTTAATAACGTAATTAATCAAAAACCGTCATCATCAATGCTTTTTACAATTATTATTTGTTTTAAAACATAACATTCAGCCATCATGGTTTAATCGATCAGATCAAACTACAGCTCTAATTAAATTTTAATCGATAACAGTTATGTATTTAACAGTTGCCGACTTTAACCGGTTTGAGAGAAAATTCCTCCTCGACACTATAACGTGTCTCTTGGGACATAATTAACGCGTAATTATAGAGCCACATCCAACGACTCACCTTCCCGTTTTTAAGCGTCCCTTGAGATACTCCGGCAAACCAACAGAAAATCTTGAATTGAGAAGCACAATTTTTGACCATCCTTTGCCTTAACGTCTTTCAGCAAAATCTCACTTGTAATACATCAAATAAGAGTCTAGTATGAACACCACAAGCCAGATTCGCGCAGTTCATTTAGAGTTCTGAAGGATGAACCATTATCGCCGTACACCGCTAGATGGATTACTTTATTATTGGAGTTGGCTTTCGGTAACTCGCTCGCTAAAATCAGTTACGCGCAACTACAGGCAAACTTTCGCACCGGGACCAGTACCTTCATCAGTGAAATAGTTAATTCAGCGGAATTTTGCTTAACTCATCCGCCGTCCGGATGCAGTTTTTACACCGTATACTATGCCCGGTAAAGTTCGTCCTGAGCTGGCAGCAAGTTCCTCTGTGTCGCTGTTTGCTGCTTACTCTCGGGACAAGAGCGGAGCCGCCTTTTTTTCTTTCTCTCGTTTCTCAGCTCGTCGCTTCAATCTTCAACAAAAGCATCTCGTTAGTCGCGAAAATTAGCCGAAAGTCAAAATTAACTTCCTCATTCTTGGAAGCGAAGAAAACCATTACGCTGGTAAATGGGGACGAGCTGGTCGGTATTTACCACCAGCCAGAGTAGCGCAGAACTGGCGTACGATTACCTTAGAGACAGGTGATACAAGTGACGTTGCAGGTAATCTCCTTGGTGGTGAAGGCAGCGACAGCGCATTTCATCTTTGATCATTCCTTTGTCTTTATCTGTGCTTCATTTCTACCATTGCGTCATCGCGGGCAAGCCATCGGGACACACGGGGAATTGTCTACGTCGCCGCTGCCCGTCGTAGTGCCCAAGGAAAAGGCTTTCCGGCGACCGGCAACTTACGCCAAACGTTGGAAAGCCGATTTTCGGCTTCGAGATGGAAAAAGTTGAGAATATTCAATCAACCCAAATCTTTAACATAATCTTTTTAAACGAACCTTCATCCTTCGGAGGGTCCTTGCCAGTGTGGTCGGGGCCGAAAGCTGAGCAGCTCGCTGGTGGAAGGTTTAAATTTGTCTTGGCAGATAAATTATGATAATAACTTCTGCTATTCAATCCATAACGAACACTGGGAGCGTACAATGAGCGTATCTGGCTGGAAAGCTTCACCTAGGTACCTGTTTTCGTTACTTTGTTGACGGTACGAGCACGTTCTGGGTTTAATCCTGCACAGTCGCTGGGGTGTATTATCTCAATGGTTTCGCTTGCAAGTGTTAAGTAGCTTCAAAACTTCAAGCAAGCTTAAAATGAAAAGTTTACCATTTGTAACAACTTGCGCTTGCTTTTTTCGGGAGGATTTAAATCGAGAATTTATGATTTATATTTTATTTCAAATCAGTGGATGTTAAATAAAATAAAGTCAGTCAAAATGTTATACTGCCCATAGGCATTGGGGGGATTTTATTATGTCCGAGAAGGAGATCTTCATAGGCACTGATCAGACCAACTGTCAAATTCTTACCAAATGATACCTCCTCGAGGATTGTAAAAGGGACATTGAAAATTACATGGAAATAGAGGATTTTTTCCTTGGGTAATAGTATCACGATATAACAACTTGGTTATCACAATAGCCTGTTACTGTTACAACTTACTGTTAACCAATAAAAAGCTTATGAGACTCATCTCTGCCTTCAACGGAGATCTATAGAGGTCACAGCCAGCGCTACAGAATAAAGCTCTCCATTAATGAAGTATATAGCATGCTACTCCCGACTTGCAGACGGATAAAGATCACTCTAATAGTCTCTGCCATAGTACACAACAGACCAATGATGTTAGCCACAGTCACCGATTCATCGATCTGACTATTCATGCGAGCCTCTCTTAGCACGGTAAAACTTGAAGGTTAAATATAAAGCCATTTCATGTATTGATTATCTATAAAAAAATTTATACTAAGGCATTAAAGTATTTTACGTTACGTTGTTAAGGCGTGAAGCCAATGCACATTAAGCCATTTACAAGTTATTTCTAGTACAGAGCGAAAGCACTTCGAAAGAGCAGTCTTGTTCGTTGTGGGTACTTATTACAAATGACTGTTTCAATTTATGAACATATTTACTGTAAGCTTTAAAAGTTTTGCACAGCTTACATTTCGGCAACTATTTCGAACTGTGCTTCGAGTAATTGAAACTGTGAGAAATTGGCTAACAAATGCACAATAAGTCGATGGACCTAAAACCCAATTGTGACAAATGATTGAATCACACATTAATTCTTCACAAATGTTTAATGCCAAGTGTTCCAAGCTGCGAGAGCTTTCATACTCCACGTATGTAAATCACTTCTCCCAAACCTCGGAAGGTAGAGTTTTCATCACGTGTTTAGCATGTTAAACAATTTTTTCGTCACAAGCGATCGTTCTGCCAAAGTAAAGTTGCTTCGGCTGATAAAACAACGTTTTTGTTTATCTTCGCCAAAGTAAATTAGCAATCAGCATCAACGAAATCCATCCATCCATCCAGCAGCAGCAGCAGCAGCTAAACGAGCCATAAAATAAGCCAATTTTCCACCGAGCAAAAATGAATCTAAGTCACGAATTTTGCCACGCCGGCAGCGTCAGCAATTAGTTTAAGGCGTACGTCGATCATCAAACGCCGCGGTGGCACGAGGCAAATTGGATCTGCAAAGTAAATCTTATTTGCACCCCCCCTCAAACTCCCCTTCATACCCCATCCCCCTTCTCTCGTTACACATTTCCATTTCCCCATGCTTGTTTTGTTCTTCATGCATGGATCATTACCAGCGCACATATGTATTTCGCAAGGCGAGATCACTTCAAGCAAGGGTAGTGAGTTTTTGTGTGACTCACCCTTCGATCCTTCGTGTCAGCTTTGTTCTGTTTGAGGATTTAAGAGTGAAAACAAGGAAAAACACAAACGAACGACTGAACGAACCTTTATCCAGGCACCTGGTACCTCGAGGCAGCTCCATGACGCATGTTCCCGACACAGCTGGCCTGTGAGGTAGCTTATTTTCATGCGGAATTATTGAATTTGCAAATACTGATTGATTACGGCAAACATCTACCAATACTACGCGCCCCTGTCATCGACATCGAGTGTGATGGTGGTTTTGAGGAAGGGGACCATCCAGTACCGACAAGTACTCGGCTTTCGTTGTTCCTTGGGGCAGTTGTTTTTTTTTTTTGCTGTTGTTGAGCAGAATTTAAAGGAACAGAGTGCGTGTTCGGATCGATAGATGTGGGTAAATGGTATGCAGGAAGGCAAAAGTGACTAATTCGATTTTTCAAATATTGATACACCATCAGCATCAGCAGAGGATGGCTGTGCTAGGTTGGGGCTGTACTGTGCATACCAACTGATGGCTTATTTCGATGTGTCCTGGAGCGAAGTTGATTCTGTTTTCATTGTAATGTTTCTAATAACATTTGTTCGCATTTGTTTACGCTTTCTATGGTAATCATGGATGAAAGCTTTAGAGTCAAAAAGGGGTTTATGGAACATTTTTTTATCGCTTAAATTTTGGTGAGTTTGTTTATAAAGACAATTAATATCCGAAAGAACTTTATCGTACATAAAGAAAATATTTTCGCTATGTTTTTTATTTTCTATAAAAAAGAGACGCATCAGATAGAGTAATTCTATTTTTATGTAAAAATTACCTAATTGTGTTCAAAGTAACACAAAATTATCGATGTTATTTTCAAATAAAGGAACTGGTGTTTTATAATTTTGGTTTTTTTTGCAATCTATTGTCCATCATAGCCACGGAACGCATCAGAAATGAATGGAAACTTATTAATTTTAACTACTTTGAGTAAAAATGGAAAAAAATAAACAAAACAAAATGTTTATCCTTGTTTGAAAATGTCCACTGTGCAGTGTCACAAATCTAAGTTAACAAAAATGATAAATTAGTCGAGATGAAATCCAAATAGAAATTAAGCTGCTCTCCAAGTGTTGTGACCCTACATCCTTGACTTTCATGTACAAGTGCTGAAAATTTTTCATTTCATTCTTCAGAATAAAAGTTGTCCTGAGAATATTGAATATTCAGAGCAAAATTTTATTAGACTTTATGCTATTATTAAAAGCTGGGTCTTAAAACATAAGAAAAAAATCGTTGCTTCTCAAATCTGAAGAAGATAAGGGTCTTGTATACTTACTTACTTATCAGGCGCTACAACCGCTTCGCGGTCTTGGCCTGCTGCAACCATCCTCGATACCGCTCACGGTCTAGCGCCGTCGTCTGCCAATCAAGTATCCCGGCCGTTCTAGCGGACGCATCTACGCCATCACTCCATCTCAGTTTGGGCCTACCACGCCTCCTCTGTCCATGTGGACGGCCTAAAAGGACTTTACGGGCTGGGTCGTCCGGTGCCATTCTCATGACATGACCAGCCCACCGGAGCCTGGCGAGCCTAATTCGCTGCACGATCACCGTATAGCTCATAGAGCTCGTCATTGTAGCGGCTCCTCCATTGTCCTTCCACACATACGGGGCCAAAAATCCTTCTGAGCATCTTCCTCTCGAACGCGGCTAAGAGGGTTTCGTCAGTTTTGGACAAAGTCCATGTCTCAGAGGCGTATGTGAGTACTGGGACTATAAAGGTTTTGTACAGTCCCAGCTTCGTCCGTCGCGACAGGTATTTTGAGTGGAGAAGTTTCCTCAGGCTGTAGTATGACCGGTTGGCAGCCAGCACTCTTGCGCGCAACTCAACGTCTATGTTGTTGTCGGTGCTGACTTTTGACCCCAGATAGGTGAAGTTTTGGACGACTTCGAAGGTGCGATCACCTATCTGTACATCACCCCTGCGTAGATCAGTGTTTGTTAGCAGGGCCGCTGGTGGTGCCACCATCATTTTGGTTTTTGCCTCGTTGATCTCCAACCCGAGGTTCAGTGCCGCATGCTCGATCCTTTGGTAAGCATCTGCTAGCAAGGGTCTTGTATAATGTGTCAATAATTATAAAAAAAAATCTTTAATGAATCAATAGGTGTTGCAGAAAAATATCATTCCATTAGTCAATTAAAGCCCAACTTATAAACTGTAGATGCGCCTCGAGGACCTAGTGGTAGAGTTCTCAAAACTAAACGAATCATCATACGTGAGAAATTATGTCAAGTCTGACACTTTTCATCTCTCACTTCAAGGCACCATAGCTGTTCACATCTACAAGTACTACGCGGTTAGGATGACGTACTTTACTGTCCAACACACCCTTACACACTCTAACACACAAAAAAAGCTTAGTCCATTGGTGATCCACTGTACTAGTGGATCTTCCAGTCGACTACATCGCATGAAATAAAAACACCAAAAAAAGAAGCAAACGCTCCCAAAACTCATCCCAACTTCGTTTCCGTCCATCTAAATGGTAAACTTTTCCCATAAACGTTATCATTAATATCCTCGCTGCGGCTGCTGCTGCTGCTACTGCCACCACCATCGCTGATCCCGCACGATGGCCACATTTCAATCGTAGTTCGTAAATGCTACGTTTTCATCGTTTCCTTTTCCGATTTGAAAATTTTCCCCCAGGGGACGCTAGAAACGCACATAAAAAGTCGAGCACATATTATAACTTTCCGGTTGTGTATGAGGGAGTTGCGTGAAAATAAAAACTGGGAAATAGGATCGAAAACGGGAACGAGTATTTATATTAATGTTTCGTCCCTACTGCTGTAAACACAGCCTTACAATGCATCGAATCGAGCTGAAACTCTTGCAGATCGAATGACCAACGTAATGTATATTCTCCAGAACAGAATGCTAGGAAGGGATAATGTATGGGTTTAATGTATTCCAAGAATTCATTACATTATACCAGCGAAACAAAAACATCGAATCGATTAAGCTTTGCATCACGATTCCCATACGAGCTGATGTGGTCCGCAACGGGCCTTAGGTATCATCCGCCCGGTACTCTTACGCCATCCTAAAAGCCGCATTAAGTCAATGGCTACCGCACAAAAACGGATAGACTTTCCGTTTTTGCAACCTGAGCCAAAGTGAAGCAATATTTAAACCATCCCGACACATAGTCTTTGATGCTCCATTTCTCAGTAAAGTGCGTTTAAAGCCCATCGAATTCACCCATCCAGCATCCTCGATTAAAGCGATCGGAAAACCTTCACGTCACCTTTTTCACTTGCACTCGCAAACCGGAATGGTGTTGAACCGGAATTTATGATTCCTTCGGGCAGTTTACGGGTGAAGACCTCCCCCCCCACGCGATCATAACCATCATAAGCATTCCTGGCGAAAGGGATTCACTGATTTGCCCCTGTCCCAAAACACCCCGAAAGCATTATTGGCTTGAGTTGGTTTGAGGTTTTCGGTTTCCGAGTGCTCTGTGTTCGTGTTTTATGACGGATTACGCATTTGCGCTGTCGGTACGGAATGCTAAGGTCTCCGGCTCACGTAACCACAATCTTGCAGAGCTTGGTGTAAGAAGGCTGGACTTTCTAGCGAGCGAAGGAGAGATTGGTATGGTTTATGGACCCGTTTGTTTTGCTTAAATTTTACGACCCATCCCATCAGCCGGCAAAAAGCCTCCGCACTGTGCACACTCGGTCGCAAAGTCTCTTGGAGCGTGAACAAGAAAGCCGTGTCGAGATATCAGTAATGAAGTTCATCACGATATTAGGTGATTCCACCGTCGCTGATGGATGGGAAGGGTAGGAGCATTTTATGATGGGCACGGAAACCGAAACAACGCATCGCTTGCAATGTCACACCAGTATTTTGACACCTTTGGCTTTGGACGGAAGAAGGATAAACTTACCAGCTTTTGCTCATTAAGGCATCACTGCGCGAAAGACGAAGCGGTAAGGCTTCGGGAGGGCGAACTGTCGCCAAGGTTTTCCGCCAGTAAGCAGTTATTGTTGTGCGGAGTAGAGTTTCGTTGCATCTCCTTCTTCCGATTCACACGCTGCTCGATGCTGGATGTTGAAAGTTTTGCTTCGTTTAGGAACCAGCGCACGGCTGTGTCTTAATTCCTGCTTAATGCACAACGACACCTTGCGCTTTATCTTGCTTCCTGATAGCGCGATGGCAAGCGTAGGCAGGACCGATGAAACTGAGCTTCCACACCGGCCAGGAAAGATGATCTTTACGCCACTAGCATCGAGGACGAAGGTGATGTTACATGCATTGGGTAGACAGACCGGTGAGGTAAATACGTGATCTGTTTTGGCGAAATGTTTTGCCATTAGAAGCTATCTATGGTGGAGAATGTTGTCATCGATTGGTAGAATTTTGCAAAGCAGATATTTGACGTGCTATAAAAATAGAATGTTAAATTTCTAATGTTTGTTCATTGGTGATCTAAATCTCAGCATATCCTAAAATTTCACAGTGTAATAGTGCCAAGAGTACGATATTTGTTTACCGAATAGTTGGAACAGTCATCAAAAAATGCAAAACAGAAAAATAAGAATCTAAGACATGCAATAGGTGCCTTTCCTACTAGTCAAAGTGCATCTTTAATTTCCCAGAGCCAGAATTCATGGAGAATAATATCTATGTTGTTGTCGGTGCTGACTTTTGACCCCAGATAGGTTTAGATGACTTTGCAGGTACGAGCATTTATCGCTAACACCCGTGCCTAATTTCGTGTTGATTAACCGGGTTGCCGTTGATGCCACCGTCATTTTGATTTTCGCCTTGTTAATCTCTAATTCAAGATTTAGTGCCGCTTGCTCAATCATTCAACTACGAAGCAATACTGCTTCCAAAAGCTTCTGCTACGTAGCACAAGCCTCAAGTTAACGATATTTATATTTTTAGCGTATAGCAGGATCTGGATTCAAGTCTAGTGTAATCTACTCTAGTCTTGAGCTATCTCGTCTATGCGTACCAAAGGCTTCCTCCTTGACAGAAACGGATACGGAAACCCTCCAAAAATATGCTTTTTAGCGGATCAATCAAGATAACTAGGTAATTTTGGATACTCGATACTTGATAGAATATCGCTTACAGGCATGCCAAAAAGATAAAGCCTTAGCTTAAAGATTGTAGTTGTTAAGTACATAAATATTTCTGTATTAAAATCCATGTTAAGACGCAAATAGACAGGACCATTGTCTAATATATTGTTTACTAAATAGCGATTATTAGTTTATATATATGTAAATAGGCCGGGCCGTATTTACGAAAAAAAGATATCCGAGTCCAAGACTTTTTAAATAAATTGTAAATTAATACTAGAATTCACCTAAACGCAAGTACTGCCACGATTTTGTTTCAGCCAATAGGCAATTTTGTGTCTAGGTGAAATAAATCGACATGACAAAAATTATTTTGAAAACCCAGAAAATCATGCTAACAGAAATCTACGATTAAAAACACAACAACTCAAACACCGGTTGTAGTCATAAACCAATGCACATATTTCATACACAGACAAGCTCTCAAGCGTTGTGAATATTTTATTTACCCTCAACAAACCTTAAATTATATTAACTCCCGTTTCATGTAACCCACAAACAGCAAACAAAGTGCGCACCTGCCTGGCGCGGGCGAAGAAAACTTGCTGCTGAGTGGTTCGTGCAATTCGTGATTTATTTGCATTGCGCTCCACTTTCCACAAACCGGCGATGCCGACGATACGCGCTGCTGATGTCATTGCAGCAAACCAGGTGCAAACTTTTCCAATCAAATTTACGAATGCTAAATCCTTGCACCAGTGCATCGCTCTGATGCACACTGCACCCGCACGCTGGCGCTCACCGAAACCAATGATTTTATTAGAGCACCCTGCCATCAGTCCCAAATCTAGCACAAGTTCGCGTGGAAAAGTTTGGAGTGGTGGACAAAAAAAATATTAAAAAAACATACAGGACTCCCACAACGGCCACAGACCAGAAAAAAAACAGATCCCGAACTAGCCACCGTTGGGACTGTAATTGAATCAAACCGATTTTCCGACACTTTCCGCGAATCGAGCGAACGCTTTTTCCACGCCGAACAGCTCGACGCCGTTCGGGCGTTAAATAACTTTCCCGAGTAAACACACATCTCTTGCTGGACCGATTTGCAACTCCAGCTCCGATCCGGGAACTCTTATGCTGGCGCAAGTGTTACCTATTTCCGAGACTCTATCCGTTAACCACTCGATATCGAGTTGCTGAGATCCGTATCAACTTCCTGCCTGCGTAGTATGACACCGTGAAAAGCCATTTGCTGCAGCTTAAGCATACGCAACGCGAAAAAGCCATCGTTTGTGGCCATCGCCGAACAAAAAAGATTAGGTGAAAAGGGACAATCTCCATGAATCCGGAGCTTCGTCGAACCAAATTTCCGACGGTCCGAAATCGGGAAGCAAAACAAATACACAAAACGCCGCTGATCAAACTTCGGTTTCGGTGGGTTATGCGAATCTAAAAAAAAAAGGGACAGAACACACTGAGTAGGATTTTTCCGTGAGGATCTAGGTACCAACCAAAATCAAGTCCTAAGGTCGTTATGCTACAGTGAAAATAATGGAAAACTGCAACCACACACGCTATCGCAGATCTATTACGTGTACTTGTTCCACCGCAGGCAAGAAGAACTGCGCAAACCGGACAGAATTAAAATTGGGCGTCAAATAAACTGCGTCCTGCGACCGTTTGATGGATGGCGATGTTTCCTAGCTCGATCATCTACCAGCTGACCACGGTGCGAAGGTACATCGGGTAGCCGTTGGCTTTCTTGAACCGAACCACACACAGGTACCGGCATAAAACAACAGGCCAGACTGGCAACAGTTTCATCCCGATAGGGCGTTTGGTGAACGGCGATTTTTGCCGTCTGTCCATTTCTATACTGTATCGAGTGCTCAACCAAAAACGGATCCGTTGTTTGTACTACTACGGAGTTCCCTGTGGCGTTGGCCATTCCGCAGCTTGACCGTGGGAACCGGTTCATCAGGAAGGATGATGTCCTCGGATGATGATGTTGATAGAGATTCATAGAGCGGTCCTTCTATCTGGATATTGCTTCGAGTTGAGAAAAAACATGTACACACGCTCGTTGCCTCTAAACAATCTGCCGAGTCGATGATTTTGTGGTGCCTTGGTTGAGTTGGTTGGAGTTGTTGTTTAATTTTTTTCTGTTGCATTGCTGTTTCCTGCGTACCAACCAACATCTAAAAGGACGGTAAAACCCAACGAAGGGAACTATTCGTTTCTGTCGTTATCGTCAAACCCTTTTTCGAACTCGTCAGTTCAAACTTTGCACCATGCGCGCGCGATTCGGTGGTTGAATGGGAAGAAGTAGTTGAACGCAGTTGAACAAAACACACACACAAAAAACCCTAACTTCTGCAACCCTGTTGGTAGGGAATATGTGAACTGCAAGGCAAAACGCAGCAAAAAACCAAAACCACACGAGTGCAACGGGAATGGTTCGCTTGCAAGTGGATAAAAATTGCAATCGCATGAAATGCAATTGACATTCGCTTCACTTGCCGACAGCAGGCTTGCGATTGCGATTGCATATTGTACCGTATTGCAGCAGTAGCGGCTTTCTCGGCTTCGGAGTTATTAGCGAAATGGCATGTGCTTCAGATGGCGAACGAACATCATTTTCCGTTCGGTGGCTGTTAAATTGGGAGGAATGGGTGGGCGTGAAAGCTTTCCCGGGTGTCTCTTTAGCGAGGTTGAGAGATTTTGTGTGCATTTGCTACAGCCCAAACTGTACTTGGTTGATCAATTAATGGGGCTATTCTTAACGCATTCAACTAGACAGTCTTATAGGGTATGAAGGCTCATATATTTTAAAATTTCAATCAAGAGTTTAGAGTTACTGTCCAGTGTTTCTTAATTCAAATTATTTCTATTCTAGCAACATTCAGCCAAGATTCAATTAACCTCTAGGCAAATTTGTTATAGTAAAACTGATTATTTTTACCTCAGCAGAGCAAGACCTAAAGTTTATGAAGAATCTAAAAAAAATAACGATTCTGCCAACTTCTGTAAATATTAATTCAATCAAACAGCAATTGAAACCCTATCTTGAAGCTTTTGACAAAAGATTTTTTTTACACAATCATTGCTAACATATCACTAACTTAAAATATTTTTAAGAGTATAAGTAAGTACTCTAAGTACTTAAGAGTATAAGTATGTTAGTGGCGCTTCTGTGACTGACCAACAGATGGCGCCGCGATCACTACAAATGCATTTATCTAGGTTAGAAGAACCCACCAAAAATGCCACTTCGCATTACTGTTCTAGGGTGTTTTACTGGTGTCAGATAAAGTTGACAAGTATTGTGCTAGTCGTGTGAAGTATTGTATAGTTTGCTTTTACAAGAATATCTAAATTTTTTCTTCAGTTTTTGAAAAATTGGTTGATAACAATTCTTAGCGTCGGGAACATCAGTAGCCCAAGCCAAAGAGACAAAAAGAAGTCGTAGATATGTACATAAACTGGCTGACGTCATGATACACCCTACTAAGCATTCAATAGGGGCGGCCCGGTGGTATATCCGATAGCGGCGCCGGTCTTCACACGGCAGGACCGGGGTTCGAGTCCCGGCGGACCGCCTCCCCGTATACAGATCTGACTATTCATCTACGGGTAAAACATAAGTCATAGAAAGCTAAAAATTGCAGGCCAAGACCTACAGAGGTTGTAGTGCCAAAGAAGAAGAAGAAGAAGAAGAAGAAGCATTCAATTAAGTAAAAACCTTCTTAAGAGCTCTGTAATCTATTTCTCCAATGAAGGGTTTTGACAGGTCTTTTATAATATATGACGAACAGTTTATTAGAGGACTCTTTAGAAGCATTTTGCTTGTTTGATCACTTTTCAGCCCCTATATAAAATTTGTCAAAAATATGTCAAATATGGCAATTGTTCATAAGTTGTTGCTTGCATGGTCTTGACTGACAATAAATACTCATCTTACGTTTTAATTATCAATTCGTTACCACAACGAGCTTGCAATATTTCACTATCATTTAGAAATATTTGATGTGATTAAACAATAAAATGAAATAACTGATTAAACAATTATGGTTTATATGCATCGAAACCTTCTAGCAATGAAATATAAAAACCCTTTATCCATATCGTTTTACTTGACCGATTAAACAGCACACAGAAAACGAACGATCGAATAAAACCCTTAAGTACCTTAAGCACTGGCCAACATTTGCTACCTCTCAACAATCATTAAACTGATTGAAATTATTAACAGACTCGTTTCATAAGCTAAACGATCGCTTCAGCATACATAACAACCAAACTTTGCCCTGTACGCAAACAAGCCGGCAATCCTCGTCTGAAAAGATGGGCTGGCATTGGGTGGATGGGAGGTAACAAATTTTGGATGAAAATCGAATCAAAACTTTTCACTTGATAACAAGCTGGTAGGT
>KZ061724.1:244687-261973 GCA_002091835.1 Anopheles maculatus | reverse complement strand
ACTTCGCTTAGTGAAAAGCGAAACTTTCTTTCCCCCACCGAATGTTGGTTAATTTTTGTTTGCAATTCGAACAGCGTGGGATGAATCAAAAGGGTTCAAATTAGCATTAACTTACTTTAAAAAGAATCAAATTGAAACAAAAAAAACATGTATACATAAATGTGTTAACAAAGCACTCCATAAATAATATTTGGTATCTTAATTGATTTTCCACAAGCAGCAAGCATTGTTCGAACGCCACAATTTTTCTCTTTTCACGAACCTCTCAAAGGAGTAATGTGTTAGCATTTTTTCACACCGTTCAGCATATTAATGCCAGCACCTAGCCCTCTGTTTCGTGGAAATTGGAAAGATAATGATGTTCCAGGCGAACAAAAAAACCATCACCACTGGCCGCAATCGAAACGAACGATGAGGTGAGAAGTGTTTTTTCCGGTTTTTCTTAGAGCGGTGCAGTTCAGTTTTCGAACCGTCTACGCCATCCCTTACTCGACGTCCATAAGCTGCCAATGGATCGGAAAAATAGTAGCCCAGTTTTCCGGTTCGGTATGGTTATAATTTTTCCATCTCTGCTTGCCGCTCTCTTTCGTTTTCTCTCCTTCTTCCCTGTGTTTTTCCCAACCGTTTCCATCCTTCGCCGTGAAACGGAACAATGGCAAAGTGTTCAAGTAAGCGCACTGGGAGGAAATGAAAATATAATCTTTCCACAGGAAAATTTTTGCCCCCTCCACGCAAATGATCCGAACGGCGATCGCATCGTAACGATAACAATTTGAATAAAGCGAATCGACTCTGGCGCGTGAAAATGGTACCACAAAAAAGTGAGCACCCAGCAAAGCCAAGCTTTTGTGTCGTTTTCCACGGCCGGTAACAAATCGAGCGAATTTCTCGTACTTGCAACATTAAGGTACCACCAGAACCTAATTTTAATTTCGACTATCATTAAGCTTCGTCCTCGTGCACGCCTGAAGGAAAGCAGCAAGTGGAGTAATGTTGCCGTTGCCTCATTGTAGCGAACGCCATTCAGCTGGCTGAGTTTCAGTACCATCCGAGGCAGGACCAATTTCCCGATTTATGGGTCAGCTTTCTATGATCCATTTAGTATGCGGCCCATTTGAAATGGAGCGAACGAACAAAACAAAACAAAAAAAAACACCCGAACCACAATTGCAACCATCGGGCCGGCGGCGTTGGAAATGAATAAAAACCCCGAAATGGTTTCTCATAACGGAGTTGGTACGCTCGACGCCTGGTCCGGACCGTTCATTGTGCAACAATCGTCGCCGGCACCGGGCCTCCGAAGGACTCGAAAGGAACCGCACCGTTTGGACCGAAACGACGTTTAAATAAATCGTTCATGTCAGGGTGTATCAATGATTAATTAATTCTTGAGAAACTCATTACCCGAACCCGAATTCAGGACCGGAGCAAGACGAACGCAATTCGCCACCATCAAATCCTATCCTTGGACCTCCACCAACCCACACCCATCGTTCGTTCTTGTGCGCTTCGATTCGATTCGATATTGGACGATATTATATGCCCGAGGAAAAGACGCACTCAGCACGCCATTTTGCCGGGGTACAAATGTAGCGCATTTTGCTTTTGCTGAAGGATTGGATGCCATCTTCTCAAAATATTTACCAAGCCCTCGTGGGCTCCTCCAGAAGGTACGGGGTGCATTTTGCGGAGGAGCCCATTTGAATAATGATGGTTATAGACGCGAGATACTGCCGTACGGCGTCGGCTGATTTAGTGACCGGAAACTTTTGTGCGGATTATAAATACGCGCACCGTAAATTAAACCTAATCAAGCGGTTCACGTTTTCAGGGCAGTCTGCACCGTACTGCTCGCCAACCGGTGCGAACGGTGCGACTCAATCTTAAGGGCTAATGATTAATTTACTTGCTAATGTAAGGTTTTCTAAGGGAATTGGAGTAACGCGGCTTTGGGGAGTACTGCTGCCGGTGTGCAAGTATTGCTGAGCAGCGAGATCACTTAGTGGGTCTCGTTGTAACAAGCATTTAATTTGTCAATCACCAAGATTAGTGTAATAATGGATGACATTCAAATAATGTATGGAAAAATGGGTTTTCGATTTCTCAAAAGCGAACTTTAAAGAGTGCAGAAATGGATTAATTGTGAAAATATCTAGTAGCATCACATCCAAGCATAGACACAACTGGTGTGCAACGTACATTTTTGAGTTATTATAGAACTAAAATTGGTAAAATAGGCAATAAAACTATGCTACAACAGTTTAAAAGATCTAATCCTAAACCCTTTTCAAGGCTAATTGAGTAGCAAAACTGATTTTCATTGCTTATTTCCTCGATTCAAAGAATTCTATTGATTGGAAATTTGTTTTATTTGGGTCAACAACATTAGCTTGCTTATAAATTTTTTTTATTTTGTTATTGCTGAATTTGGGTAAGCGGGCGGCCCGGTGGCAGATGCGCCGGTCTTCACACGGCAGGACCGGGATTCAAGTCTCATCTGGGCCGTTCCCCCATAGTGAGGACTGACTATCCAACGATGCGGAAAATATAAGTCTAGTAAGCCAAAAATGGCAGGCATGACCTAAGAGGTCGTTAGGCCAAAAAAGAAGAAGATAGATAAGAAGAAATTGTTATTCAACATAGAAAATTTGTAGCTATGCAATAAAACTGAAGATCGAACCTATCCAGTTTTAATTCCACCACTCATCTTTAAAACCCTTAATACATTCATTGTTTTCCAGAAATTACTCAACTAATCCATTATGGAACGAAAAGTTAATTGAATAATACAAATTTACATAAAAATCACATTCTCTCTTGGGCATCCCTGTTGAGCCATGTTGGGCCATGTTCCGATCTGCTCACAAACACACCAGCACACATGCACACAAGGATTACATTCTTTGTCGCTTGCCAGACCAGATGCCGTCAGACGACCCAACCCGAAAGCCCATCGCTAATCTAAGCTGCCGGGTGTATTGTTGGCTTCGGGTGCATGTTGGCAAACGGCCAGCAGGATCTTGCCATATTATGCGTTTTTTTTTTTGTTTTTAATTTAAAACTTTGCCTTGCCTTGGCCCTTGCCATCGGGGAAGATAAGTCATATTTCACAAAACCACAACCTGTCAGACGCTGGAGCGTTCGGAGAGCAAGACATATGGTAGTGTACGTTCTGCACAGGGTGCTGTCACAAGGAGCAGCAGGCCCGACCACCATACCCAACTAATTGCGATGCTAATAGCGTTGTTTGCCTTTTCGCCCAAAGCACTCTCGCGCCGGTTCAGCTCGCCCTCTGGTCGGCCATTTTCTCTATCACCGTCTCTACATCCCTCGCAGCTAGTTTGCATCGGATGACCCTTTTCCTATCTATTGGACCCGTTTTTTTGTTTGTCTCCCACTCTAATTTATCCTCTCACTTTCTTCTCACAGTGACCATAGGACTACAGCGATTCGCCGAACAGCCCAAATACACCGAGGTGAATCCGGGTCAGGATGCGCTGTTGGTGTGCAAAGTAATTGACAAGCGTGGCGTCTGCTCCTGGCAGAAGGACAACAAACCGGTCGGCATCTATCCGAAAAAGTACGAATGGGCCAGCCAGTACGGTATTGGCCAAACCGCACACGTCGGCGGCGACTGTTCGCTGTGGGTCCGGGCGGCCCAGCTCGAGTTTGACGATGGGCTGTGGGAGTGCCAGGTGACGGCTAGCGACTTTACAACGCAGGACGCACTTACCAGCCAGCCGGTGCGATTAGTAGTAAGAGGTAAGTGTGTAGTGGAGGCACCGCGTACAGAACATGCTGTAAAAGTTTCACGTTCAACTCGCTGCTTGACAGCAAGCTTTTGACATCTGGACCGCACACAAAAAAAAAAGGTTTTTCAACTCGTACTGTCAAAACTTCATTCTACATATCAGAACCATTAAAAAGAACAAACTGGAAACGAAAAGTGTTACAATTATCACGAGCTAACATCAGCATGTTCTGTTACAACCATTCAATGAAATCCCTTATCTATCTGCAATACTAATTCCTGGTTCGTTTTTTCTAACTTTCCACAGTACCACCACAGCGACCTAGATTAGAGCACGAAGGAGTTCACGTTCCTCCCGGTCACAACGTCACGGTCGATTCCGGTGCGGTGGCCACGGTAAAGTGTGTCTCCCACTACGGAAATCCACCGGCACAATTGAAGTGGTTCCTAGGTAAGTGCCAATCATCACCAACGCCAACATCAGTGGCTATATGCTCTCGACTCGAATGTGCTCGATCCGCACCAGATCAGTCTGGTGTGCCGGGAGAGCTCCAATTTTTTTTTTCATTCAATTTTATTGTAATGCTTATCGAATATTGAAGCTTTCACGATTCGTTTCCTTTGCCTGTACCTAACAAGAAATCCGGTATTAACCGATGAGATACTATTAATTTTTACGGTCCATTACGGGTTCGATAAAAAATGTTTTAAAAATATCTGCTAGCACAATTCAAATGTAAAAGCTTCTTACAGAAACCTCACTAAGAACAGCTTTAACACATTTAAATACTCACCAGCTTACATTATGAATTATTTTTAAAACTCCTCGTACAAAAATTCATTGCCCATTTCGAGCGTATGTTTTGAAATTTAGACGAAGCCCGAAAACACTTCATAAAGAAAATTAAAAGCACTTCCCCACACCAAACGCTTCTCATGCTCGGAAAATAATAATAACCAACTCCGAAAGCTGTCACTGACGTACAAGTTCGCTTCCGCCAAACCCAGCGAACGGATCCGTAAATAAGCTTAAAATTTAAATCCGCCTCCACCGTTTATACCTGCTCGCGGTTCATCATGCGGTGTTGCCCTCCCGCAGTGTATGTCCCGGAGCTTGGGGTTTTTGATTTTCCGAACTTCGCTTTGACTACCGCGCGCGCATAAAGTGCTGGACGTGAAACCGTTGAAACCGTACATTATTTTGGACCGGTTCTTGATTCGTCCGGACATCCCCAACCGTTGAAGTGATATGCAAATTTGGCTTTTGGAAAACTCCAACTCATCAACACTGGGTAGAGGGAACGGAACAAGGGATTGAAGCTGAGAGAAGATGAATAAGTGGAATTTTTCTGTTGTTTTGTTTCGCTGTTACGCATCCTTCATGTCACCGAAGGGAGAAAAAGAAACAGATAGAAATACATTAAAATAACTCCACTTTATCAGCGGCTTCATCGGAATCAGTCAGATTGAAACCGACTATGCGTGTGGCCATGTGGAACGTTTATGCAGTCATTTGCCGTCTGTTTGCTGTTCGTCTGTGCTTCTTTCGATTTCGCAGAAGTGTGAAAATAGCACCCGTTTTTGTGCATACATTTATTTGAATGTAAAAAACGTATAATTTTGAGAGCCCTTTTTTGTGACAACCAATAAACTCTGGGTGTTAATTTTGTGGATTTTCTACCTCGGTTTAATAAATTGGAAAAATCATGTAAGCGCGTGTAATCTTTTACATATTTAAGCTGCTCACAGTTGCCTTTTGACTGTCACATTTAGTGATGAAGTGATGAACTTAATTTCCAAATTTAAATGGCTTCATTATATCATGAAAATTTTGCATTGATGAGCACGCTTACTCATAATAAAATAATTTAACTGTACCTGACTGTATAAAATATATTCATAGAATAATATAAGCTAAGTAACTATTTTATAGCAAAAAATATAGCAATCGCTCTGATAATTAATAGATGTAAGTAACAGAGCGGCTTTATTTCAATAAAAAAAAACAATAGCCACACAAACATTCTTCCTCGCATCCGCATTATCCATAAACTATCACAATCATCTACCATGGCAAAAAAAAATCCCCCAAAAGGGATTCACTTTATCTCGTGCGCCACGTTCAAAGCGTCTGAGATACAACGATGACGTTAGGTGTTCAGTGAATATGAAAAGCAATTTAATGGAATTTTAAAATGAAAATCTGCACCCTCTTGAACCGTGTTCACAGCTCAAGCGCTGGGTGGAAAATGCTTGGAACGATGCAATCCGGAAAATAGGCACTCTAGCGCAGACCGTTTAACACGCGGACAGGGTTCGCTGCGCAAGTGCATTTCACTGTACGCAATTAGCTTGCCTCGACGGTACCGTTTATCTATGCCGAGCGGTTCTTAACAAACAAAGAGAAGAAAAAAAAAGGTGAACAAAATAGTAATAATAAAACCTTCGCCATACTTCAAAGCAACTGCACGCCGCGTTCGTACAGGCGGTGTTAAAAGTAGTACAAAATGTGTTTTGTGAGGCCGCTTTTGCGATGTAATGAAATGATGCTTACAGCGATGGAGCAGCACATCAGCTGACGGGGAAGCTATTTCGGAGAGTAACATAAAAACACATACAGAGCGTAAAATAAATTAAGGAAGCCGCGAACCATCATCTAATGCGTTACTGAACAGAACCGGAAGGAATGGTGGAAATATGCAATCTGTTAGTTGGAAGGAGAAGATGCACGTTAAACATCTGATATCCTTTTTTTAAATAAAACTAATGGATTTTGTAATGGATTTGCTGTCAATTACATATGATGTCTATTTTACCATAACCTTAAAAAATTATAATTATTAGTTCGATTAGACTCACACATTTTATGAAATATTAAATTATTTTTGACCTGAGCTGTAATTTTGCACAGTTGGTGCACACTAAAAAAAGGTGTAGTTAATAAAAATAGAACCTTACGAGATAAGATTTAACCGTGCTGGACGCATACGAATATACCAAATCCATGCGTTAATTTCGTTGTAAAACAACTCAGTAGCAATATTTGTAACAATTAATGTGAGATTAATCTACAAAGAAGAATCTGTATGTTGAAATGAAATAAACGAGAGATTTCGTATATTCGTATCTATAAAACAAACTGATGACTGTGGTTTCCTTTAAAGGATCCATCTCCAATCACATAATAAGTCTCCACCAGCAATCAATTGTTAATTTCCTAACCGATTTTTTTTCATAAGTGCTCAAATTCCAAAAATCATGAGAATACTTTTATCAACGTACATAACTTCATTTTATTACACGTCTATAACATTCTTTTATGCAGTTTTTATGAAACTTTGTTTTATGACGATACGCCAAGCCTGTTCAACAGGAAAACGATTTAATTTTTTTTTATTTTGTATATTTCATGATTTAATATAGCAAGCATGACACCCTAAAAATGTTCAAGAACTAAATAAGTGTAGAGAATTTTTGATGAATATTGGACATACATCGACACACATGGTTAACTAAATTCAGATACCAATTATAAAAAAAAGCAAATAAATAATTCAGAAAGGTAAAATGTTAAATCTTGCTGGAAAAAGCTAAATTAATAACACTAACGGAATGGGCTTAAAGTATTAACAGACCCCGCCAGCAGGTCATTTTGATTGATTTTCTATAGCATTATAGCTATAACGATTTTTTTTGAACCCATAAAATAACGTATGATTGAACCACTAGAACCTGGATTATTCATTATCAGCATTTGGTTTATTATAGGAGCTTACAAGACTGTCTCTAATGTCCCTGGATGAGAGAGAACAACATATTGGTTGTGGTCGGTACTCAACATTGGCGCTTAAACTACGAACAAATGTTTTAGTCGAAAAAACTTAGAATCAACTCATCATGACAACAACATTTGCAAATATATAATACATATAATATACAAGAACCTTTTTATGGTTGGATAGATCAATATGATACAAGACTTTCACATGAAAAATAATACTTTTACGTTAAACACAAACATGCCTTCATCTTCAACTCATTATAGGTTTTTTTTTGCACAACATTGAACAAGTTTTGTCAATACAATCTTTCTAACAGCTGAAGTACCATACCGAGATACTAGAAATTCGACCATAGTTGGAGAGATATTAGTCGTGCATTTCATTACTAAATAATAAAGAGTTTAAAATTTTTCTCAATTATTAAAAAACGATTGCTGAATTGAACAAATTGTTTCTTTTATCTTTTTCCAGGTGATCAAGAGATATCTCCGATACATCCACAAACCAACTCGACGGAACCGGACAATCCTCGCACCTGGTCGGCGGCCTCGGTGGTGCAGATCCCGGCCAACAAGGAACGGCACGGTACAGTTTTAAAGTGTCTTGCACTGCACGAGTCCTATGCAGCCCGTTCCGTAGCTGTCGAGGCCCGGCTCGATGTCAAATGTAAGTACTAAATACCGTATTTTTTATTAAATTATATTAAATCAAATTTAAAATTTTAAGTATTCTTAAGCTGAGATGCAACATAACGCTTTAGTACAAATTTCAACTTTTTTTTCACCTGGAAATGAAATGTTACATCAGACACCTTATGTCCAAATTCGGTTGAAACTGTTTTCATCATCGGACACATTAACTAGAATGCACTTTACCAACTCTACGAACAAAGATATTCAAAATCTCAGAAAAATGTCGACCACTGTCCGGAAATTGATGCTCACAACACCGTCACCCCAAAATTGCTTTTTCTGATGATCGGCCGTACGGTTTATTTCGACCTTACCTTTAACCGTCCTCATTTTAACCGAGCACAATCAAAAATGCAATCCACTCGCTTTTCCGTCACATTTCAGTTCAATTTACTGTTTGGGCGTCTCACTCCTTCGCTTCGTAGCTATAAGCGATTCAGCGGGCCGACCTCAATTAATATTGTTTTATCAGCGACAATAAATATTTATAACAGCACCAGTCCACAGCCCAGACCGTGGCTTTATACCGTAGAGCTGCTGGATATCCTTTTTTTCTTGTTGTTGTTACTACTATTCGTCGAATGGTATTTTAATTCGTCCGTCAAAAACTTTTTTTTGTCCAGCCCAAGGGACAAGGTTCCCGTTTTTTTGGCTGTCGTTTGTTTATCACATGGAAAGAAATGCAACATAGCTTTCACATGACAGGCAGGACATGTTAAGATACGTTTTTTCTCTGTTTTCATTAGCCACCAGCCATTTTGATTCTACGCTTGTGGGCCAGTTTCGGTTGACCTCATATCGAGATTTCTATATGCGTTCGATGAAACACGCGTAAGTTCAAACAAGTGCAAAAGGTCCGGCACGTCACGGTGTGTGGCCGAGCACCATCATTCTTTTTTTCCTGTGGTTCCATTTTGGGCTGGTTTTTTGTTCGATGAAATCATAATATATTTACCGGCAGCATAATGTAAAACGCCTCAAAGGCAGCGCTGGCTGTTTAAAATTAATGAGCGACAAAGGTCGGTCACACGAAACGGGCGCAATGCGAAATTTATGAACCAAAAGGCTAAAGTTGGCTAGATAAGTGGTGAGAATTGAGTTCGTAATCAATCAATATAAAATTGCAATGTCTATGTTTGTCTTTTATTTGTATTTCCAAAATGTTCCATTAAATCTTCCGTTCCCGTACGCTGTCAGGAGATGAATTTCTGATGTTTCAATATTTATATTCTTTACTCTCTTTTACCCTCCTATTTCTAGATGCGCCCACTGTGCGACTGATGGGAGCGCCACAGATCGATCTGGAAGAGGGCAAAGATTCGCTTATCCTGCGGTGCGTGGCGGATGCCAACCCTCCAGCCAGTATCGTGTGGCGTCGAGCCGGTCGGTCCGAGATTGCAAGCCTTCAAGAATCGCTCCAGCTGCGTCCGGTTGGGCGACGTGATGCCGGCCTGTACACGTGCCAGGCACAGAACTCCGTCGGCACGTCGGACACGATGTCCGTACAGCTGGACGTCAAATGTGAGTCTCTTAGCTTCGAGTCTCGAAGCCAGCCAAACAGACAATAAAGTCTAATTTCTCTGCTCGACTCTTTACAGATGCCCCAAAAATATTGTCCGCAGGACCGGACCGACTGACTACGGCTCCTCTTTTCAGTCCGGCCGCATTCGAATGTGTGGCCGAAGGTAATCCTACACCCACGTACAAATGGGTTCAAAGGTATGTACTAGTGTATATTCATTTTGTTTTTCTTTATATTTTTAATAGTTTCATCTAGTTAAATTCTTCTGATTAAATATTACGAAAACAGTTCAATAGTTCTAACAGGATTTCCCGTAATTTTAAAACATTATTCCTAAATTGTTTTGACATAAGTTTCATCTTTGTAGTGTTCTATTTGAATGAGATCGAGAGCTTATTTACACTTTACTGTGTTTGTCAAGCCGCAAAAAATGTGTAATAGGTACCGTTATAGCAAACATGTCCTTTCGATACGGCCCGCAATCCAGCGTTCCAAAAACACGTGAAGATATTTACAAAACTATTCAGATTTCTATCAACAATTAAGCTATTAAATCCTCTGGAAATAGTACTTCCAAGAAGATTATAATTTAAATATTACCATTGTAAATCAAAGTTAAGTGGAGGACACACGATATTCAATGGCGCGTCGCACAAAAGTACTCGGTCTCATCAAAAACTTTTTTTTAATTCTGAAGGAATTAGGAAATAATACAGACCTACACTGACACATCTTTCAATTGTCTCGGGCGTTTAACCTTTACTATAATTAGGTACGCCTTGTGTTTACTGAGTTGGTTTTGGAGCATTTAGAAAAATATCCCGCAATTACATAGCTTTAGCTACTATGCATCCTCACAGAAAGTCACTACTTGGTGTAAGTAATAGGATCTGCTCGACAACAAGCGATGACATTCATGGTACATTCAATAAACTGGTCCATAACATGACCTAGAAGCCAAATGTCCATATACCTAGCGGCTTAAAATTTTGTCATATGGATGTGCAAAATAGCTTGTTCAATATTTTTAGAAGATCTTCAAAAGTTCCTCAGAACAACATCAATATTTTGCATAAGTGATTTCCGCTTATTCGGGTAACATAAAGCTATTTTTTTTTTTACTCCTGGAGTTGTCATTAGTCTCAATTAGCCAATACGCATAATAAGTAGTATTTTTGATACAGGCTTCAGGGCTTTCAAGAAGCTGCTCGGTTTAACAGAACTTCTCAACAGTAATGGAAAAAGTAGTTGACATTTAATAGAGAACCGTTAAACCCTGTAAACAAAATTAAATGCATACCAAAAGCCTCTACGGCTTTTCACGATAAAAACAAAACTGTTTTCAACTACACTTGCGAACATTTCAAAACCCACGTCACTTTTAATAACATCATACACGGCCGGTTTAAGCTGAAGTACACTTTTGATGTGGGAATTAAAAGGATTCACTGCATAATAAATATCACTAACACAAACTCCGCTCATTCGTGGGGTAATGTAGCGAAATAGTAACATAAGCTATAAATGTTCCGCACATAACAACGCGCGTCAAGATGGCTTGAAAAGAAGGTACCGTCCTGTATCATTTGTAGCAGACTCGGAAAATTAGGTAACAAAAACAAAATGGCCAGCGCAAAACAAGTCACCAGCCAGAGAGTGTGGAGATTCTTTAATTCCCCTTTAAGGCTGGTATATCCCTTCACCTCGGCACGAAAAGTTGTCCGACGCGTGAAAAGCCGGCCATTCAGCCAGCATGTAATTATTTATTTATGACCGCATGCAGCAACGACCCAACCTCTGGCTGGCTGGCCGCTGACGAGGGCAGCGCGCACTGGTTCGAGGATGCTATTCTTTTAATTAAAATTCATTAACGCTTTTCCGTTCGTGCCAGTGCACCGAGAAATGAAGCACGGAAACGAAATGAAAAGGATTTCTTCTCCGTGCACCGTGCTCATCTTCCGTAAAGATCCACATTTTTCTGTTAGAAAATTCTCATTTCTGTCCCCGCATTCATGGCGCATCGTAACAGTTTTTTTTTAAATCCGTCCCATAATTCATTCAGCATCTTTTCATAAATCTTGTTTTGTTTAATTTTCATGTTCTCGGTACCGCATTTTACACACAAGCACACATTTCAAGTAAGCTTTTTAATCCTTGTCCGTTTTTACATCGGGTCTGCCGTTCTCCTTCACAACAGAATTTCCACCCAAGGAAAACCGTTCCTCGATCGTGGACGAGAATCGCGGCTAGTGATAGACAACGTGACGTACGACTATCAGGGCGAGTACGAGTGTCGTGCGACGAACTTTATCAATGGACAGGAACGAACGGTTACGTCCGATCCGATTGCACTGCAAGTCGTCGGTGCACCGCAGGTCCTACGCACCACGTCTGGTGCGGGCGGACTTTCGGGCCACTCGGTATCGGTTAGGAAGGGTGACTCGGCGACACTGTCGCTGATCGTGTGTGCCGATCCACGGCCGCGCCATGTTGCTTGGGAATGGGGTTCGCTTCGGCTGGAAGCAGGATCTGGCATAGGTAAGTAGCAACCCTGTTGAATTGTAGCTCTTAGAGCTTAGAATTTCTGAAATGTCTAATTTGTATGTCTCTCAGGCCGTTATCGAGTGGACGATGTCACACAGGACAGTCGAGAAGATTGCTACCTAGCGACGCTACACATCGACGATGCTGATCTGCAGGACCAAAGACCTTACTATCTGGTGGTGGAAAACGAACGAGGAACCGATCGGCACGCCATCAGCTTACGTGTCGAAGGAATGTTTTCAGGTGAGTGTGCAGAACCAGCGGAGTTTCTTTGGTGTTTAAATCGCGTTTTTCTGTTTAAATTGCGACGTGTTTTCCATGCTCGGCGATTTTTCAATCCACTTTATGAAGGTCAAAGAATTTTTGTAGTTTGAGCCCGAAATTATAGTTAGCGTTTTCTCACGTCACAGCTTAACAGCTTCAAACGCTTTTAATTTGTTAGTTCTCGATGGAAACAAGTGATAATTACATGGTGTATCAGAGGTGTATATGCCCTCGTAAAAAAAGTCTCTTAAGTAATCCGACTCGCCAGTCCTTAGTCCTCTAATTAGTATCTCGCTCCAAATGGTTTCAAATTTCAATAAGAACTCGATAACAGGAACTACCACTTAAGAAGCTAATGATAATGATTAATAGGATCAAAAGCTCTCTGAATGACAGTCCCTGAATATCCGATGTTGTAGCCTCCAAGAAAAAAAGTCTTCAAACCTAAAACAAAAATCAAAGACTCACATTGCTTTTTTAGGTGAAAATATCTCATAGTCCTAAATAAGAATCAGAAGCATCAGTAAAAATGTCACCATATTGTTCCATGTCCTGTTGGCGTTGTTCTCTGAATGACGTTTGATGAAGCGCACAGCATGTTTCCTTCCATGCTTTATGTCTCTTTAGAAAGAAAGTACATTGATTAAGTACTAGTAGCATGAACTGGTGATCCTTGTGATTACTCCTTTCGAGTCTTTTCCCAAAAATCAAACGACTCTCTAATTAAGCGCGAGCTGATTTATTTCTTCCAAAATCTTGCTAAAGAGAAACTTTTGCTAAAAAAGACTTTGTACTGAAAATTTCAAATCATTACAGCATATTCAACAGCCCCGTGCTGCAAGAGTTCCAGATCGTACGATAATCTGGTTAGCCGTAAAAAAATAAGAAGCAAACTTTTCATGCTTGTATTTTTTGTTTTGTGTTTTAAACCCAAGCACAGTTTAACGATTTCGACGTGATTCCACGTACAACGAATTGTGAAACTTTCCTTCCCAATGTACGAATGACTACGCTTAGCAAACATCATCAGATACGGTACGGGTATGGCCCAGAAGCCGTTCCTTTTTACAGCACACAATTTTGCTTGTGCAGTGCAGTGCTTTCTACAAGATTTCCGCCATCTTCGTTCTACACGCGCGAAAACCAGGCCAAAACTTTGTCGCTTATTACGATCATTACAAATGATCATAATTAAGCCATTACGCGTACGCAACATACACACACCAAAAACCCCCCGAAGACACTGAACAGGAATGTTGTGTAAAGTTTTCGCAACCCCTATCGGTGCTGTTCTGATGTGGTCCTTTCAGCTTGTGCTTCTTACTTTAGTTAGATGTCTGGTTTGGTTGGTTGCTTAACATTGTCCAACTCCCCCAACAGGGATGCAAAGTCCCGTGTATGCTCTACCGTGACATGTTCCACCATAGAGACCCCACATACATACGCACGTCATTCAAACAACTGAGCTTTAATTAATTTTCCAATTACATACTAACTCCACCCGGGATACTCTGCACGCAACAACGCGACAACACGCGCGTCCCTTGTTACAACGATCTCAACCCGACTGCTGCTGCTGCTGGCTAAAAGTAGTGGAACCGCTAGAGCTGAGCTATCTGCTTGGCATTGCGGGCGGATGTCTGGCAGCCTTTCTCATACTCATCTGTCTCTGCATCTATGCCGTGCGGGCGCGAAAATGCTGCTTCCGGAGTAAGTATATCCCAGCAACACAACGGTACAGCATTGAACCGATCGGCGTGCTAGCGTATCGGCAAAACATTCGCCAGCCGTGTGTTAATGTTTCTTAATTTCCATGCATTTATTCACATCTCATCTTATGCGCTCTTATGTTTCTTTCTTCCCTTCCTCTTCGCGCTTCCCACTTCAGATCGCAACAACTACAAAACATCGGAAAAGGATAGGTAAGTGGATGCGAGAGCTTTCCCACAGCTCAGCATACTGTACTGTTTAAGCATTTCCCGCTTCGATAGCATTTCGTTTCGAGTGGTCGAAAGCAAAAGCGACGGTTCCGTTGATATCGAAACATGATGCCGGGAACGAGGAACCCATTCTCTTCCACAACAACGTACCCGTACACGAACGAAAGGAAGCGAGAGTCCTTTTTCCGAGCGCGGAAATCTAATTATACTTTCCCTCCCATCAACCCGATGGACCAGAAAGTGTGCTGTGGTTCCGGGGGAGGTTGGGATAAAACTTAAAATTCTGTCAAACGTCGTTACAACGATCAAGTTTTCTTCGATACACCAAGCCAGCACGAGTACCACCATCTTGAGACGTCGTGTTTTGCAAAAACCGTTGTGAATATGTATGACGGGCGCACGGGTACACACTGTGAACAAGTGCCGATTTGATTTGGCGCACCGAAATGATACAGATTTTATGCATGCAGCAGTGGTAGCGCTTCGCTCTGTCCGCTACTCTTGTCTGCGTGAAGAAACATTCGATCGATCGTTGTACCGTTTCCTGTTCCTGGCAAGATTTGAACGACTCAATACAACGGGACGGGTTTTATGGGTTTTATGGGTTTTATTTCGCTTTCTGTGCGCTCAAGGTATCAATGTGTTCGTAATAATAGCAGCCCTTAAATTTACGGGCGTACGTATTAAAAAGATTAACTTTATTATAAAAAAATCTTTACTTTGCTGGATTTCTTATAAAAATCTAAAACATGCCTTAAATTAATATAACAAATCTTTTGGCGACAATTTCAAGCATGAACTTGGGTTAGTAACACTATTTTTGACATACTTTGTACGAAGTTGATCGATTCTTCAAGTTATTTTGTAACATAACTTATGCATAGTTAAAGTTTATAGTTAATAATGTATGCATTGTTTAATTAATTTCCAAATTACTTGGTTATGTGTTGTTGTGATTCAAATTTTCGAGACTCACGGATGCTATGCGTCGCGTTGAATTATGTCCCTAACGATTGGAGGCGAAATTGGAACTTGCTTAACTCTACTTCAAGTGACCTCCTTGCATGGAGCTTTCTTGCCGGTTTTTTGGAGCTTCTACGGTTAAGTATTGGTTAGTATCAATCAGAATGCAACAGAAATACAACATAAACTGTTGAAGAATTTCCTGGCTTTATCCCTTTGTAAATCTTTATTCCAATGGTCATTGCATCCATCTAAAATGTGAAGATTATCCTAAATAGTAAGAACACAAAACTCGCCGTCCATGTCTGAGAAATACTCATTCATTTAAAAAATCTTTGAATGACCGTCTGACGGCTCTTGTGAATCTTAATATCTGCCGTATGACCATCGAAGCGCCCTAAAAATATTTCAACTTTTATGCATGAACTAACTTCAAACCTGGTTAAACGTCAAAATGACTTTTTATTGTCGTTTGTAGGATGGAATTTACAAATGAGCGTTATCAGTAATTGTATCGTTCTTACTTTATTGGGATCTGCTAAAGCAAAACAGTCCAGAAGGACCTCGTTTGATTGCGAAAGACTTTCTGACCACCAGCCATAACCAATATAGTACTTATAAAATCTTCTTCTGCCTAAAGAATAATGATGGACCTTGAATCCAGCTTTGTACGATCGTTTTAACGCGGAAAATTGAGTACCTAGTAGCTTTGTCGCTTTGCGACATTGACCTAGAAGTTAAAGCAAACATCCATCCATATGATGCAGATACTGGAAAAGATCGATAATATTATCCCAAATCCATTATCGAATCTCTTCATGCCTGCTCAGTAGACAATAACTGAGAATGAGCAGCTGATTGTACTCGTGAAGAATATCTCTCTATTGGTGATCCTGTCGTATTAAGAGAAGACTCTCAACTCCACTCAGTAACGATGATAAGAATTGTTGTAAAATAAATAAATCAGACACGCTTTTCGGACAGCTTCTACAGCTACAGCAAGGTGAAGTAACAGCTTTACACCAAGGGGTTGAACGGCATAAATTTGAAAACACCATGGGGTTGAATAGTCTATTTAAAAAAGAGATTAAAAATGTATGGTCATCTAGAATCTATCAAAATCTTGTTTTTTTTTCTAATAATTTTGTTATAGCTGGCCTCGATATACTTATATCAGACTCGAATCAAAATCGAAAAGGAAAATATTTTCTTTCTCCTCAAGCGTAGACATAAAACGAGCTAAAAAACAGCTGAACAAAGCCTTTCGCTTCTTACAAAAACCTAAAACACGCACAGTAATCTGTGTTTCTTTCAACTAAAACACTCGAACTTTGTCACTAAAACCACAACATAATTCCCATCGACGAGTAACCAGAAAACAGAACCAAAGAAAACGATGCATTGTTACGGTGCGCACCAGGTACACCGAACAGAACACCCGGCTCCTCAGCTCCCCAGATGCACCCTCCCTGGAGGGCAAAACGAAGGAAAAACACACGCGCGAAACAGCAGAAGTGCCTGATGGCATTTTAACGATGCTGTACACTCGCATACACAGGCCCGCGGATGGTGGGTATTGTTGACCGCAAACAGCGCGAACCCGCAAAAGGAACGCAAAGGTTGGCAAGCTTTCGGTGTGAAAACAAAACATGCTTCGCGGAGGTTTTTTTTATGCTGTCGGTTGACATTTCTTTCACAATGTTGCTCCTCTTTGCATATAGTGAGCGGTGAAAAAAAAGAGCAACAGGATCAAGGTGCTCGCCCTTTGCGTTTCGTGTTTTCTTTCCTCCAAAATTAAAATCCCAAAAACAGACCCTCTCAGGAAAGA
>KZ061724.1:167440-244676 GCA_002091835.1 Anopheles maculatus | reverse complement strand
CACCTTAGCCTTTGCTCTCCCGAGAGAGAGAAGAAAGGTTTCTTTGGTTTATAAAATCCATCCCTAAAACAACAGATAGCGACCGAACCCACAAAAGACACAAAACAAATGCCACCCAAAGACACGCACGACAACAAAGTTCACACTTTTGCGGTGTTAATCCAGCCCCAAAACTGTGTCCTCTCTAAGTAGTGGGAACAAAATTTTCACGAAAAACTTTCATAAGCACTTTGTGAAATGGAAAATAAACCACAGAGAAAGAAAGTTTAATAAAATATGTATCTTCTCAACAAAAAAGTGATTAATTTTATCTTTTAAATGGATTTGACTGGTCGAGGGCCAGTATTGGCTTGGGTTGATCGCCGAAAAGGGATGCGGGGTGTGCTGTCCGTTTGGCGACTGTCCATTTATTGGCCATCGAACACAAATCAGTAAATGGAAAAAGCATTCTTGCTTGATCAAGTTCGACGATTTTTCCAACACTGAATTTTGCTCCCTCGGGTTCCAATATTAGTGTGTCAGCAAAGGTGCGCCAAAACGGGAAGAACATCGGTAGCAGTGAGGGCGTTTTTCTTGACCCTTTCTCTTTTTCGCTAGATTTTATTTTCTTTCATGCTGATAACCCATACACACGCGAACACATACGTACAAGTTCCAAAGCATTCCGGTGGCAATAAATCTTGCACATTTGACAATGAAAATTGAAAATATCACATGACAAATAGCGTTCCACCAGGATGGACCATTTTTCATGTTCACACGAATGTGTGTGTGTGGAGCGAAAGTGGAACCATTCGAGATCCGGCAGTGCCATTCGGCATATGTGTTAAAAGATTTCGGGAAAATTGGATTTTGACCAGCCAACTTGGGTGTTGGGAGTTCGGAAGATAAAGGATGCTTTATCCCTCTTCATTTCGCAGCTCGGCAAAGGTGGAAAAGAAAACAATCCCTTTGGGAATGAAAGGATTGGCTGGCCCATTGTGGGATAGACACGGAGACATTTGCGCTAGCTTCATGTTAAGTTGCTTAAAGTTGGATCGAAAATAAAAAAGGAGATGGTAACAAGAGAGGTTCTTTAATTTTGGAGACCTTCTGTTCCACGCTCTACGAGAATTTAAATATCGAAGGCATTGATTTACTACCAAAGCCCCTTGCTATCGAACAATGATTCAATTTGCTTCTCGCCAACTGTGTTACATTTCATCAAACTTTCATACAGCTTTTACGATCTGTCCAAACAATGCCATTAACAATCGCGCGTAAAGGCAGCTAAACTCAAACCTGAGTCGTTACGCGGCGTCCCATCTGCTTTCTGCGATCTGTCCGCAAGCTTCCTTCAACAACAACAACAAAAAACCAAGCGCAAGCACCTAAAACCCAAACAGCTTCAAGAGATGGAGGACATAAAACTTGCAGCAACCTCAGTAAGCTCACACAACAAAGACACAATCCCTCGGCCGGCTGCTGGAATGGAAAAAAGCCGGTAAAAATA
Source organism: Anopheles maculatus (assembly GCA_002091835.1). NCBI lineage: Eukaryota > Metazoa > Arthropoda > Insecta > Diptera > Culicidae > Anopheles > Anopheles maculatus. Next base: position 243,184 of record KZ061724.1, on the reverse strand, counting down.
TCCTTACCGCTAAAGCTCTTCATATCGCGAAGGGGCGAAAAATGAGTGTTCTGAATATGAAACAAACAGACCCTAAAAAGCAAGAAAAAAGACTTCGTAACAAAAGTCAACAACAGACCCCACCCTCCGCTTGCAGTCAATATGTAGCATCGCAACCGAAATAGGCATTACCGAAAAAAGGAAAACAATTCTATACAGACAAACCACCACACATGCCAAGTACACCGTTAAACACACACACACACACACACAGTAAGGGATCGCGAATCTCTTATTAAATCCTATTAAAATTCCACCACAAAGACACAAACGCTCACAGCCTTCCTGTGTTCCTCGAATGACAATTTTGCCCCATTTTTGTCCCGCCATCGGTACCCATTTTGCGTGGAAGGTTTTACGCCATGTTTGCTCTACCTTTTGGCCGACCCGTTGTAACAACAGCACAGTTTCCAATGACAATATACCATGGATTCGATGGGCTGCGAGCGCCTCGAGCGCCTCGAGCGATCATAAGCAAAACACAACCAAATAAAATAGCCCGCACCCGCAAAATGGTGGTTGGCTGCTGATCGGAAAAAAGAAATTGAGGATTACGGTTTTGCGTGGCAGCGCTACCACGCCATTTTGTCTTAACGGCTGCATTTGTTTTCTGCCAGCAGTTTTTGTTTGCCTCCCCACCCCCCTGTCAGAAGCGTAATGGTAGCTGGGCTTTTTGGCTTCGTACGGGTGTTTTGCATTTTTACGGTATAAATAATAAAAATTCAATAAGGCTACGGTACTGCCAGGACAACAATAAGTGCGATATCCGAACCTAAATGTTTTCTATTTTTCTATTAAAGCAAGATTCAATTAGGCTGTAAACCATTGTGCACCGTTGGTTGTTTTGCTACCTTGGATGGGTGTGACTGTAACGACGCTAGTCCACTTAAAGCGAGCTGGCGTTTGAGCTGAACTAAAGCTCGCCCTGGCCAGTACACCGGCCAGCATTTTATATTGCGCATATTCCGAAAGTACGAGAGTCGAGCTTGTGGAAATCCCCAAGCAATAGAGACTATTACGAGTGGGGAAGTTTATCGCAATTGTTGGATGCTGTGCACCAGATAATGCTGCCGCATACGCTTATCTGCGCTAATCCTTGCCAAAGTTGAAACAGAAAACTCCCGACACGACCTGACACTGCGGGGAATACTTGGAACAATTCATTTCACCCTGGTGCTGGAGCATCGTGCAGGCAAAGAAAGCTTAGGGCAAGTAAAATGTATTTGCATGATGGTTCAAAAATTCAAAAGCAATAGACCGGACTTGTGAACGTACGTTGGAAAACTTTGGGTCCGTTTTTTAGACACTATTTAACAACCATTTGAAGTCTACACAGCTTACTGAAATTAAATTGTGATAAAATGTGAGCTTTATCAAAATTATATTGTTGGTGTGGTTGTTGAAGTAAAGGATGGTCTGTTACATATTTATAGACTAATTCCTACTGATCATCAATACTTAAACTAACATTCGTGGTTGGGCTCACCTTTGACGTGTAAGCCTAAGTTCCAAATGAAGCATTTGAATTGTTTAGCTTTGGGTTTTAAGGTATAGCTAAACCGATAGCTGAATCTGACACTAATAAAGTCTTCCAAAGAATACGAGAAGACCGTATTGAGGCTTTACGATATTAAGCTAGGTGCGGTGGTAGATGCGACGGCGGCGCCAGTCTTCAGACGACAGGACCGGGGTTTAAGTCTCATCTGAGCCGTTCCTCCATAGTGAGGTCTGACTATCCAACTATGCGGTAACAAGAAGTCTAGTAAGCCAAAAAATGGCAGGCATGAGCTAAGAGGTCGTTAGGCCAAGGAAGAATAAAGAGATTTTTTTGGCATTTTTTTAAAACAATACGCTAAATCCTTGAATAATTGCCTCATAATCCGACTGTTTACGTTTCTTGTCGATTTTAGTTTGTTTTCACAGTAAGGGTGCTATATCCAGAGCATTCTGCTCAAGATAAAATAGATCAACAGATCCACAGTGAGCGTTACCAACTATTAGTTCTTGAACTTTTAATATAAACTAACCTAAATATAAACTAGTAAGATAAACTGACTTTGTAAAGCCCTTGAGGCAAACAATTTGAATAAAGAATAATAATAATAATAATAATAATAATAATAATAATAATAATAATAATATATCAATGTCATTTGATCACATTAATAGCGGGTGTACTTGCTTTGAGGCACTATCGGGAATCCTAATTTTTTAGACGAGCTTACAACACGTACTGTAGCTGCTGGATATCACAAGTTCGTGATTTGAATACGGATATAATTCCCAAAAAAAACTGTGATCTGCCGTTTTAATACCTGTTTCGCATCTGTTTTTTTTTTCATTTGAACATGACGTTAAACAATTAGCTAAGTGTCAGACAATCTTGAAACTAGGTGTCTCTTTGTTATGCTGTAAGTCAGGCGATGCATAAATATCAACAAAATAAGGTGGTCATGTTTTACAGACTATCATTGTACATCCTGTCAACTGCTCTATTTACTGTGCGAATTATAAGAAACCATTGTGTTTTTTTTCTGACAACGTTACGTTAGATATGAAAACATTCAGAAATCAACTGATGTTTTCGTTCTTTAAAGAGCCTCCTGAAATATTACTATTCTTATGGAATAAAATTACAATTATATAACCCTTTACTAGTTTTATATATTATACAAACGGCTAACGTTCCCATACCGTAAATAATTTTCCCTCTATGGTAGATGTGAAACACTACTTCCAAGAAACAGAACGCTACGGTTGGTCTATCTCGGTCACCACAAAATTTCACAAAGTTCCTGCACCGGCATCAGATGAAACAAACAACCAAAGTACCAATACTGCAACCAGACTTCTTTTCCTCCAAGGAATTCGAACCCCGCTTGACCCCGGGTAGCGTCTGTTGCAAAGTCTTGTGCCGCTTGGTGTACGCTCGAGCCCCAACTCTCAACGGGGTAATCCAATTAAAAACCACAAAGCCTTCCCAAACGATCATCATCGCACGATAGATCATGGCTCGCTGGTTCCCACCGCTGACTAGACTTAATCCCCACGCAAACCACTTTCTATCTCTCCCTCTCTTTCTCTCCCGCTCTCAAACGCCCAAACTTAAAAAGCGTCCGAGTTTATAGCAGTCATGTCTCGGGAGAATATCTACCCGAAATGGGTTCACCATATTTGCCAAGATGCCCGATACGACGCATAAACAAGAACACACACACAACAACAAAAAACACATCATCAAAATCATGAAACTTTTCTTCCCAGAACTCGGAGCAACTAAAACCGATCACTCTCCATAACTACGAACCAACCTAAAGCGGTCGCTGTCAGAGAAATTGAATGAGCCTGCCTATCCATCACGCACAATATTCATTTTGCGGCCCATTAATGCCCTGTTGCACGCGGAACAGCGCTGTTGTTTACCGCATTTGTCTGCCATCATCAAAGGCATTTTCGGTTTGTTGTGTTCTGGTATCTTGTGGGGGGAAACTAGTGACATTAGCTGGGAAAACATGCTCACACGCACCTGAGTATTACCATTCTACCACGATTGATACATTGGCCAAATGGTTCAATTTTTGGCATTATTGATGGAAGCACTCCGGCACTCCTCGGTACCGGACAACCCAAATCAATCGGTTGTTCGCTGGCATCGACCGACAGAGCACCCAAGATAACTCCGCTCTCAGCTCGATTTGGCTTTCGATTGGGTGGATGCTTCACAAAGCACGGAAATGGAATTTCTATTCGAATTCATTCAAGAACACGCTCATTTTTCACCACCCTCAATGCCCCGGCCCCCCCATTGTTGTGTTTGACGATACGGTTGCCCGCTTTCGGGCAGCTCTAGCGGCGTTGTCGTCGTCCACGGACCGGCCACAAGGTTCGACTTTGACGCGTTCGTACGCTTTGATGGATGTGCCGAATTACAGATAGCTGCCGAAGAAATCTAAACAAATTTCAAGCAATATTTTACTTTCCACAATTTCCTTCGGGGTTTTTTTTGGGGTGGTGCCTGCGATGCTGCAGCGTGACCATGGAACCGGAACAACCGACCGGGTTGATGTGGGCGCACGGGCAACTGCTTCAAACCACAAGATACCGCAGATACTGGATTGCCCGATTCTTTCATTTCCGTGCTATTTTTTATGTTAGTTTTTGGTGGGTTTTTTCTGGATGTGTGTGTGAATTCAGTGATCTTCTTGACAGCACAAGAAAAAGCAGAAATATCCTCGAAAAAAGCTCGTCAAACATTGCACGGCTGATGTACGATGTTGATGGTGCGTGCCTTTCTTGTGGGCAAAACGAAACCAATTCTTTGTGTTTTCCACCTGGACTTGCGTTTGCGTCCTGTCCTTTTCCGCAGACATTGCACGGCTGATGTACGATGTTGATGGTGCGTGCCTTTCTTGTGGGCAAAACGAAACCAATTCTTTGTGTTTTCCACCTGGACTTGCGTTTGCGTCCTGTCCTTTTCCGCAGATATATTTTTTAACGTTTCCCCCGTCCCGTTCGATGCCGTCAACTACAATATCCTGACTTGTGGTCAGGATCGTCCCCAGCAACGATCCGTGCCGCATGTCTTGAGATGTGTCTCTGGTGCTTTTTTTTCCCCCGTTCGCATTCCTGTTCGCTTCATTTGCCCTGTAAATCGAAAACACACACACACACACACACACACACACACACATACAGTCGTTCGATGTGGTGGTGCTTGTGGTGAAAATAAAGTGAATGCGGTTTAAGTGGAATGAAATGTTTCCTTAATCGTTACCATAAATAATAGCATCGTTGGTGGTTGGTGGTGCTCGGTCCATTTCGCTACCACTGCAAGCCAACTTCAGCAAAAGTCACTTTTGTGGGTCCTTAATCTTAACGGTTCCTGTTTTCAAATGTCCGCACGAAGGACCGCTCCAATGTTTGTTCCCGCAGCCCATCTGGGAACGGAACATGAGCTAGCATTGTACATTCTTTTAATGCTCTGGATATGAGACGTTCGTATTTATATAAATTTCTTGCCTCGTTACCACTGCGATACCACATATGCCCAGCAGGAGTGAAGAAAATCATCATTTACCTCCACACATTCAACTGCCCCGGTGGGAGCCGAATGTTTGGCTGGTCACACGGCGCAACTCACATTAGCAGCAGCAGCTCACAATTGAGAAACAGCTTAGCCCACACACAGCAACGTGGCACAATTGAGCATGGGAAGGCGAAGAAAACCCAATTCTCCATTGCACCTAAAACCAAATCCAATTAAAAACCACAAAGCCTTCCCAAACGATCATCATCGCACGATAGATCATGGCTCGCTGGTTCCCACCGCTGACTAGACTTAATCCCCACGCAAACCACTTTCTATCTCTCCCTTTCTTTCTCTCCCGCTCTCAACTGGTGCAAACTACACGCCCAAACTTAAAAAGCGTCCGAGTTTATAGCAGTCATGTCTCGGGAGAATATCTACCCGAAATGGGTTCACCATATTTGCCAAGATGCCCGATACGACGCATAAACAAGAACACACACAACAACAAATAACACATCATCAAAATCATGAAACTTTTCTTCCCAGAACTCGGAGCAACTAAAACCGATCACTCTCCATAACTACGGACCAACCTAAAGCGGTCGCTGTCAGAGAAATTGAATGAGCCTGCCTATCCATCACGCACAATATTCATTTTGCGGCCCATTAATGCCCTGTTGCACGCGGAACAGCGCTGTTGTTTACCGCATTTGTCTGCCATCATCAAAGGCATTTTCGGTTTGTTGTGTTCTGGTATCTTGTGGGGGGAAACTAGTGACATTAGCTGGGAAAACATGCTCACACGCACCTGAGTATTACCATTCTACCACGATTGATACATTGGCCAAATGGTTCAATTTTTGGCATTATTGATGGAAGCACTCCGGCACTCCTCGGTACCGGACAACCCAAATCAATCGGTTGTTCGCTGGCATCGACCGACAGAGCACCCAAGATAACTCCGCTCTCAGCTCGATTTGGCTTTCGATTGGGTGGATGCTTCACAAAGCACGGAAATGGAATTTCTATTCGAATTCATTCAAGAACACGCTCATTTTTCACCACCCTCAATGCCCCGGCCCCCCAATTGTTGTGTTTGACGATACGGTTGCCCGCTTCCGGGCAGCTCTAGCGGCGTTGTCGTCGTCCACGGACCGGCCACAAGGTTCGACTTTGACGCGTTCGTACGCTTTGATGGATGTGCCGAATTACAGATAGCTGCCGAAGAAATCTAAACAAATTTCAAGCAATATTTTACTTTCCACAATTTCCTTCGGGGGTTTTTTTGGGGTGGTGCCTGCGATGCTGCAGCGTGACCATGGAACCGGAACAACCGACCGGGTTGATGTGGGCGCACGGGCAACTGCTTCAAACCACAAGATACCGCAGATACTGGATTTTTTATGTTAGTTTTTTGGTGGGTTTTTTCTGGATGTGTGTGTGAATTCAGTGATCTTCTTGACAGCACAAGAAAAAGCAGAAATATCCTCGAAAAAAGCTCGTCAAACATTGCACGGCTGATGTACGATGTTGATGGTGCGTGCCTTTCTTGTGGGCAAAACGAAACCAATTCTTTGTGTTTTCCACCTGGACTTGCGTTTGCGTCCTGTCCTTTTCCGCAGATATATTTTTTAACGTTTCCCCCGTCCCGTTCGATGCCGTCAACTACAATATCCTGACTTGTGGTCAGGATCGTCCCCAGCAACGATCCGTGCCGCATGTCTTGAGATGTGTCTCTGGTGCTTTTTTTTCCCCCGTTCGCATTCCTGTTCGCTTCATTTGCCCTGTAAATCGAAAACACACACACACACACACACACACACACACATACAGTCGTTCGATGTGGTGGTGCTTGTGGTGAAAATAAAGTGAATGCGGTTTAAGTGGAATGAAATGTTTCCTTAATCGTTACCATAAATAATAGCATCGTTGGTGGTTGGTGGTGCTCGGTCCATTTCGCTACCACTGCAAGCCAACTTCAGCAAAAGTCACTTTTGTGGGTCCTTAATCTTAACGGTTCCTGTTTTCAAATGTCCGCACGAAGGACCGCTCCAATGTTTGTTCCCGCAGCCCATCTGGGAACGGAACATGAGCTAGCATTGTACATTCTTTTAATGCTCTGGATATGAGACGTTCGTATTTATATAAATTTCTTGCCTCGTTACCACTGCGATACATATTATAGTCAATTTCATTAATTTAATCAATTTTTACAATTTACTATATCCCAATGGAGACGCCTGGTACTTGGTACTACAGGAATGTGGTATTTATGAAAGTGTTTGAACTTAAGTACCAACACTTATTACACTTTTGGATGTGAACATATACGACGATAAAAGTTACAAAATTTGAACCAAGATTTATCATACTATAATTAAGTGATTTTCAACAACATATTTCCATTTTTTCTCAATTAATGGCATTGTCTAATTTTATTTGTGATAATACTTTCTTTTAAAAGGTGATATTTTAGCTTCTTTCAAGAAAAATATTTTTGTTAGGAGAAAAACATAAATTTTCTGCAAATTTTAATTAAAGTTTTTGCGTTTCATTCCAAACATGTGCCCACTGTGCTGTGCAATGCGGGCGAAAGTCTTGTAAAGGGGTTGGCATACAGAAGGACACCGACACAAGAGATGTGGTTGGTGCAAAATGCAAAACGCCAACTGCCGATTGCTTGCAAAAGTGGAAAGAGGTTTGAGCGGGCGGATAGCTTGTTCGGTAAGTGCGAGTGGCTGCTGTGTTTATACGAGACACAGACCCGTGTTTTGCTAAAGGAAATGAGCTACGAAATACTAAACTCGTAACTCGGTGGCATAACATAGGGAGAGATGGTAAACGAGACACACTGCTGGTCCCAGTCAATCTCGGCACCACACACACACACACTCACACACACGGACGGTTTGGGTGTTAAAGCTGACGATGAGCAACTTACTCGCATGCAATCGCAGCATTATGACGGTATAAATGGGCAGAACTCCGACCCACATCCCAAAACTCCGCATACACACAATCCCAACTACCACACTTTATTGGCATCGTTTGACGAGCCTGGGCTGGGTGGTGGAAGGAAGGTTGTGGGCAGCAAAGGAGGGAAGGAAACACACCACCGGCGACCATCCGTTCTCATTCTCGGGCTCGTACCAGTGGAAAGGATTTTTATCATAAGTATCATCAGCATCAGCAGCATCATGCACATCAACAAGAGACGGCTTCATCGCCAGCAAAATGTAGCGGCATTCAAGTGCCTCTGTGTGTGTGTGTGCTGTGGAAGGATACTTGCCGCGTATTAACAGACCCTCACACGCGTTAGTGTGCCAGCATAAACTTCAACCAGCAGGTCGGTAAATGTAACGCGCAAAATGTAAAAGGCCCCATCCTGTGGACGAGTGCAAAAACGGTACGGGCATACATATGAAGCGCCCATGTAATGATGCTGGCACCTTTGGAGTGATTTTAACGGCAGTGGTTCGTTCCAGCCAGCGTTCTGACTTTATGGGTACCTTTTTTCCAACTCCATTTTCCTTCTTTTTTTTTTGTTGTTGCGTTCTCTGGATGCAAATTTAAAAACTCACGATCGCTTTGCCTCAGTGTATGTTGATGGTGGTGGATGCTTCACAATGTGTTGATTGATATGATAAAAGTACATAAGAATCCGTCCATTACCTGCAACTCCACGAATGGAAGGTGCCTGGCGAAGAGAGAAAGAAAGAGAGAGAGACAGCAAAAGAAAATGGATGTGTAAAGGAAGCTTTATGCTTGCTGCCAGCAAGCACAGAGGCAGATTATCGTGTTAATGATGATGGGTACACATCACAACCACGCGCATCGTTACCTTGCCACATTTGCACTCGTGTTATGATGGAAATCTTTTCAGCAATCACTACGGCTGGGTACTCGACGCGTCAGATTTATTCCTTTGTTTGTGTGGGCCTGTGTATTGTACAATACTATCAGGATTGTTTTTACATCATTTTTTTACAAATTAAAGATAAGAAATTCTTTAAAGCAGCCTATGATGTTCGGTTGGACAGGACTGTTGAAATATGAATTCACCAAAACTATGTTCACATCGACGGAATCACAATCTCCATTTTAAATGTTGAATAAGTTATTTACAGATATGAAATATGCTGTCGACATGTAGTAAGAAACTGAAAGCCAATGGAATAATGTAAGCCAACTTCTCATGCATTTTAAAATTTAATGGATTTATAAATAATAAATCGTAAAATAATTACGCTTTAATAATTATTAAAAACTAGACCTGTCAGCTATTTGTCAATATTTGACTGTTCATTTACTTTGTCTTAGAAATTCATTTTGTATTGCTTACCACAACTCAATATGCTTGCTACAGTTGTTGATGCTTAATTAAATTAAAATACAATTAATAATCTCACCACAGTTTCGAGATTATTACCCGATATTGGGTTTATCAATTGGTTCGATATTTAAATTGACCGTTTAAATTAGCTTTGCTATAAATTCATCTGTTCGTCAAACTTGGGCTAACCCATTCAAACCATTTAATTTCAACTTTAATAAAAAATTGTACAGTCTGATTGAATTAAGTTTGTACTCGAGACTTTAGAGATAAATTCTTATGGATGTTCCAAATCAAAGAAGCGAAATATGTTAACACCTTTTATTCTTTTATGAGTGTGTTCAGGTTATATATAAAAAAAAGAAACATGATCCTTCTCACCAGTTTCATTTATTTGATTGTGATTTTAGATTGTGCCAAATTTTCCTGTCACTTCAAAATCTTCATTATTTTTACTCAACCCTCGATGATCACTTGAAAGTTTGACTATTGCCAACTAACCATTTTAGTGCTTTAATCATGTTAAACCTTATATTCAACATCTTTTTCCCTGCAAACGTCTAAAATATTTAAGCTTAACAAATATGAATCCTTCTTCAAACATGCAATGTATGCAAACAAACACTTATGCCGTAATCAATCTTTCAGTATGGAGATTTGTGCGGATTAGCATGCGAACGCTCACAAAACAAATACTGTAAATCGAATTAAGACAGAACCTTCCGCAATGGTACAACACCCTACGTAGAGTGACAAATGGAAAGATTTTGGGCAGCTCTTTCAATGGATTAATGGTATTAGTGACCCAAATCCAAACACCCAACAACAACGTGCCAGAAACGAGATGCTAGAAACGACCGTACTGGCACAGCAGATACACAATTTGGTATACTTTGTATCAATAAGCTATAGTTTTATCACTCCTCCAGCACGGTTTGCTCTCTTGCTTTATCTCTTGGACTTCTTTTCATTCATTGCCCAAATACCATGCTCCTCTGCACAGAATAGCCGTGACTATTTGTAGCCAGCAGTAGCAGAAATATCAATAACCGAGTCCGTCCGAGTTGGAGAGGATTGTGGAGTTCCTCGATTGAGAGTAATTTGAATTTCTAATTAATTACAACAAGCCATCGATACTGGAGTTTCCATTTTCTCTCGGTAACTTATCTTCCAGTTAGGCCTGGGTGTTCCCTAGTCCACTCCCGCACAGACTGTACTATTTGCCCAAGCACCACAACGCCAGCTGTCCGAGTGTGGGACGCAAAGGGCAAACTTCTGGTATTCAGAAAACGTCGTCCATACCTCAAACATCTCATTCCGGTTCACAGCAACCTATCCCAGAGCATCAAGATGCTTGCTCGGATTACAACTTTATCTCTTAATGGGTTTCGTGCACTGTGTCACATCTCGGTGTACCCAAAAGTGGCAACAATACCTACCGGACAAGGGTGTGCTTAGCAAAATGGCATCCATCGAAGGACCGTATCCCATGAGAATCGGGTCGGTAGAAGGGGGTCGAATGAGAACGAAGTCTGCTGCTGTGTTCTATCTGTGCCGAATGAAAATCGTTATAGACAAACGTACGATCCATTTCACCATCGGCATCGGAAATGCCCATCTGTAAGGGCCTGAGCACTGAAACCGAACGGCTCTTGAATGTACAGTTTTTTTTAACAATGAAATTTTATCCTTGCCAGGCCCAGAAGGACGATTGCCTTCCGGGTTGCACATTTCATCGGTGCAGATAGCAAACGTTTAGAAGAAAAAAGAAGGACGAATGCATGATGCATTTACGGCAAGCTAGATGTTGCTAAAGAACACAAAACAATTTACGCACAAGTTTTAAATGACTCCATTAACCGTATCCATTCCCGATGCGGATCTATCGTCGGTTGCGCAACTGATAGACGGGAAACAGTGTGTTGTGTTTCGTGCGTAGCATTACATTTTGAAATGGTTTACCGATTTGATGAGATATTTGAAGCAATGATGTACGAAGCAATGCCTCTACAAATAGGTTGAGGAAGAAACAAACATGAATTCTTACGTTTAATGAGCCTTCTACAATGGGTCGAATGGCTTTCATATCTATCATGATGCCTTTTCCTCACATAATATTGAGAAAAGCCTGTAAATTTATTTATTCAAACAAATAGCTTTAAGTGATACAACAGAAGATCGGACTTCTATCTCCTCCGATGAACTCTTAGTATGCCAACCTCTAGACAAACATAGACAAATCACATAGCAAACTTGGTACGGAATATTGGAATTATTGCTTACGCAGTCCAATTTTGTCGGAAAATATCGTTGGTTAACAGCTCCAGTCAGTTCTTAGGAACATTTTTTTTATTACTCAGACGAGCAGTGACAGGCTTTGATAAATCAACATTCATATTCTGAGAGAGCTTTTTTGCTGTACAATCGGTTTCCCTGGCCTAATGTCTGAAACGATACAGCGAACTGGCACTCACCGCATTGGAAAGCTGTACATCGGTGTTTGGTGACCAGACCTCAAATGAACTATTCCAAAAAGGATACGAAGTGTTAATATCTTTAGGCTTAAAACTTAAGCCCATTACAAATACCCTCATGATGTAATAGTTTATACGAACAAATTTTCAAACATAGTTCCTTGGCTATATAAGACATAGTTGTTTCGGTGCTAAACTAATAACACAGAAATTCAGTATCAAAACACAAATTTGTCGGAACAAAACAAATAGCTAAAATAATGCTGTTCTGATTTAACGCTTTAGAAAATGTTCAACTTGGCGAAATCGTTACTAGTTTCAAAGGCGAGATTTATTAAATTTAGTTTTTTTGTTATTGTTTTAAGTATTAACAGTTGCGAATGCAACTCAACCAATGAGAAGTGCCATCGTTTTGACAAATATACATATTAAACGTGTTTAAGTCAAAGACTCAGACAATCAGGCACATTATGTCCACAAAATCTAACCATACGACGATATACCTTAAATTACGATTAAATATATACGCCTAAAACTATGCAATTCCTTGTTTTCTTATAAATATTGTTTTGTCTATCCTGTCAGTGGCACCTTCCTTTTCGCAGGCGTTCTGCAATGCATTAAGAAGCTAAAACGAATGAGGGCATACGATTTTATACCAACAAGTAATTAAAAAACTGTAGCAAACAAACATTTAAACGCCGGTTATATCACTATGATTGAAAGGAGAGAAAAACTGATGTCTTAATGACGAGACTTTTTTGAACGTTTTGTATTCTACCACCGTTTTTACGAACTGCTTGGATATATTTAGCCAACGAGCGAGACTTCGCATACGCTACTCTAAGTTATCATGTCTATTTTGTACAAGCGACATATTCCTAAGCTCTATTACCACACGGCAAGTTCTGCATGAATATCAAAACAGCCGGCACTTTATTTTCAATTTGCATCAATACACACATCATTGCTAACATGCGCCCGTTACTGTCTGTTCTACTTGCAGCGAGAAGGCCGACCTAAAGTCCCGATCCGACAGTACGAGCGTACCGCCGCTCGATTCGATCTACACGACACCCACCGGGTTCCACCATCATCATCACCATCCGCATCATGCCGCACACCATCCGCACCAGAACGGAACGCCCGGTTCGCCGGAAGCAATGAAGGTACGCATGGCTGCGATGATATTGCAACCACCGACAAGAGTTTAGCAGACGCCAAACAGCGAGACCGACTGCGGCACGGTGAAAGAATCGCTCACGGACGAGCCCTCGACCGCGGGCACTAGCCCACTGGCGGACGGTGCCGTTTGCGGAGGTCCGGACACGGTTACCTACGCACACGGCACCACCACCGCCACCGCCGCCACCAGTAGCGTGGCGGTCGAGGACGGTGATCGTTGCGTCCGCGAGGATTCATCGCCCGGTACGTCGTTGTCACGGTCTGCTGGTCCCACGCGGTCCCATGACCGTAGCCAGGGCCACTGTGCACCCCAGGCATCCGGCACTAGGTTAGAGAGGCACGGGTCTAACGCGGACGGTGCGTCCGAACAGACGAAAGTGCGCCAGCCGGCCAAAGCGAGTGATTATGGTTTGGAGCGTTTCAATCGGCTGCTGGAGCGATTGGATAGGGGCAATTTTTTAATCAAAACTAGCTTTAAGAAATCGTACTCGTTGATACTGATGTCGGCACGAGGATCAATTCCCACCGTTGGGGATGCCCCAGAGGTGGGTGGAGTAGAGAGCAGTGGGGCTGATAGTACTACCAGCACCAACACCGGGACCGGGGATAGCAAAACAGATGGGTCAGGTCCGACGGTGGGTTGTAATAGTAGTAGCATTAGTAATAGTAGTAACAGTAGCGCCGGAGCTCCATCGAGCGGAACATCCGGCCCGGGGGCTAGCTTCAAACGACCACCCCACACACAACACACAGACAAACGGCCAACGATGGGAGGGTCGCTGCGTGGATGGTATCCACGAACGAGGGGTATTTTAATTAAAGCAAACTCTAGCTCCGGCATCTATCAGCTCGCTGGAATCGGGCGAACCGGATCGGGCACGCTGGACCAGGTGGACAACGCACCACAACTCACACAAGTTGCATCCAGCAAGGAATCACCCACCGAACGGCAAACTTCCGGACAGTGTAAAGCGATTCCGGTTCCGGACCAACCGGAAACAACACCCACGAATACCACCGCCGCCGACGCCGGTGGGCATAATTACAATGGCAACAGTTTAGCGCCCGATGACGCAGTGAAGGATGGCGCAGTGTCGCAGCTCGCCGAAAGCGGGCAGGATCACACCACTAGCAACGAAAGTGACGAGTTGTGCCGGTCGGAAGTGTACGATAACGATTCCGGTTCCGGTTCCGGCACCGGTAGGGCATCCCAGCAATTGCTCAACAACCATAGTGCCACCGTGTCGGGCAGTCCACGCCAAGCGCCGCACACCGAACTGTGCCGCAACAATTACGAAAACATCCGCCCATCGTCTCACCGTAGCCGGCAGCGTTTGTCTAGCCTGGACGGTACGAACCATACGCTGAGCCCCGGTGGCCGGAAACCCACAGCCCGGAAGAAATCGAACGCAGCATCAGCGTCCGGAAGCGAATGGGACGAAGACTGCAGCTGGCCGGCCTACGGGATGCCGGACGATATCGCCGATGCTGCTGCTGCTGCTGCTGCTGAGGCAAAGTTGAGCTCAAGCGTTCCTCACACCACCAGCGGCTATTATTGGCAATCGAGCGAGTGTGCCGTACCGACCAGATTCTTCCAGCGACAGGACTACGTACAACCGGGCACGACCGAACACCCGGCTGCACTTGATTTCCCACTGGACCCATCGGCACATGCCCCGGATGGCGCGCAGGGCACCGACAGGGAGCGCGGCACCAAGCGCTCGCAGGGAAAAAAGCGTTGGCTCAGCGGTAAAGCCAGCAAAAGTAAAACCATCTCCAGCGGGCTGGACCACGGCACGGACATTAAGCCGACGATGGGCAATAAAGGGACCGACATCGAGCATCCCTTCCAGCTGACGGCGCTCTTCAGCGGTGGCACTCACAGCGGGAACCAAAGCCGCAAGCGCCACGATACTAGGGTGCCCCAGTTGAAAAATATAAATCTTCATTTCCCCAACAAAACCAGCCACCAGCAGCAGCAGCAGCAGCACGACTACGACGACCACTCACAACATGAGCTTAGAAGCGGTGGTGGTAGCCGGGAGCCCACGGGGAACATGCCGGCGGGTGCACTTTTTCATCAGCCGACCGGCTACCATCAGCTTTCACTGCCACCACAGACAGTAGCCGGCGCCGCCATCACAGCTCCGAGCAGATCCGAGCGAAAGTACTTCAACAAAGCAAAATCTCATTTCCTGAAGCTGGGCCAAAAATGGCGTCTCCTGCCGGCGGCCGGTGGTAAACCCCGCACTACCCATCGGCCCAGTGGACATCACCAGCAACAGCAGCAGCACATCAGCTCGTACAACCTGGATGATTTAATTAAGGCCACCCATCGGTACGGGCAGGAAAATGAGTCGGCCAACCTCAGCCAGAAAATCGTCTACAAGAGCTATAAATCCGAACTAGACCTTACGAAGAATCTCGCCTACTTGGACAGCTTCTTGAACGAACACTTTGACCGCGATGGACCAGACCGCCAGCGGACGATGGTGGGACGCTATTCACGCCACAAGCGTGCAAAGTCCTGCTCAAAAACACTCGATCCATCATTGAAGGTGGCCGCCCTTGCGGCGGGTCACGCGAGCCTCAACGCGAACGAGTTGACGAAGGCCGGCGATGAAGACCCCGGCACGGACAGTACACTGGAAGCGGCATCGGTAACTGTACCGCGCGCTGGCCGTACCTCGTCAAATCTGATACAGCTGGAAGACGTTTGGGACGGGGTGGCGGGACGTGGTCGAGGACAGTGGGTAACAACCAACACTAGCTCCAGTTCGAGTGAATACCTGCGCAATAATCTCTCGACCGCACGTACCGCCTCGTACAAACCAAACGTGAAGGCGAACAAGATGAGAGACTTTTTCCGCTTCGATGGAACTGCTGGCGGCGTTGAGGACTCTGCCTACGGCAAGGTAAAGGATGGTGAAGAGCTTGAAGATGAGGACGATGATGACGATGATGACGATGAAGATGAAGAAATTCTGGAACTAGAGGACGACGATGATGCTCGGATGCTACTGTTCGATTCGCTTCCACCGTTTACGGTCGGGCCAGCAAACGGGACTACGGTTGGGCCTGCTGCCACGCGCACCACCACACTCCAGGGTGCATTCGTGGAACACTACGGAAAGAACAATGCGACCTCAAGTTCACTGAGCAGTAGCGATTATGCGTCCGTGTACAGTGCCACCTCGAGTGGAGGTAATGGTCCGCCGAATACTCCAGGACCGGGTAAGCCCGCCTCATCCCATCACGGCCCTCAGTTCAAGCTGCTTGCAACACCCGAAGAAGGTGCGTCCGGTGGGGCGGAGTGTGTGCCCCGGGTAGATTACTCACCCCAGCAGCATCGCCAAAGTTCACCGAAGCAGCAACGCGCCCATCAGCTGTCGCGGATGAATGTGATGCCGTGTAACAATGCGACCAATCCGTTCCTGCTGATGACGCTAAGTGCCGGCGATGGAGTGCCCGCGGGAACTTCAAGCCATCGAATCTATAACAATTTTCTCGACGGTAGCCCCACCCGTGCGCTTACCGTGCCCGGATCACCCGCCGACAAACCCCTGGAAAAGAACCACCGTCTGCGAGCGAAACCGCAAACCGGTACTAGCTTTCCGACTGGTCGCCTTCCGTCGACCGGATCCGTATCGCCCCGGGGCACGGATCGGTACGATTATCGCGCACAACCGAAGCCATCGAATGGTCGGGCGGCTCACTTCCGCCAGATGGCGCCCCCAGCACTTGACACTGATTTGACGTACCAGGAGGATTATCTCGAGCACTATCAGAATGCAGCCCGGGCACGCTCGACGCTGCAGTCGGCACACGAAGACTTTCGGCGCCAGGACTACCGACACGCCAGGAGTGCATTGCCGGCCGGCGGAAACGGTGGTGAAGACCCACAAAACAATGCACTCGCTAACGAGAACTCTGACGTTAACGACACCGACGAAGAACTTCGCCAGTACGCGGGCGATGGAGACATCGAGGACGATGTTGCTACCACCGATGAGCTACTGCTGCTGGTTAATGCTGCCATCGACATCCGCCGAAGCCAAACCGTCGAGCAGCCGGGGACGTTACTTGGCAACGCACGCAAAAAGAACACTGCCCGGAAGGAGCAACTGCAGCGCGGTCCAACGCTAACCGACACTACTAACAGACGGCTGCCTAACGAACCATTATCCGGCAGCGAAAGTGTAGCCAATGAGGGTAAGACACTGCTTACTTACCGCCCACAGGCCCAACCGTACGATCCGACCGGCAATCAACTGTTCAACGGTGAGTTCCGGACGGGTGGCGACGCAACGATGGCGGTGGCCCCAGGTGTTGCCGGTGCACGGCGAACATTTGCGGGCTTAAACCAGCCGGGCAATGGTACACCTGCATCTTCAAAGTCAATGGGCAACAGCGGCTACCATAGCTACGGACCGCATCGGGTGATTGTGTCACAGTCGCGCAAGGAACGCGGCGAAGTGGTACTCGAGTACGAATGTTAGCAGGACGCTCGTGCCCTGTAAAGCTGGCCGCGACCACGGTGTATGTATGTAAATGTTTCGTGATAACGACAATAACTAGCATTGTAAGAACGTTCTACAGCTACCGCTACTTGATAACCGTTTCGCATTCTCAGTCTCACCGAATTTTCCTCGCACTGGAGAAATTAAAACTAAACTACCGATTTGTCCCCTGTTTGTCTCTCTAATCTTCTAACGAAAAAAAACGATAAACAAACGAAACGCTTCCAACGGACGGAAGGAGGATGCTCACGCTCAATTATTACACAAACACACTACACACTCAGTTTCCCTGAAGTATCGAGTGTCTGCAGGTAGATAGAAAATGCCAAGAGAAACGCTATAAAGTTCCCATTTCCTCCCAGAAAACTTCATCTAAACGTGTAGATAGAACCATTACAGAAACAGATAAAAAAATTATATTGTTATCGTAAGAAATTATAATACATGTTAAAACACAACATTACTTCTTGATAGGGTAGGACTCACCTGGAGGTGGAAAACAAAATCAAGAGCTAATGCGTAGCAGATGTATGCTGCTGTCAAGTTAATGTTTACGTGCGTGCTTTTTGAGTTGTGAGTTTAAATGAAGTCAATTGAATTGTTAATACTAACCCAAGGCTTACTAATGGCGATGGCTGCTGCTCGGTAGCAAAAGAAGGGCGTGGTGAAAAGATGCAGTTTTTTGTTTATATCAGTAAATTGGATCTGTTCTATCGTTTATTAAGGAAAAAGATGAAGAATTTGTTATACTCATGTACGAATCAACGCTTGTTGCACCATCTAAAGCTTACAGTGCTGGACAAAATAACAAGACCTTTTTTTTAAATATAATTGTGAGATAACGAAATTTTGAGATGATAATCATTCGTAATTTAGTTTATCATTCTTTCTAGAACATCAGTATCAATAGCCAGGCAAACTAATTTGGTTTTAGTATTAACTAGCTACACAAAACCCAAAGCCTTGTTGAAATCAACTACAGGTCTACACAAGAAATTAAAAAAAGGTATTTTCATCAATGAAGTTCACAATTTTAAACCTTTTATGCTATAATATGTTGACAAAAGGCTTTTAAATCGAGGTGATATTATCCTCTGGTCATGTCTTTTAATTTTGTGAGGCACTTGTTTTTATAGTACCAACATTTTTAAATTAATATAAATGCTTTGTTCAACATCCAAAAGACTTATTCCTTTTATTTTAATATCATTTTTTTTAAAGAATATATAGGATAAGTCAATCGCTCGTTTTGAAAGGACCATTGAAATGTTCATAGTGCTGAACAAAAATTATATTCGTATTCTTTGAAACGAAAACTCCAACCGGATGTTGAAACAGTCCTTTATGAAAATGAAAAATGCACTTCACAATTAAAAATAGGACACAAAGTTATATAAACTTCTTGCGAATTGAAAACTTATCCAAAGTTAAAGCTCAGACCGATTAATTAGAACAGAAAATCAATTCCCTCGACTTAAAAACTGTCTCCCGATGTAAAACCTTACATTAATTCAAATGAACAAAACTATGCTTAAACAATATTATTGATCGGTAATCTTATTGTTTTGTCCAGCACTGTCTGTAAGCACATTGTAACTGTTACTTTATTTCCCTGTTGGTCTGTATTGTTATACAACATTCCAATGATTATAACTCAAGAGCTTGGAAAATAATTACACCAATAATATCCACACGAACTGTAACGTTATGTTTACTTCTGTGTATCCTTTATTATTGATATAACAACATCAACAAAAAAAACTATATCTATAATAAAAACGATCAGGATCACTTTAAATGTCCCTTTTCCCACGGTCCGAACAAGAAAAGCGCTAAGAAAAATGTAAAATAAAAACTAAAACTCAAGAAACAATGTATAAAGCCCCACTATCCCAGTACCAACCGACGGCATTGCTCCACTTGCAAAACCATAATCACTCGCTCGGTCGCGAACGCGCAAAAAGCTAGAAACGTTAATGTAAGCATTAAACCGGATGACAGAAAAAAAAACACGCACACACACACACACAATGCTACCCGTACAAGACAGCGTACGATGCTGGTAAGCGATGTGTTTTGTTTTCCCTCTGATCTCACGGGAAAGATTTCACCAGCAAAGACCATCGGATCTGACCGTGTCGTCCATGGGACCACGGACCAGCCTCCAACCACAACGAATGTAACATGACAAACAAAGATTTCAAAACCTTCACGCTAGTGCTTAAGTGAAACCAGTCAACTTAAAAACTACTGCTCGAACGTAACTACTACCCGACGAAAACGAAACGCATTACACAAACTCAAACCCTGCCCAACAATACAAAAGCAAAGCAAGTTAAAAACAAACACAAACAAAACACCATTTAACCATTACACGAACAGTTCCTAAACATGGTATTGCTCCAAGCTTTTTCTCACAAATTCTGAACAATTACATAGGTTTTTAATTTGCTTCATCTTTTTCCTTTTTTTATCATCAGCTTACGGTCTGTATACATGTTTATGTTGTTCGCGTTTGGTTAGTTGGTTTTCGAGTAAAACTGCTGCTCGGGTTTTTTAATTATTTATTGTGTTTGTGTACTCTGCAGCGCACCGCAGCATTATGCGCGTTTTATTATTTATGATTGCGCTTAGTTTAGTTTATGCAAAGGCACCGCGAGTCTTCTTTTACATTCCACGGGTGTTTTGTTGTGTTTTAATTCTTAGTATAGATTATATAAGTTGTGTGCGATTTTAATCTAACTTCACTGATGTGTTGTTTTTTTTGTACTCTGTTTGGTAGATTAATAATAAGGTTTAGTTTTATTATCGTTTTTTTGTCGTGTATGGTTTTAAGTTAAGTTATAGTTTCAAGGCTGAATCGTTATACATCAGGTAATGATTTTTATTTTTGGAAAAAATACATTCTTAAAGTACGCAAAAGCTTTGAAAGTATTCATTTCATCACGAAAAATACATTTTCCCTCACACAAACATCAACACGCTATCACAAATAACACTCGTACCTAAAGATTTCATACATTCACACACCACCCATATATAGAAGCATTCGAAAATGAAGCACAGTTGATATCCTCCATCACAATCCAACACACTCTAGCTAACCATTCGTCCAAAGATCAACACAGCCCGATTTCTAGTGTTCGCATTTAAGTTCATTTTTAATCATCTGCCATTCGAAGAGTGTACTTTTGCTATTTTCTTTACCTTCCCCCGAAAACACTACCACCATCGAATCGTTACAATTCTATTAAACTCACCAATTACCAGTTTCATCCCCTTAAAGACTACACCGAGCAGTGTACGTATCGCAGTCTTTTTCTCAAATCTTTCACAAAACACAAAAGAAAACTGAACTAACGCGATTAAAGACACTCTTCACCTTCTCTGTATCCCCCCTTGTATGAGTGTTGTCAGGAATCGGAACGCGAACAGGAGCAAAAAAATGAGACACAATGAGAAAATCCTACCAATTCCTTTTTGGTGCCACCGGTTTTGCCAATCAGATTGCAATCACGCCAATAAAATGGTGGTGGTGGAAAATGGCAAAAAGATTAAAAATTATCTCATGATTCATGCTGAGTGTGATGGTGCACAAAGCTTCGCCAAGAAAAGTGCGCCAGGAATGGGTAGATCGAGCGAAAATTTCGATTACCAGAAAGGAGTGAAAATTACCGAGATTGTCTATCATGTGCTTTTTTTTGTTTGTTTCACCATTCAATGTGGCTCAACGTTTGATGCTCTTTTCTTTTGTTGTCTTTTTCCTTCCTTCATTTCCTTCCGGGTACTATGTTCGTACCATAAACTCGTTACTCCTTTTTTGCACTCTTAACGTGACAACTGAAAACGGGAACTCTCCTCAACTGAAGCTTCATTTATTTCATTTCAATCGAGCTACGTTTTTTTTGCTTGCTTCCCCATTTTTCTCTGTCTTTCTCTGTAAGAATAGAAAAAAAGGAAAAGAGTTTCCGATTGTTACTGTCCTGTTTTTCTCCGACCTCCTATTATCTATCTTAGTGAAGCTATTTAATGTTTTCTCTGTTTCCAATTGCTCCTTTCGCCTTCCGACCGACAACATTCCAATCAACGCGTCTATCCTTACTGACCAACTATCCTCACAGCCAGAACTACTGCCAGAAACCATTCATTCATTCGTCCATCTTGTCTATTTTTCAATCAAACCTTTACAAAAAAAAGCTCCCCAAACCAATGCATTAGAACACACGCGCTTGCGCAATCAACCAACGATGGCGATCTGACCCACTAACACTCATCTCGCACGTCAACACATCGACGTCGTATTCCATGATGCATTCGACCCCATCAACGACACCCTACGTCACCAACAACCATCATCATCATCTCGCCTTTCCACGGTAGCTATCTTGTGTCCTGGTTTTTTCCTTTTACTCGTCTGGTTTAAATGGTGCCGCGTGTTACTTTGTGTTTGTGTTTTCACCACCGACTGTTAAACTTCGCGAATGGTTTTCTCTATGTAGCGATTCCGTTAATGTTTGTTTGTTTAATCTGATTTAAGTTCGGATGCTGGTACTGGCTTTTTTTTTGTTGGTTCTTTTTCAGCATTCTGAGTGCTGTTTTACTGTTAACATTATGTTTTTTAAATTTCCGTTGCAATCATCTTAACTCATATATCTAGGCACCATTATTTCGAAGAGTCAACTGCACTGTACCTCTGCGTGTTAGGCATGATTTTTTGGGATACAATTCTTTCTCTTTCTCTCTCACTCTCTCTCACTTATTTTCCATGTTCCGTGCGCGTTTTAATGTACATCGAATTTGCTTGCATTAACAATTCGGTATCTGAATCATCCGAAGTGTATGAATAGTAAGTGTGGCAGCTAACTCGAGCTGCAAAATAATTCGTCTACCACAACCAACTTGGAATAACTTCACAAGCCACACAAGCTCATTGCTCGATGGCATCAGACATACAACATACCGCAAGCACAACTATTCATAATTGCTGTGCCATATACCAAAATGTCTGCCACTAGTGCCACTGCCAAATGGGGAAAAAAAAGCTCATGTTTTGTTAAAAATGCATCACTCATGCACATCACTACTAGGGGAATGGTGGTGATTTCGAAAAATAAAGTCCACAGCAAACGGCGAACGGTTGGTTTATGTGTGTGTACACATACACACGATATCCGCTAACGAGATTATGCAAATTTCTTTCTCTACTACTCCCCATATCAAACCGTATTTGCATTTGCGGAAAGGAACATTTCGGCTCCGCCTGCTTCAAACCCGCAATTGCACAACGCATCGAGCACTAGAAACGGTTCGAATACAGAGAAATGCCTAGAGTTGCGGGGATTTTTTTTACTCTTTGAACTTCAATGTGTTGGAGGAAATAGGAAAAAGTTTCATCAACACCTTCTCCCAAGCATGGGAAGTCATTTTAATAAAGTTGTTGCTAGTGCATCACCACAAGATACCAGGCGCCTCCATATGCGTAACCGGGCGTCTCCATCGCCTAGTTACTCGTCGACATGTGTCGATTTTTTTTTGTGAACGGTTGTTGAAGTACCCGAACGATGCAGGCATAATCAGAAAACATTACAATCGATAAGAGCTTCAACAGATTTATTAGTTTTTCTGGGTACATGTTTGTACCGGTAAAACTTGATTGAAGACATATTAAAACCAGACCAATACGTACCACATCGTGTTGTATGATCGCCACAAGACACCAGGCGTCCCCTTCATACCGTCATTCGTTGTCAGAGGATATGCAAGAGTCAATTTGTGATAAGCTTTGCTTCTCATTTTAACTTATGGTGCATGCTAATTGAGTAAACGAACGTTAAGAAGGCACGATAAAAAGACATTACCATTGGTGGGCATTTCCACAGATTTAGACACAGATTAGCTTGATGTGAAATAAGTGTGGTCAGCGGGCGGATATGGAACAGATGACGATTTTCACACGAGAAGACCGGGTATCGCATCCCACCCGAACCGACAACTCGGAAGTAAGATTGATTAGCATGAAAACCGCTCAAAATTGTAGAAATAAATATGAAGAAGAAGAGGTTTAAGTAATCAATCGCCTCCCTATAATTAACCAGGCGTCTCCATCGTTTACTTATTCTCTCACATCGCGTTGGAATTGATGGGTCAAATTATTGGTTTAAAACAAAAAGGTACGTCTGATGCAAATCTATACAGCACGAAAATTGATTAATCGAACGTTGCAAGAATGATGAGAGAAAACTTCAACAGAATTAAATTCTGATTTGCATTACGTTACGTGGTTCTGGTGCGAAAAACTGCTTCGAAAATGTATTTCAAAGTGAAGAAAAGCCAAACAAACAAAACTTTAGAGCAGTACACACCAACAGCTTGCCTATTTTTCTTTTCATTTTTTCTTTAGCATCAATATTTGGTGCAAGTACCAACCACAAGCACTGTTTTGATGGATATCCTAGAAAGCTATAGAACGTTTGAATATTGAATATTACGAACGACAGCAAAGCGACATTTGACAAAGTTCCGTTCACTCGTGTAAACATATACATATCATTTAGTGAACACATCTTACTAAACCATCTTGCTCACTTTTACATTCCTTTGTGTATGTACTGTGTGTACCGCACACCGATGGATTTCCACCACAGAATCGAAATCTCTATACTATAAGATTTCTATACTATAAGAAAAAGAACAAAAACACACACACCCACAAACATTCGACCATTCGACTCGTCAGAAAATTTCCACGGCTCGTCCTTCGCCGTTGAAAAGCTAACATTTCAAACCGATGTTCGGCAAGCAGCCCAGTACAGATAGACGAACCCACCAGGCTCACGACAGACCGTACGGTGGCCTGAAGTACCACCGCTTTCGTTTGAGCTAAGACTCAAATTTATGACACCGAGTGTCAGTATAAATAAAGAGAGATTATAACGCGCGGCGTACATTTCCACTCTAGCTATAGCCGTGCACATCCTCGCGCTAATCCTCGTTTTCTGCTTCTCCATTTGTCTTACCCATCCTGGCGTTGCGCGCGTAAAACGGGTTTCCACGGGTGCGATGAATGTGGAACGCGCTTGTCCAAACGTACACGGTGAGCGATGATTTAAAAGCCGCCCCGAAAGCGTTGACGGGCAGATAGAAACCGGATGGAACGGTACTGTCCATGTAGATTATCCTTTTGGAACCGATGCTCGCTGGGAACGCTTATATCAATGGAAGGGAACATAGTTCTACCATCGACCCGCATTCTGTGTCACTGCAGGAAATGAACTTTCATTCGTACGAGTGTTTTACGTGACACCAACGAGTGAAAGAAAAAGCCAAATACAACATGCAAAAACATTTAGCTCTTTAAGATGTTTCAAAACTCGGTACGATGTTCTTCGTGTGTTTTGAGTAGCTTCTACCATCTCAGTGCCCATCTGTTGCCAAGGCGGGAAAAACTTATTACTTTTTTCAATTTCCATCTTATTTTATTTATTAAACAACGCTGTAACGTACCTTGGTGGGTTCTTGAATAATTTCCCGGACAGCAACTTCAATGTTCTATCTGACAACATGTTTGAGTTATGTCTCTATTAGTCATAGGTTAATCATAGAACATGGTAGAAAAGTTTCCCGTGTGTGGTGCGTACATGTGTGGTATAATACAACAAATGTCTTTTAAAATTTTATTAATTTAATCTTGTAAACCTTAATATGATAGCAATGGCCCAAATATGCAGTGTGCAAGATGTGCACCTCTTTAGCCTAATGCTACATGTTCAATGAAGTTCTTTGCCGAAACCCATATGCTGATTGAAATATTATTAAATACTTATAAGACGAGTTACTAATTACTCAAAGATCTTGTTTTTTCCGATTTCCTCTTTAGTAAAGAAAAATCTTACGTTAGTTAATATCAACTAAGCTGAAAGTGTCTCTAAAAACATGTCCACGAGTATTACGCTTTAAATAGATTCTAGCGATTAAAATGGCTGGAAAAGATCCTCAATCAAGCGTTGAAAATAGTAGAAAGAATTTTATTTGTCACTGTTGGATGTCTTAGAGTCTCTATATTCTATATTCACCACTTGAATGCACTTGGTGTTTCCTAATAAGTTTATCTCTGACATCTTTAAGCGCAGTTGAGCATGCTGAACTCCAATCAATCGATTGCTTTCAATGATTTTTGAATTATTCGCTTAGCTAGATCTAACCTCGGCAAGTTATTTACTTACTTCAATTTGGGCTTACTATGCCTTCTGTTCCCATGTGGACTTCCTTAATTCATTTTTAGGACTGGGTGCCGAGTCTGACTGGTCTAATTCGCTGCACTTTAGTCAGTTCGTCGTGCAGATTGTAAACCTTATAATTGCAGCGGTCGCTATCCTTCCACACAAACGAAATTGTTCTTCCGAAAATCCTTCTCAGTAGCTTCCTCACGTGAACGTGATTTTTAGAAATTTATCAGTTCAAGTCTCAGAACCGTATGTGAATAATATAAATGTTCTAAACAGTCTTAAAGCTGAAGTTCATCTCGGTTGTTGATGTTTTGAGTAAAATAATTTCCTAAGACTACACGTGTTGTGGTCGATGGTCAGGGGCCAACAGTTAACCGCAATTGGTTGAAGTTTAAACGACTTTACCGTTCCGAACCTCTAAAGTTAAACGTTAAACCTATTCTTTTATTATCAAATTTCACAGGGTCAGTGCAGTTGACGCGCCGAGAACTATGGTGCCTACCATTGTGCATATCTTGCCTCATTGTTCAATGCAACCATTTTTCTGTCTCGATAGACCATCACGCACATGCTTACCGTAGCAGAATGTTCACACTCGAATGGCATCCATGGAAAGCAGTTTGTAACGATTCATGTACGTTTTATTTATGTTTCTGTTTTTGAATTTGTTGTGATTTTGGTCTTTTTCTCTCATCAAAACACTCTTGACTCTCTGCCGACACAAGCTCTCTACCCAGCGACCAACAAACAACAGATGCATGGTTTTGTCACATACAGTTTCCACAGCAATTTATCATTGTTCTTGCATCAAATTGTTCATTTTTTGTTACTTAACAAAAGCCTTCAAACAAACAAACAAAATACACAGCATTTTTTCCAATTGATAACATAATGCATACCAGAATCCCAATGCTCAGTGCACCACACACAACTACACACTACATGCCAACGGAATGCTATCCTCAAAACCACCATTTGCAATGAAATCTATACATCGCGGCACTACCCTACCAGAAACTGCAAACAACCCGTAGAAGAGAACAAAACTGACAGCAAAAAACAGAAGAAAAAACAACGTTACACAACCAGCTTCCGAGCAGACGACTAAAACGGAAAACGAGAAAGCTACAGAAAGATTAGAACGAAAACAAAACAAATCCTAACAAACTACTGCAAACGAACTAAAAACAAAACTAAAGAATTTACTTGAGTATGAAAGTATGAACAGAAAAGCAACTTTATACATCTCTATATACACACGCACGTAACAAAAACAAACAAACAAAAAAAGTATATATACATATTATATACATATATACATATATATATATAGTTGGATAATTAAAGACTGTGACCGAATGAGTGCGAACTGTATTAGAATGGCCTATTTGATTCATGATTTTCCTCTTCCTTTTGTTTGTTTTCCTTTACATTGTGGTCTCTATAAATACTTTCTTATACATATACATTATATATATATATACATATATTTGTTCTTGTGAATGGATTGTTACTGGGTTTGATTCTCTCTCTATATATTTATACAAACACACACACAATCACACATATATATATATGGTATGACAAAAATCGCATCCAGCTGCCGAGCATCCGTTTGTTCTGATATTCTGACTTGATTGATTGATTGATTGATTTACTGATAGTAATTTAGTTTTTCGTTTCTTTCCCCCCGGTTTGTTTTTATTACATCTTTCACTATTACTTTTTTTATTTTTCTCATGATATGGAGCTCGTATTCGTTCTGCTCTCTTTGTCACCATCTGTTCCACTAGTTTCACTAGTCTGTCTATCTTTCCTATTCCTTTATCCTCATTTTACGTCCAACTGCTACCCCGTTTCGAATGTTGCCCGATTTTAATATATTTTTTCGTCTACTACTTTTTTTGTGTCTTGTTGGCTCCTTAACGTATTAAACTTTTCATTTCCCACTCATCCACATTACTGTTTATGGACTGTGTTTTTTTTTTGTTGTTCCAGTTCTTGTATGGGCTGCCATTAACCGTTTACGATCTAGCGTATCGCGAAAGTTTTTTGTTCCGGATGAGTTTTAGTACATCTTATCCTTTGTTTTTCATTTTTAAAATGCATCTCTGTCTCTCTATCTCTCTGTGAACTTGTTTTGTTTTTCCTGTCCCATTTCACAGCAATGCGTTCCTTTAAAGCTCAATCATTTTCTCTACACAGTTAGTTGGAACATGTTTTATATGTTTCTGGTATTTTCATTTTCTTTTTTAAATTTTCAGTTCGGTTTAATTAGTGCATTACACGTTTATACTCAGTGTCGTTGATTTTAGGGCATTGTGTTTCGGTACACACACACACACACACACACACATATACGCACACCAGCCACCAAAAACATGATGGATTAAAGGACAATGATGCTGATAATACACACTTGTTGCTAGTGGTTTTTTTTTTGTTTGGTTGAATTGATTGATTGATTGATCGTACACAAACTAATTATTGCTGGGTGGCCTGCTGATGATGATAATGATGATGTATGGATGAATGACGGTAATGATGCTGCCCGGTTTATGCTGAGTTCTGTCTTGTTCCTGTTGTGTTTTGTTCACAGTCTGTATGCCTCAATCGTATTGTATCCGTTACGTTGTTCGTCTTTCATTTTGGGTACGATGTTTTGCGTTGATGATGTTTGCCATAGATTCGTTTTGTCCGAGTAACTGACTGCGTGACTGCGCCAAATTTGAACCCTTCTTTCATCTCTACTACCTTACCTGCTCACACACTGTTGCGGAACGCATTATGCGCAACGGGTATGATCGACTTGTTCTGTGTCTGTATCTGGTTGACTGCACTATTTTGCACCATTCTTTCAGTAACGCGAATGATTATACCCCTCTTGATTTTGTTTTTTTTTGGAATTTGTGTTTGTTGGACGAGTTATGGAACGTTGTTTTGTTTTGTGTTTTAATTTATTCACTTTTCCAAAGAAAAAAATACAAGCAATGATCGTGTTTTGTTTTCTACTATAGGTCACCTTTGTTACTGTGTGCATAATACAAAACCATTTCAAAAGATTGGTGAAAAAAAAACAAACAAACAAATGGAAATGTTTTCTTAGTTCTTATTTAGTCCTTTTTGTGTTTTGTTTTTCTATCCGTTGTTGATTGCATTTTCAGCAAATGTGTTTTGGTTTGCTGTCTGTGGCATTTTGACAACAGTTTACATGAATTATCGTGATGAATGTGGTTTCTTAGCTTACTTATGCAAATGGAAAGATTATATATATAATAACACACACACACATATTTATATCACCCTCTTCTCTGTCGGAAAAACAAAATCTTCTGCATACTTTCGGTTATGGTCCACTGTTCCGTTTATGAGTTTGATGATCAGTTTTCCTTCTTGTTTTTTTCTATTCTCCACCCCATTTTTGGCTAACGGTCTTGATGAGTGATGCTGAAGGTATTTGTTTAATACGTTTCTTGATCTGATACTAGTGTGCGCATTTTTGTTCTGGCTTTTTCTGTTTGTTCAAGCATTTGTCCATTTTTGTCTAAATACATTTTGTAACACATATTTAATAACTATATTATTCTACCTTACACACGTTTGCATCTTGTTGTTGTACGTTTCGGTTTGTTTACATTGTTTTATTTTTGAAGTTTGGGTTGATTTTTATTAATCTAGATGAACTTCACACGTATAATTTCATCATTTCACCTCACGCTCACTATCGTACCTTATCATCACGCTCACATTTGACAGTTATCATCTTAGCACCTGCATTTGCCAATGTTAGCACAAGCAATTGTCCATCATTGCAATATACAAACGAAAAGTAACATATTTTCCAATCATGACGACGTGTAAAGAAATCGATGCGGAACAACATAAAGAACACTCACATACACTTTTTGGCACTCACATACCTAAATACAAACACATTTCAACGGAATGCAACGCTAGACGCTAGCTGCAAGGGCTCGCTAGATATAGAGAAAACCGGTTGTTTGTGTTTTTCCTTTTCCTAACGAATTAAAGCTAGTGATGTTATGGATGCCGTTGACGCTGATGATCGTAGACCTCTAAGGAACCCAACGTTTCCTGCCTTATCTATCTCTCTAACTCACTCTTTATGCCTCTTAATGCCTTTTTAAGCTGCAATTTTCAATCACGCTCACAACTGCACCTTTCGTACGCTGCACCTATTTTCGTATGCACCTATTTTCACTTTATTTTTAACTAAACACATAATATGCACATTCTAATAGTAATGGTATGTACTGACGCGTGATGTTTTCAATGTAGACGAAACAATTTTATTTTTTCTGGTCATCATTTTTACAACCAAACAATGTGTAATTGTTGAAGACAGTTTGACAGCGAGAGAGAAGGAGAGTATATCGTATGCAACATTAATCTAACTTTAACCGCTACAAGTAACTCAAAGAAATTAACATAGCTCAATTTAGAGGCCATAGAGTTTTCTGCAGTTAGCTGGAACTACATTGAGACACCAATAGAGCTTAGCTCAAAATATTGCACGGTTTGCTGATGAAGTTAGTTAGAAGCCTCTTGATTCAACGATACGCTCACCGACCGAAAGACATTTGCTATAAGCTTTATCGGCCGTTCATTCTGAACCACATGGTCTTCTTTATCCTAGAAGTAGATGACGAGTTTAGTTACAAATCAATGTCCCTTTTTGTTTAGAATATTCTTCACCTTTTACTTTAAACATGGCAAACATACGATTCGCGAGCCACATACGACTTTCGAATCCTTTTAATTCGGTCCGTAAAGAATTGCTGATACAATAGACTACTGGCAACGCTCCATTAAATTTTCTAGTAGGCATTTTCTCATTTTTGGAGTGATCTAAGCAAGAAAAAATATTTTACAACACCAGCAAATATAACCAATCAAACATTTAATTTCGGCTCGATGTGGATTTTACACTATTATTGACCCCAATGCTTTAATTGCTTCGAAGTTTTAGCATACTTATTTTGTCAACAAATATGCTAGTTTGTGACGCGCCGAGACTGTCAAAATTATACGTCAGTGTCAAACACCGCGGGGTTTACCTGTGTCGTTTGAACTGCTGTAACTACTCAACTGTGTGACAGAAAGTGGCTACGTAGGACTGACTATTCAGCTACGGAAGTCATAGAGAGCCAGGATTGGCAGACCGAACCCTTTAGATGTTATAGTGCCTTAAAAGAAGTATAAGCAGCTTATGGTCTAGTCTGATAAATGAAACAATTGACCCAGACGCTTAAGCTTAAGCTATCCTAGACTACTCCCTTGTGTTTACTGATTAGGTTTTAAGAATGTTACAAATAGATAAAAATTTGGTCGATTTCAACGACGATACATTTTTCTGAAAACCAACACCACTGCACTAGAGCTTCACTAAGTCTCGTGTAGATAATAACAACTTATTACCAAGACAGTGTTGATTTAACCGGTCACACTTTGCTAATGGAGTAATTTTGAGGCCCAAGTCCATAACAATTTGCCTCAATTTACTGATCGTCTGAACAAGGTTCACAAGAATGCTTTCGGTAATCATGTTTTACAATAGTAAAAACTATAGACAATAAAGCCCTGGTGTTTTCGCTCTAGAACCGTCTTACAAAACAACTTTTGTAGCCGGTATCAGCATCCTATTAGATTTATCGTCTGTCTCTAAAAATAGTGGTCATGTAGGAAAACTAAGGTAATAAAGATGGTCTTATTTTATAAAATAAGATACTACGAAATACTGCATACAGATGGACTGACGGACCTGAAGCTAGTCTGTTTGATGGTTCGCTAGGACAACAGAATTATCGAATTAAAATCACAAAAATGAATCGATTTTTGTTAAGGCATATGTCAAATCACTCTCTGTATAGAATTTTTCTAACATATGCTTTCTTATCTACTGATCACATAATTTTTTCCCATTTAAAAACTCATAACGCTTCAAATGACTAGTAAAGCATCTCATTCTACGATTATTGCTACAAGTATAGCTATACAAACAGTCAAACCAGGTTCAGCATATGTTTCCCAATCATTTGGAAACCAACATGCTAGTCCTTCTGGGGAAACACAAACAATTCCCACAATCAACATTTCTCCTGAAGTGCTGTAGCATAGCTGCCCCAGTCAAAACCCCAAAAAAGGAACAACAACAACCCTTCCAGCATATCGTCCGAGGTAGAGGGTAGTATGCGGTCGGTTTTACATCGCTTACGTACCATGCACCACATTTGAAATCATGTTTCATGTGTTTGCCATCGTCCCAACAATATGCTTGAACTCGAACTTGAATATTTGCTGTGTGTTGCTTGCGCCAAATTCTGACTGGCTTTCAATTTCACGAAGAGCTTTTAACCAAGATTTTCATTTTTCAACGACATGCCTACCACGAATTCGGGGGAAGGGAGACTTTTTTCTCTCCCGTGCCCCTTTTTCCAGCTTGTCAGAACGCTAAACAGA
Source organism: Anopheles maculatus (assembly GCA_002091835.1). Taxonomy (NCBI): domain Eukaryota; kingdom Metazoa; phylum Arthropoda; class Insecta; order Diptera; family Culicidae; genus Anopheles; species Anopheles maculatus. The sequence continues at coordinate 210,899 of KZ061724.1, read as the reverse complement.
AGCAAATATTTGCAGCGAGCTGTTAAAGACGAACGAGCGCACCAGATAAACCATAATCTTATTTGCCGTACTCCGGTTAGGTTGATGCTTACGCTCGTGTGCTCTTTTTGCGTACTAATCGGTACGAAATGTTAGCTTTTGTGGGCATACTTCAAATTAAGTAATTATTTTCGCATTAACCTTTCCCAAGAGTCGGCAAATTGTGGGCAAACATTCGGCTTCAGTACGCAACTAATGAAAAACACATGACAGAAGAAGATGGTGAGGTTTAAAAAATGAATAATTTGTGCAGCTTATAAGCTTTTGCAAATAAGCCATCCGGTTTCTTGGTACTTTTGAACATATTTTTTACACAAACAACTTAAGCTTCGATTTCTCGGTACAAGAGATTTATATCCGTTTCATTCTCATCTACTTACGGTTTACAAAAGCAGGAAAATCATTTTAAAAAAGAGCTTTGACAGTGGAAAGCTTTGTTATTAAGAAGCATGCAGTAATGGTCTCATGCATCCCTTAAACGACCCTCACGCACTTGTATTAATCAGTATCCCACCAACCGTTAAATGGATCCGTTTCAAGAATAAGAAAATCACGCAATAAAATTATACAAAAATAAATAAACTTGCCGCATACGCGCTATTCGAAAATGGGGAAAAAACAATCATATCAACCAAACGATTAAATCGTGCCTAAGCATTTATATTCCCACCTAACTGCCCTTTTATGGCTTCGAAATCTGTTCACACCGGTTCCAGCCACCGGTCGGTGAAAGCCGGTTAGCATTAAATCGACCATTCACCATTTCCATTTACGGACCGGAAGTGGCCGGCTGACTCATGGCAATAAAATTGATGCTTTTTAATAATAGTACTATGTCCGGTTTCGCTTGTTTGCCAAATCGATAAAAAGTACTCAACTCTGCTTTTCCCATCTCCAGCCGGCTGATGCTGACCGTGCTCCGGTTGACACAGGTGCACGATGAAAAGTGCTAGTAAATGAGAGCAAAAGCATAATTTCCGCCCCAATAATCATAAACATCTATCGGTCTTTGCGTGGACGCGCCGGGGTTTGTAAAAGTTTTCGTCGTTTGATTTAATTCGCTCTTTTCCGCAGCGCATTACGCTAGGCCTAACGATGACGACCGTGCAATGTCACTGTGTGAAAAAGTCAGTGCTCGAAGAGAGAACAATTTTATGGATGGAAAAAAGGAAAAGAAGCGAAGAGAAAAACTGAACAAAAGCAATAAAATTTGATTCTTGGGAAAAAACACCTACGATGACTATTTTTTTATCGCCTTTGCGTAATGTAAGACGAACTTTCCTCAATTTCTGGAAGCGCTTCCGAGTTTCTTTCCTTTCCCTCTAAAGTGAGACGTTAACAGAAATGCAATAATACACTTGTGTCGTACACTCGCACACACATCAGCAAATACTCTGCTTGCTCTTTCTACCCGAAACGACCAAAACTTAACCGTAAACGATCAAAATGGCAATTGAAAAATATGTACAACCGTGTGCCCTCCGCAAATTGAGTTGTGCACGTTTGCATGAATGTGAAGGCGCACACACTCAACCGACGAAAAAAAAGCACGATCCCCAAGGAAGAAAGAAGGCAACTTTTGGGATCGAGAGTTTCAAGTTTTCTTTGGCGCTACGCTCCTTACACATGTCGGCCGGCCCGCACGGTGCAGACATTCGAAGCGGAAGTCAATATTCTTAAAAGCATCCTGCGAACGCTACAGGCTACCGGTGGCAAGCGAAATTGCTAAGCAAGTTACCAGATGTTGCGCTTTTCGTTTGACGTGCGTGTCGATGTGTATTTGCCATCATTCGTACCGAAGAATATTGTTTCTTACTTACCGGGGTTTTCCTCGTTTTATTCTTGGTTGAGAAATGGTAGTGAAACATTCCTTTGCGAACATACCATACGTACTGATATGATTCTGATCGAAGCGTTTCGAAATGTGTCCGCACGACAACTAGACTCGTTGAAATCGTTTTCAAATAAATGCAAAAAAAAACCTCTCGTACATTTCCCAGTCTTCTTCGCAGTTTGGTGGAATGTTTTCCGAATTGTGGAGAAACACATACAGCCTTTTGGACCTACTATAATGGATGATTCCACTCCAACTTTGCTCAATTTGCTCAACGTAATTCGTATGCGCGTACGTCCCGTCCAGAGCGTTTACTCAAAAAGGCATACGCAGTCTTGCCGACCATTGTCAGCATTGAAGATGACGGTGTCCTCATGACGGTCTCCAGATGACAGTGGACTACCATTATGATGATAATAATATGATGCCTAATGCCTTATGGCCAGTGCAATAGCACACATCAGTCGGCATCGAGCACGGTCGTTACAGTGGGCAAATTTGAAAAAATATTTGGCTAAAATATTGTTAAGGAAAGTTAATGTTTTTCATGATAAAAGTTTTGAAAATTTGATACAGAAACACATGAAAAGCGCTGTAGTACTGAAGTATTTTACCAGATGGTGCTACATTAATATGTGTTTTAGTAACAAAAATCTTGATTCGCCTCAGTAGTCACCAAATGTGATAACAAAACTTTATCTACCAATTGCAATAGGTGTAAACATTACTTGGACAAAATATATAATTAGTTCAGGGGGTAAACTTTTAACTTCTTGAAGTTTTTAATAAGTTGAATATTGGATCGATTCTAAGGGGAAATAAGAGATACACGAACATGTTTGAATAGTAGAATATCCACTTCTTTGGCACGACAACCTCAAAAGGTCTGCCTTTATTTGATTTTATTTCATCAACTCTTTCTATTCACAAGGTTGTTTTAAATCAAGATTTGGTAAAAAGTATGCAGTAGAACTACAATAAATAAATTAAATGCCTTTTTTTGTGTTAACTTGGAGGGAACCTTCCAAAGATACCAGCCAAGAAGAATTACTATTTGGTTGTGATTCTTTTTTTCGGAACTGGTTCCGATTTCGATTCCGCTTTCTGAATCGATACCGATTCCAGAATCTATGCTGGAGTCAATCACAATTCCGATTTCAGAACCGATACCGATTTCGATTCTGGAACCAATTCTGAAACTAATCCAGTTTGTGTTTAAAAATACACTGTTACGAATTGTTACGAAATTGATTCTGATTCTGGAACCGATTCTGATTCCAGAACAAATTTCATTCCGCTTCCGAATCCAATTCTAATTTCAGCACCAACTTCAATCGAAACTGAAGCCAATTTCGCAATCAGTTCCAATGAAACCATTATTTTTCCCATCACTAATGTATGTGTGGAAGGACAATGGAGGAGCCGCTACAACGACGAGCTCTATGAGCTGTACGGTGATCTTACCATCGTGCAGCGAATTAGGCTCGCCAGGCTCCGGTGGGCTGTTCATGTCATGAGAATGGCACCGGACGACCCAGCCCGTAAAGTCCTTTTAGGCCGTCCACATGGACAGAGGAGGCGTGGTAGGCCCAAACTGAGATGGAGTGATGGCGTTGATGCGTCCGCCAGAACGGCCGGGATAATGGATTGGCAGACGACGGCGCTAGACCGTGAGCGGTATCGAGGATTGTTGCAGCAGGCCAAGACCGCGAAGCGGTTGTAGCGCCTGATAAGTAAGTAATGTTGAAAATCTGGTAGAGTAAGACAGCTTTCAGAAGATTCCTACAAGGAGAAGTAAATATACAAGTATATTTATATTTTTTGCTGCAAACAAAAGTACAAAGAATTAGAAATTATTTAACAGATACTAAAATCTTTTAATGCTTAATACAAAATCTTTTTCATATTGATTAACATAGATTTATTTTAAAGTAGGCAAAAATTACCTATTAGTTACATTTCCAGCTCTGCTGATTGACGTGCGATGCGCTTTATAAAATCGTAACGAAATTTTTCATAGCTCTACAATAATTATTCATTACAATTCCTAAATATAAAAAATATCAATATAGACAACAGAAATGAAGGAAGGAACAACAGAAGGGGAAAGTTTTAGGTAGCTTTCAAGAAAAATTAGGTATTTCCAATGCTCTCGTGGAGACGCCTAGTATCTAGCGTATCAGGTCGAACGAAATTGGCATGGCATCAACACTCAAATCTGATTGTATTTGTATGTTTTGACATTTTCTTCAAAATTTTCACTCCAATTGAATATAAATAGTTCTTTCACGCTACTAAAATAATCGAAATCGCTTAGTAGTCTGAACATTGCGGCAAATTCGAGATATTCTATTTTTTCATCGCTTGATATTGAGACCTTGACTTTGATAATCTATTGAATCAGCTAGTTTTTGGAATTTTAACTCTTCAAATCAGCTAGTTTTTGGACTTTAAACTCTTCAAAGGCCCGAAGTGCAGTCTCCACACTTAATATATTCGCACAAAAGAACTGTTCTCTCTTTCTCTCCTCGTCAACTGTTGATACAACACAACAACAAAAAAACTCAACCATCCTAACTATTCAACGGCGAATGTGCCCCATCTAGCATGCAGCACAACACAAAAAGTGACACAATGTTGACTGATGGCGCAATAATCGTAAACCGTTTCCAGATTCGATCATGAACGCGATCAGTGTGTATGTGTGTGTGTGTGCGGTTTGTGTAAGCACTCACAGAGCAAAGATTCACTGCATCATAGTAGTAGGACACAAAACAACAACCCATAGACTTGACTTCGTTTCGAATTCCCTTGCCTAACTCCCTTCACGTTCCAATTCCTCTTTCTAATCGAAGAAGCTGTGCCGATGGCCATGTTATGATGCCTATGCGATGCATGCCACTTTTACCATCGACGTCGGTTAGAAATTTGATAACCATTAGGCGCCAAATAGCGCCCCCCTATTGATGGCGTAGCTAGGCATACTTGGGCAATAAGTGTTCCATTTGACATGGCATGCACAGTGCATTGTGTTGGCGTGATTGTAAATAATCGTTATCGTTCTGCTTGTTCCCGATCACGTTTTCTGTTACATGTGGAACGTGTGTGTATTACTTTACGTTTCTTCATGTTCGTTTTCTGTTTTGTTTTAGTTCCCTTTTTCTTGCACTCTCTCATACTTCAATCATATTTTGCATTGTTTGTTTTCTTCCTTCATTTTGGTTTTGCTAAACAAAGTCTAGTGCACTAGTTTGTGCATGCCTGTAAACGTTACTCGTTACCTAATAATGAAGTGTTTGTGCTTGCCGTTTTGCTACGTTCTTATTACATTCTTATAAATCTATAATATACTAGAAGTATTCTATTCCTTTATATGCGTAACTTATCTAGCAATCAAAGCAAGACTTAACTATACATACTAGTACAACGAACTCATTCTACTGAGGACGATTTAAAATTCCATTTAAAGAATTCAACGATTTGTGTAAGCAGATTGTTACATTTCGCCTAGTTGGAATTTACTCAAGCCATTTTATAAGCAATCTTGTATAATCATAAATCAATACACAAAATTTAAGTTTGTTAAGAAATATTCAAAAGAAATGAAGCAAACTGCAGGCACAACTAATGTAACATCGACATTCAGAACCAGGGACTACAAACAGATGAAGAAAAGCCTAAGAAAAGTGTACCTTACTATTTACGACATCGGCTGTGGACAGCCTACTCAACCGTGTGTAGTCCGTGTGTTGTATGTGTTCCCGTTTTACCTCAATTTTCTATGCTTCTTTGTGGAATACTTTACGGAAATGAAGCTACCACTGTCTACACTTAACGTCATCGGTAGCTCCATTTCCATGCAATCCCTACCCAAAACTAAACCAGTGATAAAGTCTCCCGGATTTCAAAAACAAAAACAAATCAATGCCATCTTGTTTTTGTTTTGCTTTGTGTTACCTTTAATCAACACCAAATTGTTAACGCCTTACGCTCCTTCATTTGCTGCTCATTCTTAGTATATAGCGTTGTACGTGAATAGTTTCCGGTTTCGATCCCGGTGAAAAAAAAACGATGGCAAAAGCTTTCATTTTAACCACTGCCTACTTGACACCTTGTTTGACACTCACACTACTACCACAGTATCAACAGTAATCCGTTGTACTATTGTTACAAATTCACTCACAAACACTCACACAGTGCCGTATTTTTAATACACGAAAATATCTCTTTTCTCTCTCTCTCTCTCTCTCTCTCTCTTTCTCTCTTTCTTTCTCTCTCTCTTTCTCTCTCTCTCTCTCTCTGTTATCTCGCCATCCTCCCTTATAGACGATGCCCGTTCTGCGGACATTCGGCAATCACGTAGCCTAGCGGGAGCGCGACCTGCCCGTATCCCCGGTGTCCCCGGCCACAGCGGCATCCGGCGGTGTTGCCGGCAGTCGCGCTAGTGGTAGTGGTATTGGTGACGGTGACGCCCATCAAGACATTTACTACTATCATCCGCGGCACGACTGCCAAAGCCACAGCCTCGAACACAACTACGATAGCGAACACAAAAAAGCACACAAACAACAACAGCAACAACAACAACAACAACAGCAACACAATCACTATGCCACCTATCACTATTCGGGCAAATCTGGCCACCATCATACACCTCACCATCATCACCAGTACATGTACAACAGTAGCAACAACAGCAACACTAACCACTACAACCAACCGAATGGTAATGGCAATGGCGGTGGCAACAGTCACTCTAAAAGTCGCTCGAAAAGCTCTTCACATGCCAAGCGCAACGACTACGAGCGTCCCGGTGGTCCGTCCGCGAACGCGACTAATCCCACTGCTAACACCCCCTCCGCCATCACCTCCTCCACCACCACCGCCAACAGCGCCGGAAGTCCGGCCGGCACTGTGGAACTCGCAGTGAAGCCGGCCAAAAGTCGCAAACTGAGCTGCGAGCTGTTCGATTCGCCCAACTACGGTGACCCAAAACACACCAAGCACACCAAAAGCAAATCACAATCACAAATGTTGCTTCTGCCCAACCCCACCACCACCACCACCACCACCACCAACACCGCCACTCTGCCCGCTCACATGCTTTCCTCCGCCGCACCGGTCCCGGGTCGCCCGTTTCATCATCGCTCCTCCACCGGTTCCTGCGAAAGTTCCCTTGGCTCTCCGTCACCACCACCTCCCCTTCCACCCCTTCCGCTTGGTGGGCATCTGCCGATCGGTGGCCCGCTGGCGAACGGTACCAAACAGCAGCAATGCTGTTCTTTGTACATTTTATTTCATTGTATTTCTTTGAAACTGTGGCTGCATGATATTGCTAAGACGCTCCCAAAAAGTTGTTCAGTAATTGATGATACTTACACAAAGGGAAGCACTTTCGAGTGAATCGCTCCAGTTTCGTATGAACTGCTTACGACAAAAAACACGCATGCAGAGTTATGGCACTCGTGTTACATCCCTGCTTCTAGCGCTTCAACGCACTTAAGCGTATTGCGTATCTGTTGCCATTGTTTGGTGTAGAATTGGGCCAAAACTACGGTGGCTAGCATTCCTACTAATGCAACACTGTGCACTTTTCTACTTCAAACAAAACCAATTTAAAGGATAATATAAAACAAAATACAATATATCAGACTTTGGTTTATGAAATTGTATAGCTCATCGACATCAATTAAAAACTAAATTTTAATTTTGAGTTTAAGCTTGTGTCGAAAACAACCAGGCGCCTCCATCAGAGTCCTTTTTTATCATCGGACGATGTTAGGTTCGCCAAAAGCTTTCAGTATTAGACCAAAAGCTATGAAATACGAAATTGAACTAATACAACAGATTTTCCTTTCATTTTTACTTGTCATAAAGCAGTATTTGCACCGGGTTCAAATAATATTTCATCGTTTGGGCTAATTTGTACAAAGTACTGGGCGCCTCCATTTATTCCCTGCTTGAAACCTTTGCCGGAGCAACGATGCCGTTTTTTATTGAATAAACAAACTAACAGTCACATAACCGAAGCACAAAAACTCACAAATAATACATCTAACCTACATATGCCCGTTAAGGCAGTTAATTCAGCATCAAAACTCACTGTTTGAAACCCATTTCTAAGCCTCATAACCGTTCCCAACACCAACCAGACCAAATACGTCCCAATTACAGGCTCAAAAATACATTTCGACAGCCACGACTAGCCCACGTACTTCCAATTAAAAAGCTCCAGCCTTTATCGTCTCCTCCACCATTCGCACCCGGCTCATGGTGCAGCTTCTTACAAATTCAATTAATTTGCTCCATAAACGATGTGAAGGGGATCAAATGGACACACCACATTACTGGACTCCAAAATCAGGCACACACGTGCACACACACACACATACGTTCGCTTCTAATACAGCTGACGGGCATATCCTATCGTGCAAGTTGCTGCCACCGCAGCAACCGGACCGCACCGGACACTTGAACCTGTAATTGAAATCGAATTAGTCGAACGAACAAACATCGCACCGGACTGGGTTTGCAGCGCGAACGCGAGGACGAAAGAGGATAAATTTTAGATGAATCTAATTAAAAGATAAAATCTGTTCCAAGTCCTTCACCGTCTGTACCCGAATAATCCAGGCCCGGGGTTCGGGTCCAGCCAATCGACTCAGTTTTTGAAGCTTGGCGATTTTTTGGTGGTATCGCGCATAAAGCTGGGAGGTGAAAATTCTTCAACACAGCTGTACTCGTTGTTGTTGCTTCAAACCTACCAGGTGTACCTTTAAAAATGTATATATTTTAAAACAGTTTTGTGGTTTCTTTCAACCGAAAAAAAGGAGCTCTAACAACGGCGAATTAAATTATTTTCCCCCAAACATCACCTTTTCATCGGAACTTGATCGTCGTTGTCATCGACACCGTTGATGTCGGGGCTCACCGAGGCGAAAACGATAGCGCGCCATACCACGACGGTCGAGAGAAACGACTTCATAAACCGATAACGAGTTGCCACGCTCGAGTTGAGGAATAATTTTCAATTATTTACCCTGCAGACGATGAGGTAATTAGGAAGATATTAAGCAAAAATAAACGACGGTGGAATGGTGCTTACTCACCAAAGCTCCAGTCACTCGAATACGAACAAGGGAGCTAGAAATTCTTCGAAAAAAAACTGAAACACAACGAAAGAATCATTGAAGTGCGGTAACCACAGTCTGTCATCGCAACTCGAAACCTAAAACCAGAAGTAATCATTTCACCACCCTGCCAGTCACCATGAAACACGATGCACTTGCTGTCGATGGACGGAAAAGTGAGCGAATAATTGAAAAAGGAAAGCCACAGTTTTCTAACCGTCAAACGTTGGGAAATCTTTTTAAAAGCATATCGACAGTCGTGTTGTCGATTTGCTACTGTTGCAGGTGTGAGGCTCAAACCATCGTTAAATCATTCCTTCCCTTAATGAGAGACGAATTTTTTGCACCAACAGTTTCCGGTTCGGTGGCGAAACATTTTCATCATGACGAATCGTTTTCCCCGGTTTCACTTTGTCGATTGGTATTGTGAAACATTGTTCCAGGCGTCAGACGGGGTTTTCCTTTTTTTTTAACAATTCCAATTCCCTCTGTGGACCTTTTCTTTCGACCCAATAATTCTTGTTCTTGGTAGCATTTCGAAGCACAGTATTGCGTAGCGCGTACAGAGCACTTCATCACGGGGAAACCCAATAGCCTTACAATCAGCACCAACACCCAGAAATCAATCGAGCGATTGTATTGGAAAACAATACTTCATTTCATTTGAAGACCAGACCCAGACAGTCCCACCCGTTTGGGAGTAGACAGTTAAGGCATATTGTCAGAAACTTTGTATTAATTGATATAGAAAAGTAACATTATCACTGCTTCGTCCGCATTCTTTACACAATATATTGTTGAAACCTTGGGTTCTGCGGCCAAGAATGCGTTCACAAGAAAATAATAGAGCGAACATAAATTATCATCTATACGTTCTCTTTTCCTTTTTTCGGGTTCTATCCTCCCAAACTAAACTCAATAACAAAACGTTGCTTCATTCATGCGTCGTTACATCTGTCACATCGGTCGAAAAGTGAGTTCTAATTCCCTTGACTTCATCATGCCCATGCCCATGCACTGCTGATGTGCCAAAGTGCCAACAGATGGATCGAGATACGTCATCTCTCTACATTGAAACCGAATCTTTTCTTATGCTACCATAGCGTTCAACGGACATGCCAGCAAGTCTTGGGAACAGACGACAGCCGATCGGGAGCCGATTGTTACCGTGTTTCGTTCGAAACCGATTTTTTTCTTCGCAAGTCGGAAATTGATTTCGATATTATAGATAGACTAGACAATTCAATTTCATCGAAACACCCAGAGGACGGCCACACAGCCAGACGCATATACGCACTCGTGCTCTAACGACACAACGGCACTACGGTAAGAAATGATCCTGGAGAAGCTTGGTGAAGTACAAACCTTAAGACCACCCAGCCGCAAGGGTGAGACAACAAAATACAGTTTAATGGTATCATTTCTGCAACACGGTTTGATATAGCACCTGGCCAAAAGAGCCAAGTCACGGGAGATCTTCGCCCTAGGGTTCCGATGTCCGCTCGTCTACGACGTTACCTTCCTACCTTGGTTCGTCGGCGACACTGCAGATATTGCACCGAATGCATTCGATTGGAATCTTGCCACCGGGTGTGCTGCGGGCCGTACGGCATGTTTCTTGTAGAACTCCGTGTACCGAAAACCTAACAAACGAGGTGTACTTGCTTCGTCCGGTGACCACCATCGCCAACCCGACTCGAGTCAACCGTTTCTCCAATACGAAATGGGACTCTGGGACCGAGGCGCATACACTTTGCACCTTTGTCATTTACTCGGGTTCAAAGTTTCCAATAGTCTCAAACAAGCGTGCCTTGGTGCTGGTGGTGCGCTGGGAATGCTTCTACCTTTTGCTCACCAAAGGGGAAACAAGTATCCCGTTTCTTCCACCCTTACCCACTACTTCAAAAAGCGGAAAGAAGAAGATGCCAGTTGCAATACGGTACCACATACGGTACCTTAGCCACCTGGTTTGACCTCGTTCTCGTTTTTTTTTTATCTCTCGCCCTACCCAAAACCCCACACACGGTACGATGCTATTTGCAAAACGAAACTCCCCCGGGGGCTAAATTCGTGATCGATTTCGTTTCGAACATTTGCCACCGATGCAAAAGGTGGACTAAACGGATGAGTGGCTTCTCCGGATACCGGGATCGAAAATGTTACCTAAGACCATCATCTCCGGTTTCACTACCGGGGCTGTGTGAGGTGAGCAGAACGAATGAGACCGATGGTCCTTCACTAATGCCAACACAGCTGGTCACACTTGTGTTTGTGTGTGTGTGTGTTTGGCTGTGCCAAGCCATGCATCGAAGAAAGCTGAGCTGCTTGAAGTATGAAGCACCTTATCTAGATAGTTCATCACTAACCATGTGTGTGATGAATGGAGGACACAGCAAAGCAAAGAAAAAGGGCTTTGAAGAATTCCGTTTTTTGTGTTCTTCAAATTGATTTCGTAAGGTAAACACACACCTCACTTACATAACTATTTTGCAGTGAAGACTCAAATCGTCTTTCCCATTCGAAGGAAAAACAATCGATCTGTCTAAATAGAAGATGCAGTTTGATTACAATTTGCAGAACGGTGCTGTTAAGCCTGGATTCATATTAAGAAAAACGGACCAAAAAAAAGCTGCAAACAATGCATTATAATTCACTCCAGTCGAAATGATTGTTATTAAAAAAGCAGCAAACGTCACACCACCCTACAATTAATTAGATTTTTTGTTGTTCGTTTTATTGGTTTTGTGCTCTAAAAACTATCGACCGAAACATATCCCATAATGGTTTTAATAGGATGAATTATACTTTTTTTTCTCGTGTCATGTCCGCATGCATGCATTTGATAATCATTCCACGATTGACATGTAAATCGGACACATTAGTAATTCAAATGAGCTTTAATGAGGGTGCGATTTATGTGCAGATCGATCTGATCCGTCATTTGCATTTCGATTTCTTTCTTATGCGTGTGTTGTTGTGTGTTTTTTTCACTCACAGTCACACACACATACACACATGCTCAGTGCTAACCACTTACTGCTAGTCTAATCATGTGGAAATGTGACCTGACGTCCGTTTAACCTTACTGCACAAAACGCTTGTATTTATGAACCGTGTAGGATTTGGTAGTAAACACTGTCCGTTTCCATGTCCACTGTGGTACAGAGGAGGACATTCAGTGCAAAATTTCATACCTCCGGATTTGTAAAATGAGTTCATTTAAAGAAAAATGATTACTTATTTAATGAAACAACGACATGATACAATATCAAACAACCTAAAATCTAATATTTGATTCTGGATATTTAAACTTATCACAGAATACCTTTTCGGTAAGAACAGCTCAACTTCTTACAAATCCAGTAGTACAAATTTACTTTTCTTACGTTACTTATTTTTAATTATTGTAAATAGTTAAGCAAATATTTGTCCGCAAATAATTGTCGCATGATCTCTTCGCACTAGATGAATTAACCTTTTGTTGGAGCAACTTATCGCAGTTAATATTACATTATTGTGTATAATGCGGTTATTAGACGAGGGATTTTTGCTGGAATAAATTCTGGTTATTTTCTGTCAAACAGGTCGTTTGACACAAAAATGCCACCCGCCCGTGTAATAACACAAGATCTTGCAAAGATGTTTTTGGCCCATTTCGATCGTTGCTTTCTTTCGGGTTAAGAAGCCAATAAAGCCCCCAAACCCATGTTTTGTTGAAATATTCATCTTTAATATTCATTATAATCAATATGATGGTTAACAATTGTAGCGAAAGAAGAATAAAGCTACAAAAATGTAAAAAATATATCAGTTTGACAGAAAAATGCCAGGCAAAACGGAATATGAATTGGGCATGCCGAATTCATTTTTTCACACCGGCATTCATCTGTCAAACCCGATTTGACAGAAAATAACCAGAATAAATTCCCGAAAAATCCCTCGTCTAATAACCGCATAAGAGGGGTGTTACGAATGGGTCGTCTGGTATTATTCTCATGACGTGACCAGGCCACCGTACATTACAGCGGCTCCTCTATTATGCTTCCACACATACGGAGTAATAACTCGTTCTTCTCGAACGCGGACAAGATGATTACGTCAGTTTTGGACAGGGTCCATGCCCCAGAAGCGTATGTGTGTACTGGGGTGACTATAAAGATTCTAGACAGTCCCAGCTGCATCCGTCACGACGGGTGTTTTGAGTGGAGAAGTTTCGACACGTTGTAGTATGCACGGTTGGCAGTTGTTTGTTGCTGATCTTCAAGTTGAACCAATTTGTTATCCGAGATCCTACTTGTCTTGCCTTCGTACGAGTCTACGGTCTCTCATATTTTATTCGATACAGCACAATTTCTCTACTCCTAGTGATAGATCTACTGGTAAGGGCTCGTTCTGCTCCAGCGTCTGTAATGATGGGCGTTCTCTACGGATAACCATCCTTTTTTTTCTTTTCGTACCTGTTCAAAGTTAACACAAATTGTGGAAATAAAAATTAAACATTACCTAACTATTCTTATTCTTATCAAAAGCAGTAATTTAAAAAACGTATATCATGGTGGTCTTATTGTTTTGTCCATCACTGTACGTATTTGAATGTTTGGCTTAAGTCATCAAATCTTTAATCTTTCGACCGATAAAACTTATTTTTCCACAATAGCAAAACTGAACCTTCCACCGTTTAGTCCTGCACTAATCCCACTATGCTGACGGTCCCATTAAAACGTTGACCTCGGAAAAAGATGATGTTTCAACCGGCTTACGAAATGTTTCAATCAAGCGTCCCAACAAGCCATCGAACTTTTTGACTTTCTTGCCCACACTCAACACCGAACGGACGAGCTACTTCACATCCATCCGTCCGGATCGTCAAGGAAATCACCATGAATGGATTTGGTTCTATCGTCAGCCGACACATTAGGCACCTCGCATCGCTTGACTTATCCCCAGCGCTTCCCGGAGAACTTCCATGTGTATCGCTGTATGGCTGTATCGGTGTGCTCGCTGCTGTCTTCTTCCTTTCTTGGAAACAGGCAGGCAACTTTATTCACACTTCACACGGGACACAAACATCTTTTTTCGAGAGAGCCCGTCATGATGATTTGCAAAGTTAATGAACCCATTTCAACACCGATACCCGCACCGTCACGCATCGTGCCGGAAATCTATGGATTGTGAGAGCGGAAAACTTTGCCCGTTTTTTTTTTTTTGGGTTTGGTGCTTAAGCTGAATCGATAAATTTTAAAACCTAACTTTTGCATTTTGTAAACTCACCCACCACGTGAAGAGTGGAATCGAACAGAGCGGTACCACTGTTGTCTACGTGTGTGAATCGCCATCCCCGCAAGACACGAGCTGACACCGGAACGGGACGCACACAAACGGGAAATGGATTGAGAATCGCTCGGCTGCTGTTCCGTTGCGTTGCGATCACATCCACCGGCACGTTCGGCACATTTCGTTCGCTTGCTTTTCCACCTGCCCATACGCTGTGCACTTCATTTCGGAAGCTGGGAGCCACATTTTCACGCCTGTACAAATTTTTAACCACCACCTTAACAGGAAAACGCTACGCTACGCTTGACAAAACGTAAAAAAAGGCTGGGTTTCCGTTTTTTCCCCCGAATGTGTTTGCCACTTTTGTTGGGCGCCTTTCCTTTCTTAAAACAAAGAAAAGCACACCGGGTTTCTTGTTTCGCACCTAAATTTTGCGGCACAAAACGAGGATTTTAAGGCTAGCGTCTCATTTCGAACGGTTTGGGCTGTGTTAAACTTCCGTGTGTCCACGGAAGCAAAGCGTAAAACAAACAATCCAGGGAAAATTGAGATTTTTTGTACCTTCCCTGTCGCCTAGCCTAGGGTTTTTGAGTTTTAACCTAGCCTTAGGAGATGGCGCACATGCCGAACGGATATGCGGCTTCAGGTAATGTGAAACCGAACCGAGATCCTGGTGGATTCTTTTTCGGTGGAACACAAGCATAACCTTCGCCACAAAAAGACGAAGAAACCACCGAAGGATGCTCACCGTAACGGGTGTGTGCGTTTTTTTTTTCGTTTGAGAACCTCGTCTCACTTGGTTTGCTCGGTCGGATGCACCTAAGCCACGGAGACACTTTTGCTCGAGTGCACGTCGGTGGTGAAGAGACGGCAAAGGACGCGAAAAATAGAAAGTTACCAGGTACAGGGACTCGTAAAACTTTTGATTTTATTTACGTCGAAGCGTTCGGTTTCGAAAAAGCTGTAAAATATGGCCACCGGGTGTAACAAGCTGCCATCGAGCGAGCGAGAGCGAGAGCTGACCCTAACGTATCCAGGACGTTGGAGTTTTCACTCGACACTAAAGCCGATAATCATTTGCCACCGCCGAAGCGATGTGCCATATGGCACAAAGGTAGGTAGGTAACGTTTCCAACGGCGTAACACGCTGAATCCTTCCCGTCAAAGGTGTAAATTGTAACTGGAAAAGCTTAGCGCTTCCCGAACGCGATCGAACTGTCGTACGAACGTTGCAATAAAGCGAGTCTACTGCTATCGTGTCATCAAATAAGATAGCGAAACTTTATTGTTCGGAGGGATGTTTTGAATCATGTTTATGGCCGGTTCGCTATTGACTTTGCGATGAATGTTCTCAAGACAAACATCTGATATTCTTTTGCTCGAAAATGGGCGATGTCATACACTGGAAACGTAAAGTTCTATAGTTTCCTGCAGATTCTACGTATTTTAATGTTCTTTAGAATTGTGCGCATATTAAACACGAACAGTACAGCGCTATTGAGTGCAACTAGAATTTCTGCAATAACACCCACAAATAAAAGAGCATAAATTCAAAGAAATCCTAATAAAGCTTGCTGCATTTGCAAGCACTGACTCCTGGTTGATTCTTGGGAAATGTCAATTTATTCGAGAGAGTCAAACTGGTTCAGTTGTTCTATTAAATGTCAATGGTAGCTATGTTATTATGAAGCTTTATTTAGTATCTCCTCTTTCCAACAAAATGTAAGCAGTGCAGAAATTTAAATAGCACATTGTGCTGCTTAAATTTAAAAGGAAACAATTGAGTACTTCAACTTCGCCGAATGCACACAAAACTGAGCTTCCGATGTAACGAGATCTTGCGTCAAAACGCACGAAGCACATTATAGTTTGAACGTTTCGATGAGATTGCTCAGAATCAGAAGCCAATGCCGACACAGTCATCCAACCCACAGCAGACAAAATTCAGAAAATCAAAACCCATCTCCTCACCACCAGGATTTCCGTTTTTCGTTTGCCTTTTTTCCCATTGTTTATGTTTTCGTACGCAAATAGTATCGAATTCGGCCGAAACCACTTTATGGAATTTGATCGAATGTTTACGCTTTTCCCCCAAAACTGGAACTGCCTCGAGGGGGGTGTCTCGAGGAGTTTCCAATCAGAACCGAACATATGCACAAATTCGCTTCCCCTTGAACGGCTGGGGGGGCGTCTCGTGCTAGGTGATTGGGTGAATGGGTGTACATATTTTTGTAGTACCACGTTACCGGTACCCCAAAAATGTAAGAAGGTCATGTGACTTATCCGGAGACGAGAAAACTGAATTTGAGAGTTTTTTTTTTAGCTAAACCTTGTGATGGTGGATGCCAACGACAAAATAACAAACAACTACCGGATGTCGGGTCAGTTCAGCAAAATAAAAAATATATTATAAGATTAGGTAAAGCGACATGATGAATGTGTGGGTGTTCCCCATTGCTTTCGAACATTTCCACCTTGGAGCACACTGCACTCCGGACTGAAAATGGAGCAAAGAAAATGATAAAACTCACAAATGGTCCCAAATCCACCATATCGGATTTGCCGATAATCCAACATCCTCGAGGACAGGTTTATGCTTATAGGAAGAGCCCTTAAGAAATCGGTTGCGAAATCAACAACAACCCAGGAAAACATGAACATCCGTGGACAGAAATCGGAAAGATACGAGCGTACCATTCTTGCCATACTTAGTTTTTAAACGTGTAATAAAATATACACCATAGGTATGCCAATGCGGTAAATGCGGTATGCATTTTTCAACTGGGATAACTTCAGTAACGTCATTGAATTGAACTTGCGTTTATCGTAATTAATTTTAGGTAAACTGGTGTTGAAAAAATAAATCTTTCAATTATATTATTGAGCAAGTTCAAGGAAAGGTTTCAAACAAACAACCCACGAGCCATATGTGACCCTCGAGTCCTTATGAACCGGCCCGCAAAGAAATGGTGAGACAATCGATAAGCGGAAACTTTCTAATAGGTTTTCCATAAGTCATTTTCTTACTTAACAGTTGTTTGCGTTCATATTGTTGATATCGCTAGTGGCAAATTAGATAAAGCTGTTTCGCACTAGCCGCAAAACGACGCTCATGCAAGGTTTGTACTATTGAAATATGGATTTAACAAACTTTTATTCGGAGAATTTTTGTTCAACAGAACTTTCCTACGTTGTGACTACTTCTTGTTTTTTCAATTCTGACTTGTTTTTTTCTTTCTTGTTTCTTATCTGACCCTACTGTATGTCATGCTTTTATTGCAAGCTTCCTTATAAACACGCTTGCAAAGCGTTTCGCAAGAACAAACACTTATAAAGTGTATTCTTTCAAATTACCATAATGAACTATATCATGCACTAAAACGTACACCCAAGATCTACCACGAATTTCACCAATGGATGTAAAACAGAAACTACAGAACACATGATCTATGGATGACATGATTCCGAGAAGCTCACAAGAACTCGGCCTCTTGTAAATTTATACTTCCAAAATCCGTAGACTAGTAGGCTATGGTATTCAGTTAACCCAGGCGCTCAAGCTAAACTACTTAAGCTTGTCGTCTCGGATGTATGCCACAAAGAATAGCTGGTATTGGTCACTGTTTCGCATACAGTTTCATTTACTCAACGTTCAAGATGGTAAATGCTTTATTGCTTTTCCTTTACATTTATTTGTACTACTCAGAGTGTGCCGACACGCGTTAGGCTTTTTTTTGTGGACTGTGGAATAGTCAAAATGAGTTTAACAACACTGACACTCCTTTGAGATTTTAATGAGAAACTCTTGGTATCTTTTGTCTAACAAAAAATTAGATTTTCTATACTAATCTTTCACCTAATTTGTGTAACCTCAGTTGACATTATCTCCACAAATATCCTATTATATCACCCCAGTATACCAGAGCACTAGGGGTTTAAGGACTGCCAGGATGATGAGCGACTATGTCGAGTATGAATTGTAGTTTTGTTTGATTTGAACCAATTGATAAACGATTTTATAGACGACCTTTTCATATCTAAAACACTGTTTTCATCTCTAACTTTTCGATAAAAAAACTCAACTTTATCAACATCTTTTTGACACATTAAACCACGGAAGATCTTCGCATTTTGTTCTATTGCTTTTTTATGAAAAATTGTATCCTTTCCGTTTTTCATCTTATACTTTGTGGTTTCTTTCTTTCTCTCTTTGTTTTCTTTCGTTTCATTTCATTTTTCGATTCTGTTCTGTCCGCTCGTTCCAACACCAACCATGTGCAAAATATGTGCAGTCGACTAACGGTACAGATTTAGCGCCACAAAGCAACCAGCTCGGCGGTCCAATGAACGGTATCGATCCGCAAGATGCCGATCTGGTGCTGAGTACGTTGCGCCACCAGCGCGACCTGTTCAGTGGTCCACTCGGCATACCGGATGTTACGACACGGGTCGGTAGCGTGATACATGCGTTCGAAACGATGGCCCGCCAACGTCAGACGCTCGGTGGGCGTGATAAACCGTACGATACGATGTTGACCACCACGGGTACCATGGCCGGTGGTTCGTCCAAGTATCGATCCCATCGGTCGAACGTGAAGCGTGTTGGGGATGCGAACCGGCATAAGATCATACTTCCTTCTCCCAAGATTTCACCCTCGTCCTCGGCGGAAACGGGCCAACTTTACCATGGTCAGCAATTTCACTCTAACCCATCCCACTACCAACCATCGTCATCTTCGTTGCGCCAGTACAATGCTCCTCGCCACCATCATCATCTTCCGCCTACCTCCTTTTCCTATACCGATCCCCTGGGCGTTCCGCCCGAAGTCCGAAGACACGCGAGCGCCAGCGGTGGTGGTGGTGCTCTCGGTGAGGAAAATATACATATTAATAACAATAACTTTGAGCAAAACTTACTCCATTCCGTGGCCGATCAGCACACTCACAGTCAGTCCCTGCCGAGAACGGTATACCCAGCGTCGGTAAGCACCAATACCATCACCACCGGACCTGCCATCGACCCGGCCGAGATGCCACACTTCCAGCTAAATAACGACCATGAATCAAGTAATTTCGATTCCTTGAATCTAGACGATGATTACCGTAAAAGCTCTTTTGGCAAACAGTCAAAATTACTCCACCAGCAACAGCAGCAGCAGCAGCAGCAGCAGCAAAACCAACACCAGCAGCTTTTCCAACGTCGAAACACGCTACTGTTGGCTCACACTCAACAGTCCACCGGTGCTTCGGGCAATCACAGGACCGGTCGAGGATTGTGGAGTTTGTTCGGTGGTACCAGCAATAATCCTTCCGAACCATCGAACCATCACAACACAGCATCGCCAGGCTACAGCACCAGCAGAAACAATCCGAACGTGTTTTTTAACGCTACCGGTTCGCCAACGGAACGCTCGAGGGTGGACGCGTTGTCAGTGGCGACGCCGATTGCACCACTGCAAATGTCAACAGCTCCGACATCCAATTCTACCGGTACAATGCGCTATTACAACCACGATAACAACGTTAATAGTGCCAATCGTCGTACCTTCCCATCCCACTACGAGGGTCGAGAAGAAACCGTCGGATCCGCACTGCGAGAAGATGCCCGGGACGAGCGAGACATCCGGGACGGTACCGCCAGCAACCGACGTTACGAAGGTGACACCAGTATCGCAAACGAAGGCGATAACGAAGCCACCGATAATCACGTTACCGGCGATAAATTCCTACGTGGCACCACTGTCAGCCAGTCCTTCATCAAGAACGTCCGGATTATTGGGAAGAAATCGTCCTCGTACGATGTAAGCGGTGCCAACAACAGCAACAACGCCGCCCACCGTAAGGACGCTAAAAAACGCAACGAAAGCATTCGTTCCACAGCGGCGGACGGTACGTCCAGCTCCTCGAACGGCTTCAAACATCGCGGCTCGCTAATGATGGCGGCGGCGGCCAAACACTTTACCAAACGCAACCGTGCACCGCAGCCGACAGGCACCACCGCTGCAGCACCGGTTGCGCCTGACACTGACGAATTAACCGGCACACTGCGACCAAAGCCACCCGAAGATGCCACAAACAATGTCGACGACGGTAACAACGGTGCTAACGAGACTGGTCCATCGTCGACGGGGCAGCAGGTACGTGGCAACTCTACCGGCACTACGGCCTCCTCCAACAGACGACTACTATTTCAACCGCGCACGATTGATAGGGCTGAAATTTGATGTTCTAGGCTAGCTGTTCAATGATGCGGAAACCGCAGGTTCGCAGGTTTCGCTACATTGTTTAAACGAATGACAAATGAAGTACGAATTTTTCCTGACGTTAGTTCAACAGATGAGAATTATATCCTATTTTGTGTTATCCAAACTTAATCCAATTGCGAACAGAGAGGGCTTTTAATTAGGATAGTCTTTTGCGATCAAGACAGATTAGATAGGTGCACAAGGGTGCGAGTACACGAGATCACCAAACTGTAGAAACTTTGTGTCATACACGCGAGAAACGCATCTCGATCGAGCGAGATTATCACTTTTCCAGAGATCCCAACGTAATTTCTTGCAAAAGAAAAATAGAAAAGCATTCTTGATTATGTAAAATAGGTAAAGCGTTCATTTGACATATTGGAAGGCAGAAGCAGTCAAGAATTATAGCGCGCATAGGTTAATGATACATATTCTTATACTGTACTTGATAGTTTATAAACGCGATTGTTTATTAGGATAGATTAGCAGGGGCTATACTCTCCCAACAGAAAGGCCCCACTATAATCAAAACTGTTTGTTGGCAGATTGGAATCATTCTAGTGCGTTAGGGTGTAAGTACTATATACATATATTTAAAGCAAGAACTGACGATCGAGCGACGTTCAAAGTATTTGTTTCAAAAAACACAAAAATTATCGTTTTTAAAACAGAAAGTTTTCTTCCACAAAATAGAACGTTTGTCGAAAGCGTCCGAACGGACGGACGTTGTTGTACGATAATTATGTTTATATTGCAAATCAAAACCCACAATTTCATATAGAACGATAGCAAACAACAAAACGCGACAAATGGAGCTAGGCGAAGCGAAAGAGCAGTAAACTATATACATATATACTGTGTAGAACAATTAAGAACAATTTGTCACGAAATCGTTAAACCATGTGCTATATACATTTAGTAAGAAATCAAAACCAAAAGCTCCGATGCGATGCGAACTGGTGGTGTTGCACCTAACGGGGGTAATAATTATAGTAAAAGAATTGACATTAATCACAACCACTAAACCATTTGCATGAACAAATACAACATTGTACACAACTACAACTACCGCGTATCGTCTGATCGTTTTCGGTGATACAATGGTGTTAATAAAAACGATTCACACACGGGCCCTTGTACTAGACACAGATAAAACCGGAGAAACATATTAAACAACATCATGCTATGCGATACTGAGCAGGTAATCAATTCGTTTACGAATATTGCGACTTTTATTAACAAATCCCTAAATAAATGTGAAGCAGAAAATCCAACTTCAAACGATGGCTTCGTTTAGTTTCCCGGGTGCGTGCATGTGTGATCGATAGTTGTTTTGGCAGCTGTTCGTCCCTTCTGTGTATTCAAATATATCACAAAACTAATTTTTTCGCAGATATGAGAGAAGCAAAAGGTAAATCGTGGATTTATGTTTTGATGATCGTGTTTAGTAACATTGAACATTTCATCCAACAGTCTTCCCTGACGTTTGAAAAGGTCCCACAGCGCAGTGTCTTCTGTCCTTTTCATTTTCTTCTGTTCATCCACGATGCATCCTTAATCCTTCTCAATTTCAGACCCTCGATGTATACCGATGACATCAACATTTTGCTCCCGGTATCTGGACTCAGCAACTGTCGCTCCAATCGTCTTTGACTCTTTTTCTCATAGATGTTCCGTAATTTTGCTAAATGTTCTGTCATTTCATTCACCCATGCCCGTCAACCCATCCATTATAATTATTTCTTCATCGCCGTCCAGATAAGTTGTACCTATGTCATCTGAGACCTGATCCTTTACTCCAAATTATCTTTCATTAACCATTTCGAAGTCATTGTCAATGGATTGCCTGGAATCCTACTGCGCTGGTTTGAAGCGCGAAGCTTGAGCAGGTGCATAAATGTTTCACCAGCATTATTTTTCGACGTTTCCTTCGTCTTAATCGCGTTTCACTGTCCTCATACAATGTCCGGTGCTGGCTTAGAATAGTTGCCATATAGTGCATTGATGTGTGCCCACACCTGTCCCGTGTCCCTCGTACCCTACGTTTCCGCCATGTTTTTGCTGTCTTTGGACCAAAATAAGTAAAGTTTTGAACGTCTTTGAAGCTGCGTTCAACAATATGTATTTCACCCTTGTCAACTGGGTCGCTAGTGATACCACCATCTTTTGGGATTTGTCTCTGAATTCTCCAGCCCAATAATTTTTTAATCCAAGCTCGATCCTTTTGTAAGTTTCTGTTACATGTGAAAACCTCAAACCAAGATCTGGTTCGTTTCAGAATATTCTCTAATCCAATTCCATTGATCTCATTTACTAATGAGGCAAGTTAATCATGGAAAATAGGGGAAATTTTCGTGTTGGTGGTATTCAACACTGTAATGCACCAACAGTTACTGCAATACATCATTTGAAGAAAAAATAACTTCAAGCATACCGAAAGCCTTATTCACTTTGCAGGATCCTCCAACAGATGGCGCCACCAAAGAAATTCAAATTTTGAGTTGCTGTTATCACAAACCGGTAGCGCTACACGTGCATAAGAAAAGCCATTCAAACTGATCATTCATAGTTTCTCGTCAATGTTTACCATCAAAACTCCAATAGAGTGTTCAACTTTTTTTTTATTAATCACCGATTATTATAAATAAAACAAAAACACAATTTTGTATAATAACAGTAGCGCTAACGCTGTAAGCTACTCGTTGAACGTCTGACGTTGTAAGTGCTTTTAAGGCAAAAGTGTACCACTGCACACAGGTTGCCAAATAAATATTAGTAACGCAAATAATAAATCTCTTCCTGTAAATTCATCATTTCTTGTGCAAAACAACCCCCGCCTACAGTTTGCTTTTCGTTGTGTCCACCGATCCAGCTGCCGATGGTGCAGCAGCAGCGGAAGCCGTTGCTGCATCGATACCCATAGCGTAACGGAACTTTCTACGTCCATCCAAATAATACATTGCTTCGTGGTACGTTTTAGGCATTATTTTGGGCAATCGCTCAGCGACCGAGTACGTATAATAGAAACTATTCGTTGTCGTTTGCTGCCCAGTAACGGCGTCATACACGTCCGCCAGTACAACGATTTCCATGTAGTGAAGATCGGTAAAGATAACGTGCGCCTGCATGTTCAACATCGAGGAAACATCCACCGGATGATGGAAGCTGATGTCCGATATGTGTTCCAACTTTGGACGCCGTTTGGCAAAGTTGTAGGCCAGTGCCCAGCTCAACTCGAGCGCATTTCGCATCAAAAATCCACCAAACACCTTATTGTGTGCGTTACGATCTTCGGGATGGGAAAACACTATGTTTGCCATGGTGGCATCCTCCATCCAAACGTATCCCGGCGGAAGGATACGCTTGTTGAACGCCTTGCTCTTAGTGTCGATGGACTTGACGAACAGTTCGTGCACCATCCGTTGCTCGAAATCGTTCGGTTCGGTTTTCAGCAAGTCTTCCTGCTGCATCTGAATGCGTCGTTTTTTGCGTGCTGGAAAATTGCGAAAACAAGATAATTATTGCACATAGTTCGTGAGGTATTTTAGGCATACTTACTTTCTCCTCCATCGAAAATAGCTTTCTCCTCTTCGTTTGCAGGCACCAGAGGATTGATAAAGGCTGCTTTCGTGTTGGTAGCATCGCGCGCTGCCATCAAAAACAGGGCACGGGTAAGCTTGCGCCATTTGCCGTGCAGTTTCTGCTCCATCCACACTACCACCTCCACCGAAGTTCGTCCCACCCAGCTCACATGGCCAGAAAGACGAATATCGGCATCATGCGTTGGCACTAGGTCGGTAAAGTCGATCTTGTCTACCAGCACGGTTACGAAGGTGTACGGTAGCGAAACACCTTCTGGAAGATCCGGCACTACCACATGCTTATGCACCACCCATACTGTGAACGAAATGAGGAACGTACAAAATTAATGATATGCAAGTTTATCGCACACCGATAGCCATTATCCAACCGCTTACCGGCGAACATATCCATATCTTCCATCAGCCGACCAACGCGCACATTTCCCATGAAACCGACGTACTTGTCCTTGAGAATTTTATCCGTTGTCAGCGGAATTATCGCCGATGTAAACGAATCCTGCATACTGCGGGGTGGAAGCGCGTTAACGGATTGGGGAACATACTTGACCAGATGTTCACGGGTGCTTACGAACGGTGTGTACCCGACTTCAATGCCCAGTTTTTGTATTATCGTTTGTTTTACTGCAAAAATAGAAAAGAAAAGTTAGGTTTTATATCACGCCGAGCATCGCCAATCTAAATCTGGATAGATTTCCCTTTGACCGGCAGTAAACAGCAAAAAACAGCAGTGTCATTAGCCGTCACAGGGTCAAAGTCTACCGATTTGGAATCAGATTCCCACAGGTTTGTGGTAAGCGTAAACATATCTAATGACATCATCAGAATGCCTTCCTTCTGCACTCCCTCCCTCTACGTACCATCATTCATCGTCCCGGCCGTACACTCCAAATCTCCCCGCAGATAGTTGATGCTGGAAAACATTCTAAAGGCAAACACGATTTACTTTAGCAGCGTTCGATGATTTACGCACTTTTGCTCTGGAGCACGTTTCAATTACCTATGACCGCGTGACGACACTGGTAAGGTTGTTTTGGTATCACTTATCAGCGTACTAGCTGTCGCTACATTTAGGGTTCGTTGGTATTGTGCCAATCCATATCGTTTCGGCTGCAGGCTGCTGCAAAACTGTCGCTGCACTATGTTCTGCAATCCGCCAAATCGGACCCTGGTTGCAATCATTTTACTAGCCGACAGTCTGTTTTAAACGCCCGACGTATCTAAATTTCACCTGTTAACTGATGAGTAAGCAGAGCTTTTCTAAAACGACGCACCGTTCTCTCCCCACCCGAAGGGATTTGTTTACGTTTTCCTTTCTTTTTCTTTATTTGCTTCTTCTCCGTGACAGCCGCTATTGCGCTATGTTTAGGGAAGTTTTTATTTGTTTAGGGAAGTGGTATTTTCTCCCAAAATTAGTATTTATACTAGACAATAGATTGTGTGCGACATTTTTCAAGATTTATTGATTCATAAACATTTAAAAAGCGTTATCAAAACATTATCAGACTGCAATAAAAGCATTCCGAAATACCTGAACGAAACCGCCACAATTTTGCTTTCGTTCAGTATCAAATTGACACTCGGCTGACATCTGTCACCTGGGTAATGATCGAAGCATCTGAACGATGAAATAAAAAAATACACAGAATTTGTGTTTCTTGTACATTCTGAATGCATTTCAGATGTTTGTTATATTTATACAATTTTGTTGAATGTCGTACACCGTGCAGAAGACGAACCTGTTGCGAACCCATTTCCCCACAGGCTAGTCTTTCACTAGCAATACGGGAAAAAGGAAGATGCTTCCGGCTACGGGACTCTTTCGGACCATTAATTGTCCCTTCTACGAGAAGGATCTCTGTACGAGGCCTTACTGCCACTTTAAGCACGCAAAATCAGGTACTTGATGCAAACCGGCACACAGACACACAGCTATCTATTGGCAAGGTGTTGATCGTTTCTATTGTTTGTTGTATGATTACAGTACCGCCTGTTGTGAAATACAGTGCTACTCCGAAAAGTCTGCTGAATCAAACTGGAGTGACGAACCAGTCCGATGGAAGTGAACCCATCGCACGAAAGAAACCCAAGCTTGAATACATACCCGTGTCTACCGTTGCCCCAAAGTATGTTCCGTCCAGTGTTGCAAAATTGCAAGCTAACAAAGCCAATGAAGAAAAAGGTGCTGAAAGCGAAACTTCCGACACCAACAATCAAACCAACGACGTTGCCGAGAAGGATCATCCATTGCAAGTGGAATCCAGTAAAGAAGTATCACAGGAAGAAACGGGAAGCTTACCGAGCGAACCTACTACAGAGAAAAATGATGAAAAGGACGAGAAAAAACATGAGAACGGATCGGCAGCGCCCACCGTTGAAAAAAAGTCACCGGAAGAAACAAAACATCACAGCTCGTCGAAGCAACACCACCCTTCGTCTGGTGATTCCGAACGAAAGAAAGATTCGAACCACCGGCACAGTTCTAGTTCACGTTCCAAGTCATCATCCACATCTACATCATCGCACGACAAAAAACATCGATCATCGGAATCATCTAGCAAAGAGAAATCTAGCAGCAGTACCACCACAAGCAGCAGTAGCAGCAAAAGCAAGCATCGCGATAAAGAACGGGAAAGCTCTAAAAGTCTCTCGTCCAAGCACTCGTCCGAGCGAGATCGTCACCGAAGTTCGTCGGAAAAGGATCATCGATCGCACAGTAAAAGTAGTTCATCGAAAAGCAGTAGCACCGGCGGTGGTAGTAGTAGTAGCAGTAAAAGCAAAAGCAGCACCAGCACTAGCAATGGTAGCAATAGTACTAGCAGTAGCAATAAGAAAAAAGAACACAAATCATCCTCTCGAAGCGGTAGTTCCTCGACGTCGAAATCGTCGAGCAAGGTGGAAGCTTCAGAGAAACTAGCCGCACCGGTACCAAAATCCACCCAACCGCTAGAGGATGAAATCTACCAAGAACTGATTAACAATCCTCCGAGCGATATCGATATCGATAGCGACGAGGACGACGTAATGCAGCAGTGTAAAATGATCTTTGAAGAGTACGAACCGGACGTACCGAAAGCCGAAGCGAGCGAGACCAAATCTAACGGGCAAATCGATCTGATAGACATATTTGCGGATAAATATTACGACGACAGTCGCAAGAAGCGAGTTGCGTACGAGAATGCTACCACATCGAAACTAACGCCGGCGGTAGAGAAGAAAACGAATCACGTGCAAAACGCAATCAAAGTATGTGCATATCGTTGAAGAAACTTCCATCCACTCTGCATCTAGTGTGTCTGTCTAAAACCATGTCTAAAAACCTTCTTTTTTCTCTTTCTCAGTCGGTCTATTTGCGACAGGAGATCGTTCGAAAGCAGCAGGAAGAGCTAGCGGCACGGAAACGAGCGGAGGAAGAGGTGAAACGACAGATCGAAGAGGAAACTCGTAAAACAATTGCCAAACCCGCCACCGTTCCGGCACCCGTAGTTAATGGTTCGTCCGTATCACCGATAAGCACAAACACCTTCTATAACAAATCACCCGAAGCAACCAGTCTCAGCACACCTAAAAGTATGTTCCGTCAATTGAAATCATCTACGGCACAAGTGTTAACCACCCCATTCTTCTATTCCAGGTCGCTTCACACCTGCCGTCAATGTGCTCGCCTTCCAAAAGGCGAAGGAAAAGATTGAGCAACTGAAACGGAATCAATCGGCATTCACACCGGCTCAAACAGCGTCGAAAACGGGTGCGCGTGTGGCCCACGCCGGATCGGTACTAGCGACGAAGGCAGCTGCCACACCGGCAGCTCAAGCACCACCCATACTGGAACCATCGTCGAGCAAAATATCGTACAACATTCGGATGCAGTATTACGGACTAATGGTAAAGCACTGTCTGAACATTTATCCGACCTGCGAGGATGCTTGGGAGCGGGCGCAAACGGAAGAGCTGGCAGTGATGAAGAAGTGTAGTACGGCCATGATTTACAAGAGCAGCGCCCTACTCACAATCAACAAGCTTCGTAAAGAGGCGCTAGAGACGGGAAACGAAGCGGTGGATAAGTAAGTGACGCTTAATATCATATTTGAGATCATATTGCATAATTTTTTTTGTTGTTTTGCGAACCCCCCAGAAACAAAACAGTTTCGCACGACGTCATACTGGCCGGAAAGATGGTCCACAACATTTCGTGGAGTGTTAATAAGAAATTGTAAGCTCAATGGAATGTGTTCCTGGAAAATCTCAACTAATTGTCATGCTTTGTTGTTTATTTTAGAAAAACGGAAGTCAAAACTTCTGCATACACGATCGACAACGCTCCCGGAACCGTGGCGTACAAAATGATACACGAATGCCGGCTAACCGAGGATCAGCTCCGTTCGAACGGATTTCCCCGTGCTACGGACGTTCCCGGTAAAGCGAAGATCTATACATCCCGGCCATCTAGACCACCGAACGAAAACGAACGGTACTGTTCGCGCTGTTCCAAGGTGTTCCATCTAGATACGTACGACGAACTGCAGGTAGATGCATGCAATTATCACCCCAAAAGCACCTGCTATCGGCGTGGCTTTGCAGACAATCTGCACAACTGCTGCCAACAACCATCCGGTACGCCGGGATGTATGTACGCCAACTATCACGTCTCGAGTTTCATGGACTACGACGATCTGACCGGGTTCGTGAAAACGATCGAACCGGCAGAAGATTTTCAACCGTCGAAGAAGGACGTGTTTGCGCTCGATTGTGAAATGTGCTACACTACGGGCGGGTTAGAGCTGACGCGCGTTACCGTGGTCGATATTAACGAGAAGACTGTTTACGATACGCTAGTGAAGCCGCTGAATCGAGTCGTTGATTATAACACCAGGTAATGGGTTCAGGGGCGTCCGATTTCTTATTTTGCGAAGGACACGCAATTACGCTTGCTTGCTTTTGTAGGTTTTCGGGCATCACGGAGGACATGTTGCGAAAGACCACCACAACACTCCACAACGTACAAGCCGTGCTGCTGTCCATGTTCAACTCGGAAACCATCCTGATCGGGCACAGTTTGGAAAGTGATTTTAAAGCACTCAAGCTGATCCACGATGTGGTCGTCGATACGTCTGTGCTGTACCCGCACAAGATGGGTCCACCGAAGAAGCGTGCACTGAAAACGCTGTGTATAGAAAATTTAAAGAAAATTATTCAAGAAAATGGTAAGCAAACACACGCACCTTCTATCGTTGCATGAGGGACCCTTTAAACCATTCTTTTTTTTTGTGCCACCAGATGCTGGGCATGACAGTGCGGAAGATTCGGTTGTCTGCATTCAGCTCATCAAACACTACCTACGTAATCGCATTCTGTGATTCGAAATTAAAATCGTCAACCACCACAGAACGCGCAATAGCTGTGAGTGCGCTGTGGCACTACCTGGAATCGAGCGGAACGACCGATGCCGGATGTTTGCACCGCACCTGAGAACCATCGATATTTATTTATCAAGCTATTTTGAAAATGTACAACCTTTAGTTCATGGACCGCAACTGAACTATCAATAAATTATTGTCAACCCATCTGCCTTACACATAAGCGTGTGTCTGCGTGTGCGTGTGTATGTATAGTATAAAAGCCGTAATAGAATCCCGCGACCAAAAAGTCAACAAATAAAGAAACGCTGTTGTGTTGAAGAAACAAATGGGAAATGGTTCAGATTATAATTTTTTGTTTCGTGAACCCAATTCTTATTTTTTATAAACTAATTTTTTTTCGAGCGTCGTCGTCTGCCAAGCTATTATCTGGGAGTTGCCTTAATGCCTCCACTCTATTTCAATGAAGTCCTGAACAGACTGGTCGTCTGTTTCATGACGCTTATGTTTTCTCATGACATACATAAGCTGCCCTCTGAGAAACCGTCATTGTGGCAGCTCCTCCATAGCATTAAGCTTCTAAACATACGGGATAGAAAAATCTTCGTGAAGCATCCTTCAGTAAGATTAAGAGGATTTTGTCAATTTTGGGCAGAATCCATGTCTCAGAGGAGTAGTATGAATTCTTTTTCTTCGGCAAAATAAACTCGAAAGGATCATGGCATGCCATTTCTGGGTTCCCTAAGATTATTATATGCATAACTGTATAGTCCATTTTACGTATTGTCACATCTTGCGAGTATCTCAGCATCTATGTGTTTGAGACATGTACTGATTTCTGACTTAAAATAAGTGAAGTTTCGGAGAAATGGAAAAGTGCGGTCAACTATCCCAACTTCTGCGTAATCACAATTTGTTTGCAAGGACGCTGACCGTGCCTTCATCGTTAAAGTTTTTATGTTTTGATAGATTTTTTGGTAAATTTCTACAACGTAGGAGAGCTTCAAACCAAGTATGTCCATGTCATCAGTCTTTGCCAGGATTTGTTGCTACCTCCGAGTCTATGATGACCCTCTCTAGAGCCAAGTTGGAGAGGCAAGTTGAAGTCTGATAAAATTGAGCTGAATTCCTAAAATGAAAAGTGACATATTCTCCAAGATTTCACTCCCTTGCAGCAGACTCACAACGATAACTAGTTTTTGGCAATTTTTTATTTTATCTACAACGCTTGAAAGCTACATCTTTTTTTTGTGCTACGACGCTACATTTATGTTTGTACTTTGGAAATGCTAGCATTCATACTGAAAACGGAAATTAACTCGCTTATAATCCTACGGATGACGTGCGTAATGGCCCCAATGGCTAGAAAACCATCACAAGATTCTGTAGTAACCGCAACGGTGAAGTGGTACAGACGTTTCGCTTCCGTGGACAGTAGTACCGTCGCAGGCACTTCGATAGCGACAGATCGCAATGGCACAGCCGGGATGCACACGAGCCCGGACCACCCCACTCACCGTGATCGATTGCTGCAAAGAAATAACATACCGTCAGTTTGTCTACATCACTATTTTGTTTCTGTAGCTCCTTACCACACAGCGGACGACCACGGTAACACTTCCACAGGTAAGGCACGAAGTACTCCAAAAACATTGGGCAGTTGGCGGTGCTGTAGCAGTAGTCATGCATCTTGCAGCATCGATCGATACCATCCAGTGCCTGACCGGACCCTAAAAACCCACAGTAGCAACCGTAACCCTTGTAGATGATGGGATCACACCCGGTGGAACATTTGATCATCGAGTAAAGATTGTATACGCCTCGCTTCGCTCGACCGTCACGGGACGATTGGACCTCTACCTTCAGCGGATCCTCTTGGTCAGTTTCGTTGCTGGTGAGACAAATTAGAAAAAGAAAAACAGATTGTGATACAGCGATTTTGGAATGGTTCAGTAAATAAATTCATTTAAAAAAAAACCTTTTATTGGGTCACCTTCACGGTTTCGCACCCGCAACTTGCCTAATTACGATTGGTAAGCAAAAGCAGCGACACATTTCGATGTCCATGGATTTAAGCTTGGCAGATAGCTGTACTGCCAAGGTCATACAAGTTTTGAAGTTTGATTTAACCAACTTCAAACAGCTAGCGGTCAGCTAAACCTAATCATGAATAATTCATTTTCATGTGTGTTTTTCCTTTGTGCTTGATTTCTATTGTTCAAAGAAATAACGTCTCTAACAACACAAAATAGACCCAATTCAAATAAGTATCGAATTAGAACAGATGACTCAATTCAGTACATTTTGATCGGTTCCTACATCTACTAAGCCTTAGTTATGAGGGTCGTAAAAAGACACATGGCCAACGTAGAAAGTGTCGTTGCACATGTTTTCGGGTCTCTTTTTGAGCCTTGACGATCAGTTGCCAATCCGCCTTGGCGTTAGAATGATTGAAAACGATCCTCTGGTAAAGGTTTGCTCAAACAAATCTATTGTCCACCGATGCAAAAATATTGTTTGTTACAATTGGCTCCAGTCGCACATTTTGAGTAATTATCACATAGGCCACTTAGTCTTAGACATATCGACCTCGACTATTTCCATGGTGTAAAGGATATTATTCGTATTGTAGATTGATGTTCTAAAATAGGTATCAAAGCTTCCCAACGATAAAGCCTCAGAGTTCTTTTTTAATTTCTGATGCAACAAGTGGCTAGACGTGGCAGCTCTAATTTGGAGATTTTGTCGTTCGTCGGAAGTGAGCGTATTATGCAAAACTTGAAAGACAATTTCTCGACTATTTTGATCATAGTTAATACAAATTTATTGACAATGCTCTAATATCTTGTCAATGGATGGAACGTTTGGTAGATCGCCAACAAACAGGGTCCATCAATTCTCAAAAATCAATCTTATCTTATCGCTTAGTTAAACAAAAAATGGCAAGACTTGTTGTAAAACTATGCAAAAGATACACAGGTGCTCCTAACAGCTCTCCAACATAAACCACTCCATCTATGGCGCATTCCTTGACCAAAACCACTTCCTCGGATATCCGTGAATAACCGCTCGGGGATAAAGCCATCTGCGCGCATATGTGTATAAATCGCGATTATGTTGCTTTCCTTCCCAACAACAACAACAACAACCACATTGCATAAGCGCTTTCATGTTGATGTTGACGCTGCCGCTATAGAATGGCTACAAAACGGCTACAAAGCGCCAAGTACCTACCGCGCACCGTACACCACATCATCCCCCCTGTGGTAGGCATAGACAATTGTGCGCGAAAATAGTAAAAACAGTACACCCCATGCTACAAGTGCGTAAACACGTGCCGGAACATGCGTAATGTAATAAGGTGTACGTAAGAGCGAGAGCGCGAGAGCAATCCCAGCTGGCTGCTCCAAGATGATGATGATCAACGTCTTTGCGACCAGTTAATTCGTTTAGATGAAAGTGAAAAACAGTGAGAATCGTGAAATAATGAAATGAAAATGAGCGTAAATGAATGAGTACCGCTCGTATGATGGGCGTGTGTCTATCGTTACGCTCCCGGTAACGTCTAGCCATCGTTCATCTCGGCGCGACCGTTCCGACCAACCATCCGGATTGCTTTCCGCATCTTCACACATTCAGGGGGGGGGTTCGAAACAAGTTCATAACGAGGAAATGGTGATCCGTACACTAGACACGCGAGAAGCACGCGACACACGCCAGTCTC
Organism: Anopheles maculatus; assembly: GCA_002091835.1. Classification (NCBI taxonomy): domain Eukaryota; kingdom Metazoa; phylum Arthropoda; class Insecta; order Diptera; family Culicidae; genus Anopheles; species Anopheles maculatus. The sequence continues at coordinate 177,697 of KZ061724.1, read as the reverse complement.
CACCAGCGGTACAGACGGACGCCAAAGTCCGGTCTTACTACCTTCTGCCCTACATTGGCCAACCGCAACGTCTATCAGACCGTATACCGACTGACCGACTGTGTTACTGCATCACAGTGACTTACTTATGGGCGCACTTTATCTGAAGGCCCACTTTTCTTCTCCTTTTCTTGTTAATTTCATTTTCTTCTGCTCACCCGCCTGTGGCCTGTGGTTGCACAGCTTTATGCAACGCCGGCAATCTACCTCAAGTGAGGTTAATTGCAGAGACCCAGTACCGGTCGGAGAAAAACAATAGACGCTCGCTTCTCTCTATCAACAATCGCGCGCACACACGCACTTACCTCCAACGCCACTTGGTCGAATGGCCGAAAGGATTGTTGGCACGCGCTATGAACACATCCTCATCCCGATGCGCATCCCGGCTATTCGTGATTGGCCACTTGATCCGTGCGTTACTCCCATTGGTGCGTTTGTAGATTTCCTGCAGCTTAACACCAATGTTCTCGCTCAACAGGACACCGGTCTGTTTGTAGCGGGCCGCAGCACTTGCCACTGCCGTCTGGTTGATGATCGTCTGCAATGGTGTGCCGAGTGACGTAGTCGGGCGTACCGGTACTTGCTGCACTGCATTGAAGCTTGCCTGAAGCATCGTTTGCGGTGGTGAGGTAGTTTTAGGCCTAGAATAGGGACATCAGGGAAATCAATAGTAGAACCACATCGAACATGCAAGACCCGCCACTTCAACTCACTTTTCTAGCACAGGATGATCGAAACGATGGCCCTGAATCTCGCGCAACCCACCGGCCCATCCTTCCAGTCCGAGATCATCCCAGCTGATGGTTTGCGTGCTCCGGTACGTGTACGGCGTAAACAGTGCGCTGGTTGACGATGCGGACGTTCGTGTCGCCGACTTCCGCAAACTTTCCTTCAACATGCGCCGATTCTCTTCCTCCTCCAGATCACGGTTCAACTCGTCCATAAACTTGATAAAATTCCGCTCCGTACGCACATTCTCCTCGACCACCTTGCGCGTACCGTCGTCCATCGTGTCCCGCTCCATATGCTCGAAGATCTTCTTCTCCAGCATCATATCGCTGCCCGGTTTAGCTCCCACCGTTCGGTTTGGCTTACCGTTGAACTTGTTGATGGTCGTTACGTTCGGGAACCGTGCCTCCTCGAAATCACTGCGCTGGTAGATGAGCTTACGCACATGGTTCTTACCATCCATCGGGAGCAGAAACACGTACGTAGGGTTTAGATTTTCCATATTAAACAGCGACAGCAAATAGCTGTCCAGAGTGCTATTTTCTTCGTTAATGTTGAGAATGCGCTTGATGTGGTTCTTCATCTTGGATGTGGCATATGGCCCGTTTTGATACGTGTGATGCTGGTGATTGCGGTGCGAAATCATCGATTCTGTTGAGGGCGCTAGAGGAAAAATATCTGTAACGAACGAAACAATAGAGAGAATTGTAGAAAGGCTCGCTATACGCTTACAGTTCGCTATACTCGCTTAAAAATCACATAAAGACTATGGCGGGATATTACCCTTAGCAACTGTTCGGTGCACAATAAAACCCCTTACACTACAAAGCCATTTCTGCAATAATGACCCTTCCGAGGAATAGATCTCGAGGTACGAGAACCATGAGTTGAGGTTTTTAGATTGAGAGACCTCTTCGTCCAAGAGGTTTATTTGCATTAGAGACGTTTGTGAACTAGAGCCATTGGGCGAAGAGGACCCTTCGACTACAAGGTCTCTTAGTAAGGAAGGCTACTTGCAATTTTAAAGTCCTTAGATTCTCTTTAAGACCCATTGGAAAACAAAGCCTCTAGCGGAAGTAGATCACTCACTATTTGTTGGATCGGATTTTTTATTCGTTGAGTTATGCAAATAATCTCTGTATCTTTTTAAGCCAAAACTACATATAAACTTCATATATGTATAATTACACATTTCATAGTATATTTGTTAATGTTAGCTTATCAGATTTCTATTTTGGATTTTTTCTTTCACTATACATTCTCGGTCGAAGTCCATCAATAAACTTTTTTTCAAAATTAAAAAAAATCTGCCAATAATGAACTGTATTCAGAAATTGTGATATGAGAATACTGAAATTGTTATACTTTATTTATTTTGCTTTACTTCTTCTCAATTTATATTATAATTTGCGACAGACGTCCTTTCAGTAGCCTCTAGGCTTCATTGTGATCCCAAATTACTTAATGACTGTAGAAAATCGCTTAGGTTGGTCAAAAATAATTCTGTGTGCAATTCTGTGTCCTATATTTATTAAGATAAAACTATTATGGCTATCACCTTCTTAACACTCGGGCAAAGGACATATTCGCTACACCGGTTTTACGTTAAAGGTGTATTACAGCGGTGTATTACAACTGATCAACATGATTTTTAAGCCACATGTTATCATTGACCGTTGCACAACCCGGTTAAGAAGAAACTTGTTACAGACTTGTACTTTTTGCAATCTTACTGAAAAATCACCTTTCACTATTATTACCGGAAGAACTAACCGGTGACTTTTCCATTTCTTCCCTTAATTTCATCCCCACGTACACTTGTACACAGCACACACACACACTTACCAACTGTAACACCTGCAACGGTGTAATGGCCACTAGCAAACAGACACCACCCGAGCACCAGATTCACTATCCACGCCCGTAATGAGCCGTAGCGAGTTATTAAATTCACACAATTCGTCATAATGCTGCCGATCAACAATTACCACCCCGCACAAATGACCACAGCACGGAAAAGGGCCGTATTGCATAAAGGAACAGGCTCGTCGTTTCTTCAGTACACACTTGCTGCACACTGTTCACTTTAAGACATTACCAGGTGGACACATGTGGATGGAAAAACGATCGTATCTTGCTACAACACGTCCACGAGCATCTCTTATCGGATGGATGACTGTCGGTGATACAAGCCGGGTCGCCTGGCACGGTAAAGACAGTGAACCGTTGCCGCCAACCTGCCACACGTTACTGAACGACGAGGCGCTAGAAATATTGCTCCGAATCGACGCGTAGTGCGCTGCACTTGAACATGGAACGTGCGCACGATTTGTTGCCGTTTCCCACCCTGGTTTGGTTTGAGAGAAGAAACGGTTCCCCACCCGGACTGTCGGATTAAAGCGCGTCGGAGAAAAGAGTTCGGATTGCACTTTTTCCTAGCGGAGTATAGGACGAGTGGGACTGTCCGTCTGCAAAACTGTCCCTTTCGTTCTGCCGATAAAAAGTCGTTTTTTGAAACGCCTATACACAACTTAGCAGACGGCACCGAGGCACCCGAGAATACTAATGTGATCGCGAGCGTCTTCCGTTAGAGACATTTGATTTCAGCTCACGCTTGACCTTCGAGTGTAACGGTGACGGGCATTTTTGAATTTAAAAGTAACGCCTCAACTATTTGCTTGGGTGTCTAACTTTAAAGGAAGTCATCACATTCGTCTACAAGGGTAGTTTTTTCATTTGTTAGTTCACTTCCTGGACCTATTCTAATGGAATTCGGCATTTCACCAACAAGTTGTTCACTAGAAAGCAAAGAAAATTCGCAATGGTCACGAGCCACGTTCCAGCGCAGTGCCGGAGTACGTGCATACTGCTGCCGTAACTTCAGCTTGATCTCGTTACAAAATTATGATCGTCATCAGCGCGAGAGGAAACGAACGAATGAAATCGTAAGTTATCCAATTACCCACCGACTTCGTCTCCAAATCAAACAGTGCCCGGGCTGCAGTACACGGCGCACTCATAATGGCGCTAGTTCCGCTTCGTCTGAAAAACTTCACGGGTATGCGCACGTGTACATAGAGCCTATAGGAGCCTAGATCAAACCAGTCTACCCGGGTCTATACAGTGCACCACCGGTGTGGCCTTTTCCACCGGGTCACCCAGACAGCAGCATTCGCGGAAAACTCGTTCATCTTCGCTACACGGCGACGAACACCGGTTTTGTCGCTTGCAAGGGTGATCGGTCGTTGTTCCGGCAGCATTTGCTTTGTTTGTCTTGATTTGGCCCACTCCTGGTTTCGTGGGCCGCGCGCGCACACTCCCGGGATTGCATAATACGCGCTTAATTCGTATTAAGTGTGTGGCGTTTTTTTTTTCTTCTTTAGCTACATTCATGGCTACCATATCGCAACGTGCGCGTTAAGCCACACATGTTCCGAAAAGGGAAAAGTTGCCCGGCTGATCGTGGTGCACCTTTTTGGCGAAAGGAAGTGCACGGATGCTGATGCTGCTGGTGGTGTATCTGTGGAACTGGTTTCTGGTTGCAAATGTAGGTTGGTGGTGTTAAACGCTTATGTTTCAATCCATTTCGTCCCTGCTGAATTAGATGTTTGGAAAGAAGGGGTGAAGGGATTCGCTAATGTGTGCGCTAATCTTTGCTATTAATTATAATCGACACTTAATGTGCACCATAAACACGGGCCAGTTGAAAAACGATTGAAGCGTTTATCGCGGGATAGAAAGCTAAAAGCACCCATTGCATGGGTTTGTATGGTATAGGATTTATGTCTCCGATGAAAGACATCTATTTATCAAATTAAATGAGACCGATTTTTGGAAAAACCTCTGAAACAAGTGAGCTGATCATGTCATGAGAATGATATCGAAAAACTCATGCGCGTAACGCTCTTTTGGGCCATGATGGCGTTGATGCGTCCGCCAGAAAGACCGGGATATTTGATAGGCAGACTACGGCGCTAGACCGTGAGCGGTGTCGAGGTTTGTTGCAGCAGTCCAAGACTGGGTAGCTGTTGTAGTGCCTGATAAAACGCGACACTTGAACTCCGAGTGATCTCTGGGATGACAAGACTCCTTTCCCTATTTTTTTTCCCTACTGGCACGGAGTCACGAGTCCTGGAATATGCTAACAGAGTACGCCTATGCTCTCTCCTATTTCGAACGGCTTAGCTTTGAAGGGGATGTTCGATCACGGTGTATTTAGTGCGTAAAATTACCACAAACTAACGGAGCTGTCTCTCGGCACCGATATCCTGACGGTAATCAAATCCGGAAGGATTTAATGGTTGTGGCGAATGATGAAGAAAACGGAGTTATGTCCCACAACGAATGTGCTCGCCAGCGACCCGTTCGGTAAGAGGAATAGAGGAGCACGAGCGATGTGAAGTCGAACCTGGCGGATACAGTCGAGATTAAAGGAATGAAGCACTGAACTCACCTGAACCTTGTTTCGTGGAATTGACAACCATACCATGCCTCATATACATGCTCATATATATAGATACATGCTGAGCAGGGCAAGAAGATGAAATCCTATTACTCATATACTCTTAGAGCTCATATCTAAAAACCTATTAACCTCGTAGGAGTAGAAGATTTAATGAGAACTCTACAATGCGCTAGTCGCAGTGATAGTCGCTAGTCTAGCTGGGTCCGACGACGTGTTCCTTACGATTTTATCTCTGATTTTTGTTCTTTTCATCATGTTTCTTCACGCACACAGTTGACCATTCACTCGTTGTATATACTACTTTATTCATAGAAATATGTTAAAGTCATGTGGTACCATTCCCATACCCTTCACCGGCGCTGCATTAGCTTCTTCCGGCAGACGAATTCCGTGTCGTGCTTTTGCGCGAACTACGCTTATGCGTGCTCCTCTCACCATCCCGTTCCTTCACCGCTTTCGGATCCATCCCGGCATCAATTATGCTTGCACTTTCCCGCATCAGCAAGCTGGCCGCTTGCGGTGAACAGAGATCGCAACGATTCAGCATAACTGCGTTGGTGCACATCAGCAAAATGTCACGCTGAAATTCGGCCGTCGTTCGAATGTTTCCATTCTCGATGTTACGCTTAATTTGTGCCAAATCCATTGGCCGATAGATAAACTGTGCCGTTTGATCTTCTGGCAGTGGTTTCTGAAATGCGGCCGCATTCTTCGACGCAGCAATCTTCGAGTACACAGCCAGAATGGACTTTTTCCAGGCACGATAATCACGATCCTCGCTCGAAGCGGGCGATCCCGGTATCGAATCCATCACCGGAGTAGACGAATAGCTGCGCTTCATTTTCTCGTTCGGCTCATCGTCCTGCGCCACGAACGGACTTTCGGAACGGTCACGGTCGCGCAGCTTTCGTAACGATCGTCCTTCCGTTTCTTCGCTTCTGGAATGTCCGGCCAAATCGTCACGGAGCTTCTGTGCTTCATCTGCCAGTCGGCGGCGCGAATAGTCACGCTTCGCTTTGCCGATCTTCATCTCGATCAACGAATCGTCGTCGGTGTCCGTCACCGTGAGGGCCGTTTCATCGATGGGCGGTTTTTTCACCAGCGGTTCGATCGTTTCCTTTACCTCTTCCGGTTCGTCCACCGTTTCCTGCGCATCGACGAACACTTCATCTTCCGACACGTGTTTCTCTTCTTTCACCTTTCTGGTCGAAAGCTGCACAATCGGTTCAACGTCATCCTTAAAGTCGTACTCTGAGGCCAGCTTTTCCATCGCTTCCTTCTTAGCCTTCGCCTCGTCTACCGATGATGAGCCGGGCTCCACTTTCACGGCCTCTAACTTTACGTCTTTCGGTGAAGCAATCGCCGATTCAATGGTACGTTTCTCTGGCTCTACCGTGACTGTCGGTGATTTGCTAACTGGTGGCTCTACTTGCTCCCTCACGGATAGCTTACCACTGTCTGCCGCTACCTCCAGCGAAGCAAGCGGTTTGTCGTCCGAATCTTCATCTTCAATCGCTGGCGGTGCGCCATCGGTTGGGCTCACATCTCCTTCCCGCTCTTCAAACTCTTCCTCTTCCTTTGCCGAATCCGACACCACGATCACACTCTCCGGCTGCTCTTGGCCGCTTGAATCTTCCGCAGTGTCTTTATTGTCGTCACTGGAGGGATCGTTCGTTGCCGGAGAATTGCTGGTACTGTCTTCAATCGGAATGATTTCCACCTTTGTATCGACCGTTTCCGAGCCTTCCGATTCTTTAACGGGCTGTGTGTTGGAAACGGAATGCTGCTGAGCTGTTGTCAGCTTCTCTTGCAACACATTCTCTCCTGCAGTGCCTTCGCCTTCTTCTTTCTCTACGATCGTCGATGAAGGTTTAGTGACCTCGGTTGATACTGAAACGTTCGATGATATCGTTGCCGTTGCCGGTGACACGATTGTTGGTGGAGATTTAGGACGTTCCACCGAGGGTGCCTCGTTTTTTGAAGCCGTTTCAGCAACACTTTCCTCCACGCCTATTTCCGCCATCTGTACATCTTCCGTGTCCGCCATCAGATCGATGTCTTTGTCCTTCAGCGTATCTTCTTCCATGATGATCGATTCGACCACATTCTTCAGGTCGACATCCTCCAGTATCATGCTGCTGTTTTCCTTCAGTATTTCGTCCAAATCGTCCGGAATTAGATCTTCCAGTACGTCCATTAAATCTTTCGCTGGATCAGCATTATCTTCGCTGTCCATCTCGGGGAACAACGTTTCGGTTTTACTCGCGTTCGATTCATCCAGTTTCGTTGGATTGGTTCCTTCTCCGGAGCTACCTTCCGCTTCTTCCAATTTCACCGTATGCAGTTCCTTTCCATCGAATGCGCTGCTAGTCGATGCGGCCAGTGCCTCTTGCTTAATTGTTACCCCAAGCTGAGCGTCCAGCTCCGTTGCTCCTGCCATCCCAACGATGCCCGTCGACGAAGGCGATTTAACGGCGCTCCCGGCACTTCCCGTTAAAAGATTCGTAATAGTGGGTGAAGCCACCGTCCGCGTTCCACCGGATGGTGAACCGATCGGTGCACCGGAGCTTGATCTTGCTTCTCCGGCATTTTTCAACAACGACGTCAACAGCGGTGACGTACCGGACTTGCACGAACCTTGACTGTCCTCGTCGGTTTCGTCCTTAAATTTTATCGGCGGTGTCGGTGCTTTCGTTGCGGTCGGCGAATTCGGATACATCGGACGCCACTGGCGCTCGAGCTCTAGCTTCTTTTCCTCCCGTTCCTTCAGCCACTGGGCATGCTGTAACTGTTCCTTCTCCTTCTGTGCCTTTTCCTGCTCGATCTGTTTCCACATTTCGCGCAACTTTTTCTCATCTGTAACGCCACTCTGTATCAGTATGATGTCTTCCTTCACCTTGATGTACTGCTGCGTCTCCTCCTGGATCGTTTTCTTCAGTTCGATGATGCGCTCCTGCGTTAGCTTACGGAGAATTGATTCCCCGGGTGTTTCGACCGCAGCAACACCGTCCCGCTCGGAAGCGGTACGCTTCTTGCGCTTTGGAGTTTCCACATTCTCGAGCAATTTGCCATACTGTGCCGCACAAGACTTTTGGGCAAACCAATCGTTCGGTCGGTTTCCGCTGCATAGCATCTTTAACGAACGACTCACCGACATCCAGTTTTGATCGCCACTGCAGGCAACGGACGATGCGAGGCATAGTTTCTCCTTCGTCGACCACTTATCCAGCGGGACGCGCTTCATCTGCAGACGCTCCTGTATCGAGCTCATTGCTAAAAACGAAAAGGATTTGCTATGTGTAGACTTGGCTAGAAGTAGAAGAACGCTACAGCGTCACACTTACTTGGGCTGGGTTTTCAGCTTTAGCAGCGAAAAGTACACTTCCTTGCCTGTTAAAATGTGTCTAGCAAGACATTGCTTGCAAATTTTCGAACGTTAACACGCTTTATAGGGGCGTAAAATCGATTTCTAGTAAAGGTAATCCGAAATAAAGTGCGTTTTGTTGTTGCCCAACGCCGCAAAAACGTAAACACGCTAAAAAGTGTCAGATGTAATCGCGTTTGCTCGATTATCCGTGCATGGTTGTGAGAGAGAACTGTACAAAGTGAGAGAGAGCGATTGAGTGAGAATTTTTATTCCCCTCGGGTTTGCACAAGCTGAGAGAAGCAGTTGGATTAAACCGACCAATAGAGGGCGCTGCAGCTCTAATGATGTGGATTTAAATTCTAACGGTTTCTGCTCCACATAAAGAAGAACGACAATTCAGCATCAATTCGGATGTTAGAATCTTCTTATTTTCTCACAAAAGAACAAAACACAAATGTACAGATCAATTAAGTTTTATACAGATTTATATTTTTGCTCGTTTCTTTTGCGCAAATGTATATGGATATTATGTACTTTACTTCCACTTTATAAGCGGCTTCACCGTTAGCTTTCTCTCCCGTTTTGCAAACTGATGGTTCAACATTATTACAATTACAGCTCTTTGCATTCTTGTTGTTTTGTTGTTTTCTTCATTTTGTTTTTCAGATACTTGCATGGTTCGGTATAATGTATAAAAAAGGCTAAAAAGTAAAAAAGACACCTCAGAACTAACTGTATGTGATTTATACAAAAACCGTTTTGTAGTAGTTACGTACAATTGTATACCGACGTTCGACGACATTTGGTAGAGGTGGTTTGGTGGTTTTTGCTTCCCAACTATGGCAGAAATATGTGGGATGGGAAAGAGTAATCCACTACTACCACACTTCTTCCTTCTTTTTCCTCTTTTTTGCAGTCGCTCGACCCCCCTCCCTCCCCTCTTCACTTTTACACTCCTTTACAAACTCGCAGGAATATACACACACACACAACAAGTTACCCTGTTTGGTTTTGTGGTCTGTTTTGCGTTTCACGTACTCGTTCCCTCTATCACTTGTTTTTTTACATATGGTCTTTTCGGTAAGTTTTCCACCAAATGCGCTTCGCATGGGTGCGAACATATCCTCATCCTTTGCTTTGCTTGCTGTCCCTATGTACAGAAACCCACTATCAAATGGTTTTTCTATTTTGTTTAGTTTGTTTTTTTTTCGCAACGGCACAGTTTTCCTTCGGCCCAGTTCGAGCGCGTAGTTTTTGTTTGTTATCCTTCACAATTTCCTATTTTTGTTTTCACAGTATCACAGATTAATTGTCCTCGGTTAAGAAAGTTTTGCGGATCGTTTAAACAATAGAAGAAACTAATGGGTGTGTGTGTGTGCTTTAGACGTTAAAAATCTTGATTGCTCCATCTTGCTCACTCAATCTCTCACACCATCGTGAACGACCCACATTGTTATGTTGACTACATCATAAGTAAACGCAAGAATCGAATCATCGAATCGTTGTTACTGCAAAGGGAATCATTAAGATCTTGAAACGAGTTCTTCTGGTTGTAGTAGCTTAGCTGTAACGGTTATGAAGCTGTTTCCCTTTTTACTTTGCAATTACATTCCTCTTCTCCTTAAGCATTTGCTACATTCATTCCACTTCTATCCGG
>KZ061724.1:135526-161776 GCA_002091835.1 Anopheles maculatus | reverse complement strand
TTTTTTTTTCGCAACGGCACAGTTTTCCTTCGGCCCAGTTCGAGCGCGTAGTTTTTGTTTGTTATCCTTCACAATTTCCTATTTTTGTTTTCACAGTATCACAGATTAATTGTCCTCGGTTAAGAAAGTTTTGCGGATCGTTTAAACAATAGAAGAAACTAATGGGTGTGAGTGTGTGCTTTAGACGTCATTGACTCTATCTTGCTCACTCAATCTCTCACACCATCGTGAACGACCCACATTGTTATGTTGACTACATCATAAGTAAACGCAAGAATCGAATCATCGAATCGTTGTTACTGCACAGGGAACAACAACAAAAAACATTGACTCTATCTTGCTCACTCAATCTCTCACACCATCGTGAACGACCCACATTGTTATGTTGACTACATCATAAGTAAACGCAAGAATCGAATCATCGAATCGTTGTTACTGCAAAGGGAATCATTAAGATCATGAAACGAGTTCTTCTGGTTGTAGTAGCTTAGCTGTAACGGTTATGAAGCTGTTTCCCTTTTTACTTTGCAATTACATTCCTCTTCTGCTTAAGCATTTGCTACATTCATTCCGCTTCTATCCGGTAGACACTTAAAGGACGCAGAACATACAGGACGCAGTTACAAGGTTCATCTACTAACATCAAATTGTACGCACGTACTCCAGCACACGAAAAGAGAGGGAGACTGTGTTTACCTGAGTTTAAATATGTGTGTACGTGTGACTGTATACTACCTACACGAAGCTGCATTGCTGCAGTTATGGTATTGATTAGTTGTTATACGTTTCCCACTGATGCGACATACTATCCTGCAGAATGCCTCATCGTGTATCTCGCTCAAGGTGCATCTGTGTTTCTAGTGTGCCGGATCACCCGACATGCTTGCTGAGAACGATCAACATTTATTATCCTAGTACAGCTACACAAAACACTCCGTCGACGATCGACACATGGAAATCTAGTGTCCACAAGCAACAAGAAAATGCACTCAAGTTCTATGTCTGCGCATCTTTCACGGGCCGGTAATCCGTTCCGTCCTAACATCCATTAATGATACCCTCGACCAGCTTGGCCTTTGTCTGCGAATTAAGCCCATTGACGGTGGACGCCTTCAGCAGCAAGCTACCACCGCTGCCGGTCAGCGTGCTCGGCGTATAGTTCACGCTGATGCTGATCGGATGTAGCGGAGGCATCTGCAGGAAGCTTTTGCTCAGCAGATCGACCCCGTTCAGGTATGGCAACAGTGTTTCATAATCTATGTTCAGCGGAATATAGAAACCCTGCGTGTGGCAGGCAAAGATCGGCACCGGATGGTAGGAACTGTGATGATGGTGTTGCTGCTGCTGATGCTGCTGATGATGGTGTTGATGAGCGAAGGCGGGTGTTGCTGGGTGTTGTCCGAGCGCAACCACGGCACCACTACCACCGATCGATGTTAACAGCTCGTGCTTAATCTCCGGAAGGGGTGTCACCGATGAGGATGCTGCCATCGTATGTCCGTTCTTGGAGAGCGCTAGTTTCTTCTCCATCGGTGCACAGTCTGATGCATTCTGCTGCTGATGGTGATGATGGTGGTGGTGATGGTGATGGGTTCCATTTTCCATTGAGCCACCACCAGCTGCTGGCGATTCCGCACCATTACCGCTTGCACCACTCGGTGCCTTTCGCTTCAGTGACAGTGGTTCATCCGACGAGGACGCTACGGTGGAAGATTTTCCCGTCAATGTGCTCGTGCTGGAGGACTTTGAATCGCCGCCGGAAACGCTACCACTGCTGCCATTGGTTAGTGGCGAGGCCCGCAACGAGCTTGAATGTTGATGCAGATGCTGATCCTCGTGCAGCGACACCGGACTACGATCAAAGTCCGTTCCGTGTCCATTTTCGTGCGTATCCTGAGAAAACCGTTGCTGGATGTAGTTTTTGAACTTGTAGCTATTATGACTATGCTCATGCTCCGGGGATGCGTGCTCCGAGAACTTGCGCATACGGATCGTGCGCAACACACTCTCGTGCTGGTTGATGTTGTTGTTGGTATCCTGCTGCAGACCGCCGACCCCTCCATTGGAGCACAGTGAGCGTGCCGGCGGTGACGGTGCATCGTAGTCCTGCGTCGAGTGATTGCTCGAGGTGTCCAGGTGCTGCACAATGCTCGGCGCAGTCGACGTGATGACGGCGGCCTGTGGTGGATTGTTGCTGTGCGAGCTGCTGCTAGTGCTCGTTGCGCTACGGAAGCTCAGATCCTTCACGTCGTGATGGTCATTGCTGCTGTGTTCGAGATCCGACGGGCAGGTAAGTATTTCCCGCAAATGCCCTAGCTGTCCACTGGCCAGATAGATGGGACTGCCACCGTTCGCAAGCTCTCCACCACCGCAGCGTGACTTTGCCAGTTCACCTACAATCGGAAAGATAAGAAATGCGCGTTAGAGAGTGGGATCTGTTGTTTTGGAGAAGAAAACACTTCTTTTTTCAACTTACCCTTCATAATCTCATTGCAGTGTTCCTTCAGGTGTGCCACCATACGGAAACACATCTCCTCGCCCCGCTCACGCATCATAAACTTGGCCGCCTCCGTCAGACACTCGTTGTAACCGAGCCGGTACTGTTCGGCGCATGCCGTTTCCCGGCCGCACTCTTGGTTCTGAAGATTTTTCAGGTGGCGTATGGCCATCTCGATGATTTCCGTCTTTTCCACGCGACCCCGACCTTTGCGCATGTACTGCTGCGGAATGAGTCGCGAAAGGTCTGCCAGGCAGGAGTTCATCCGATCACGGCGCCGCTTTTCAATGATCCGATGTGAGAGTGGATCTTGCTGTAGGGTAAACGAAAAGAAGAGGGGAGAAAAGTAAAGCATTATTACTTGTGATTTGTAGTGCAAAATGTGCCATAAATCTTAGACATAGATCACAGCCATAATTATTCCAAAAACATGTCAACTAAACCAATATAAGATAAGTAATGCAGAAGTCACGCTTTAACACCATTCCTCGGGAAGCAAACAGGATGATAGCAAGCGATTTTCTTATTCGTTCGCATAATTCTCGACGGCGAATCGATTGCCCACTGCCCAATCACCGTCCAGTCGTATCCGTTTAGCCTTTATTCATATATTCAATTGATTTCCCGTGCCATGTCACGTGACGGCCCTGCTGATGTGGTGCCGTGCGATCGAATGAGGTGAAGTTTGTTTTTCACAAAGACTTGCCGTACGACGTGTATCTAGCGAACGGAACGGGTGCAATTAGTGCACGATTGGCAGAACCAGAACGAGGTGTGACTGGAACGATCGATTAAAGTTTGACGAGTGGTGTTATCAAGCACAACAGCATTTGATTGGTGTGCCGTGCTGTGTTTTCCACAGCTAAAATTACAACTATACAGGCGTTATCGATGCATTGCAGGCGTATAATGTGTGTCTCTGGGATTGGCACAGTGTCTTGCATGCGATCTACTAATCTTTTGAGGTTTGAGTAAGAAATAAAACAAGGGATCGGCGCCAACAAGGAGCTGATTACTGATGCAATAAAAACAAACCCGACACGCTAGACATTCACGTGTCATTTGGATCTAGTGGCACGTTTGCCACGTTTCTAGGCCCATTAGCATCTGTTCAAAGGTATAGGGGTACAACCTCTAAGTTAAGAATCTCGTTGAGCTTTGATTGAAGCTTTCGTTGGAACTGATACGAACTTGCATTATTTTATAGACTAGCTTGCAGAGCCGGTACTGTGCGGCGCATGCCGTTTCCCGGCCGCACTCTTGGTTCTGAAGATTTTTCAGGTGGCGTATGGCCATCTCGATGATTTCCGTCTTTTCCACGCGACCCCGACCTTTGCGCATGTACTGCTGCGGAATGAGTCGCGAAAGGTCTGCCAGGCAGGAGTTCATCCGATCACGGCGCCGCTTTTCAATGATCCGATGTGAGAGTGGATCTTGCTGTAGGGTAAACGAAAAGAAGAGGGGAGAAAAGTAAAGCATTATTACTTGTGATTTGTAGTGCAAAATGTGCCATAAATCTTAGACATAGATCACAGCCATAATTATTCCAAAAACATGTCAACTAAACCAATATAAGATAAGTAATGCAGAAGTCACGCTTTAACACCATTCCTCGGGAAGCAAACAGGATGATAGCAAGCGATTTTCTTATTCGTTCGCATAATTCTCGACGGCGAATCGATTGCCCACTGCCCAATCACCGTCCAGTCGTATCCGTTTAGCCTTTATTCATATATTCAATTGATTTCCCGTGCCATGTCACGTGACGGCCCTGCTGATGTGGTGCCGTGCGATCGAATGAGGTGAAGTTTGTTTTTCACAAAGACTTGCCGTACGACGTGTATCTAGCGAACGGAACGGGTGCAATTAGTGCACGATTGGCAGAACCAGAACGAGGTGTGACTGGAACGATCGATTAAAGTTTGACGAGTGGTGTTATCAAGCACAACAGCATTTGATTGGTGTGCCGTGCTGTGTTTTCCACAGCTAAAATTACAACTATACAGGCGTTATCGATGCATTGCAGGCGTATAATGTGTGTCTCTGGGATTGGCACAGTGTCTTGCATGCGATCTACTAATCTTTTGAGGTTTGAGTAAGAAATAAAACAAGGGATCGGCGCCAACAAGGAGCTGATTACTGATGCAATAAAAACAAACCCGACACGCTAGACATTCACGTGTCATTTGGATCTAGTAGCACGTTTGCCACGTTTCTAGGCCCATTAGCATCTGTTCAAAGGTATAGGGGTACAACCTCTAAGTTAAGGATCTCGTTGAGCTTTGATTGAAGCTTTCGTTGGAACTGATACGAACTTGCATTATTTTATAGACTAGCTTGCACAAGCAAAGCAACAAATGAATTTTCTCTCAACAAGACTATGCTTTGAAGGAAGCTTACATAAAATGGCATGACTTTATAACGCCAATCAAACTCCATTACCATCTACTTTGCAACTGTTTTCGAGCGAATTGATGTAAAACTAAGTTGACCAGGACCCAAGCACCTACCCGTGACGTTTTGCCCCGCCGTCCTGGTGGAAAATCGGCATCATCTTCGCTGTAGGTGGTATTGTTGGCGGAAAAGTTCAGTCCCGGTTCACCGCAGTACGTGTATCCAGGCACACTGGCCTCACTGTAAGCGAGAAGAAAGCAGAGAAAAGGAAAACATATTGTTACTAACATTTATTTAGTTTATTTTATTAAAAATTCTTATCACAAAAAAGAATATGCACATTAGAATGTAAAACAATCTTCGAAAACCATTTAAAAGCAACTCCCATGCTCGGCAAAAAGGTTAAGGTTGTTCTAGCAAAACTTTTCCTCACCATCGATGACCTTTTTATCACAACACACACTCTCGTTATGGGCTGGCATATTAAATTACATTGTTGCATCAAGCTATGCAACCCCTTGAAGGTCAAAGTATGATTTTGTACCGGTGCACACCATAGAAACGGAGCACTGTTTTGCTCATTTTCCATATTTTGCTCCTCTGCCGATGTCGATGTATGTATGTGAGCAATGTGAAATTGGCGCTAAACCGATGTACATACATTGTTTTTTTTTTTCAACCTATCTTTCATGGCATTTTAATTGAAAGCTGCGGCCTCTGGCTGGGACTTCTGATGCACAGGATTCAGTGGTTTCGAGTTCGAAGCGGACGCGGTGATTTACACCATCCTTCGACCGGGGGAAACCGGAAACCATGCGACGTTTATGATGATGACTCGATGAAGATGAGATCATAAGCAGCACGGATGGTCGGCTTGTGATTGAGCACGGTTTCGTTGCTTTCCGTCAGGTTGCACCGTGCGAGAATGACTAATGCATCGTGCAACGCTCGACTCCAACCGGCCGGTATCGCAATCATACAAGCCGCAGCACAGCGGTTCGCTCCAGCGGTTGATGACCCATCATCGGTGAGCTGTTACATTGTAACCACGACAAGATTGGATACTGGCTGGAGCACGCCCTTGTTGCTAATAAACCCACGCTAATTAGCGCACGTTTTACCGACAAGAGGCATATCGTCCTGATAATTGTGAGCGTACCTCGCTGTGACCCGTTGACCGGAAAGCGTGTCAAGTGGTACCGAGCGGTGTTGCGAGCGGAGAACGCACTAGATAAGCATAGTTTTGATTAGTGTTTCTAGCAGGAATTTTGCAACATTTGTGCTGCTGTTGATAGCTTACTGGGACCTTGTCTTATCGCTTATTAATTCACCAAGAGATGGTGTAGTCGTCCATCAAGACGTCAACTGTCTCATCGCAGCCATGCCATGTTGCCTCGTGAGTAGGCGCGAGTGTGGGAACTTAAACAAAAAACAGCAGACGTGCGGCATCAATAAATAGCTAGGAAGAAGCCGTCTTGCCTACTGAATCCGTTGACTCATCGCTTCTCAAGTCACACTTTCGACAGCATGAGTTTGAGCATTGATATTGCTTCTTCGCCGTTGTCCCACGCATCGGCAGCATCCGGCAAGCAAAAAACAATAGGTCACAAGGACAACCAGGAGGGCTAGCACGTGAACTCGCGCGTGCTCCAGTTAATGTGAATGCGTTCCGCCACGTCTCGGCTGCGGACTCTCTCCGCCGTGCGCCGTACGCGCAAACCACTGCTCTTAGAATATGTTGATTTGAGCTCTGGCCGTTGTTTTGTTGCTACAATACAAAAATTGTTTTGCTCCCGCAGTGCGAAACGTGAACCATTTCCAATTGTAATCAGTGGGTAGGAAATAAATTATACTAATTTCCAAGACGGCTGCAGACCACGTGCTCTGGCGGCTTTAAAATATATGCTTTCGGCCCGTTAAGCGAAAGCAGTGTTATCGTGTCTGGGCACGATAAAGGCCATGCTTCCGCGTGTAACTGCCCGGACGGCTGCTAGCCATTCAGTCAGTGCTATTAATGCTAACCGCAGTACGCTGCACATGGAAAACAGGGTTACATTTACAAAACAAATTGTCACATGTTCCGGCGCGCACGGCTCTGCACAAAGCATCGAGATTTTCGCATGCTGTTCCGCGTGTGCGCTTTGTGTGCGTGTGTGTGGAAAACTATTGTGAACATTATTTTTATGGTAGAAAAAGTAAGACGCGAACCAAGAGCGGTAGAAGCAGTCACAACGTGACTCAGGATGGCTGTGGTCCGTTTCGGCGAGCGGTATCTTAATCGGGTTATTCATTTTAAATTCAACTATATGCGAAAGGATAAGGGATGGAGTTAACATTATAAATTTTAAAACATTTTAGCCAGGGAAGACTGCCACGTGTTTTGCTATTTTCTTTTTCCTACCAGCTCTCTTTGGAACTTCGGTGGAGCCGTCAAGGAGACGTTCTTGAAGCTCGTGAAAAAAAAATTCAACATTCAATAATTCAATGTGTCCCAAATAAATTTAATGTTGACTACGATGTATCATCACACATCAGCTTTGATCGTATAGCCTGGGGTCAGGTGAAGGTGGTTCAAAAACACCCAGGAAATCAGTGCAAGGGAGGAGAATTTGTATGTCTTCTAATCAACATGTCATTAGAGAGTAATGTCTGGCCAGCCAGGATACGGAGGAGAATAATTCGAAGACTGTTTTCTTCTACAGGTTAACCCAAATGCCTACAAACGCTGACGACATAGACTACATTGGATTGAGGCTGTAATATGAAGAGGAGGCTTATCAAAGGATCAAGCTTCCATCACAAACTCCTGGGCAGATAAGTGTCGTGAACCTCAGACTTTAAGGAACATTAATATATGGATCTAAAACATGGAGTCTGTCTTACGATGATTAACTGTTGTACAGCTAAAGGCACCCAGCACCTGAAAACCCCAGCCCGTGAAGTCTTTTAACCTCATCCACAAGAACAGGCTCAAATTTATATAGAGTGATGGTGTTAATACGTCCACTATAAAGGCCGAGATATCCTCCAATGTAAGCCCTAATTGTTGGACATAAAATAATATTTTATAGAGATAGCACAAACACAACGTCCAACGTCCAAGCTGCACAAGTAGCGATTTGCTCTGAGCACCTAAATTCATTAGTCAACCATCAATGACATCGTTACAGCAACCACACGCCCAAGCAGATCCTCTATATCCGCTCGTGTGAGCGTATGCACTCGTTTCATTTCGTACTGTTTATCGCAATCGGTTTTTCGAACAACGAAAAATAGAATCAACCACCCTCGAAGCAGTTCGACGCTTAGCACTTGGCGCTTGATTCACGGAACATCTCTACAAGCGAGCACGCGAGCACCTTCGCCCCAAATCCCAACCTTCCCAAGGAGCATCGTCCTAATGATGCTTCCGAACACAACACGCAAAAGCAATGTTGGGAACGCATTTAGAATTTTCCCTAACCAATTTCCAACATCCAATGACTTCGACACCGTCAGGCCGCCAGATACGTTGTATCGAGTTTTGTTGCTCCATCCGATAAACACGACACGATACAGGGATCGTTTACGTTATCCTGTGTTGGGCCGGTTTTTTTTTTTCGAGAGGTGGGTATTATGGGCCTTCTGCCTCGTGCGTGCTATTTATAGCCATTCAAAAGCGTCCACGACGAGACGAGTGTGATTGGGAGTGATGCCGCCCGAAAGCACACACCAGACCAGACACACGAGAGTTGATCGCAATAATAAAATGAATTCAGCGAGGAAAAAAAACACAACAAACTATTTGAACAAATGCCAACAAACGTGACCAACGAACCACCGCAACCAGCGAGCCTTCCCCAGGTGAAGAACCACGAGAGTGCGACATTAAAAAACGGACACGATTTGTCAGGAGACGCCAAAGTCTGTGTCTGTGTGCCTTCCTGTGGGGTTGGTACCAAAGCCAAGTGACGAGAGGCGTTGGCATCCACCAGAAACTGGCGCTTCATCACACACCGCTAGCCAAGAGCCACAGCCTGCATACGTAATGATGTGGCTTTAAAGCAGGATCTTCCAAGCAAGTTCTTTTTCGTACCACAATTAACACATTGCTTTTTTGGCATATTCATTACTACTTCAACTTTGATCAATTTATGAAAGTCATTAAGATCAGATCAGCAGAGTACTTCACTTCTGTGGTACATTCTTCGATCGTGACACATCGCACCGCTTGTGATTGATTCAAGATTGTGCTGAGATGAACCTCACGCGGTTGTTAGATTAGACGACCGTGATTTAAAAATGGATCCACCACCACACTGTCGACGCACTTGAGCGCATGTGCGCTCACTCATGCATCGATTGTACCAAGAGCTCGTTTCGATGCCTCTCTCCTTCAAACCTACAGCCTGATATTTCATTCTGCTTCTAAATCGCCAACAATTTTTAGCATCCACTCGAAAGATATCTGTCGAATCACGCATACCGGATCGGACGAAAACAACAATCAGTCATGGCGATGTGCTAAAATTAAATATAAATTGACGAGCAAAAAACAAACACAAAGGCGTTAACGCATGACATGGTTTGAAAATAGAAAGGATCGGATCGGAGCCGAAGATCCTAGAAGCTCTGTACGCATCAACCCCTACGCAACCAAATGTGTGGAACAATATCCGATTCATTCATTGTTTTTTTAGTGTTTTTTGTTTGAGTGAAGGAAGTGAAGGCTTGAGATGTTCTTACTCCATCGAAACACGTGATCAGTACTCGCTTTTGTTTCTCGTGGTTGTGGTGCTCTGTGCTCTGACGGTTGCGATGTCACGGTTGTTTTGGGCGAGAACCGCTTCGCTTATGCCACTCTGTATGCGAAACAACCTGTTGCTTTGAAGCGCAAACATTCTTCGTATACTTCCGCCATTCGAACGGAGTACTGGCTATTTGGTTTTTGTTTTTCAAGAACAACACCATCGTACCAGCTTCTAATTCTACGAAGCATAGTATGGTGGAATTTGTTTTCCACATCACCACACACATCGTCCACATTTTCCAACTACAGAACCGAAAGACGACGACGACGACGACGATGACGATCCGGAAGTGTCAAGCCGTCGCGTCCCTTGACGGAAGCGAATCTGGTTGGGTGTTGTATTGTGTGTCTGTGTGTGTGTCTGCTGCAACTGCATTCTTGAGCTAGATCTCTGCTGCCTGTACACCGCGGTTACTGCATGCACACAAGAGCTCTAAAAGCTGCACGTAAGCTGACGCCTTTGTAGATTCGCAGGTCGCATATCCCATCGCTCCTACTGCACGTCTGCCACACGGCATCCGATCGTGTGAATTTTCTCGAGATGTGTGCATCGCACGTCCGGGGCAGGAGGTGCACAGGAAGCAAGACAAAGTACGCAACGGAACGTCAATAAACTCGTCGAAGGTTACACTCGCGTGTAGTTGAGTGCATCAGCAAGTGTCGCCCCCGGGGTGATGGGGAATCGTGTCGCGCACATACAGCCGTTACTGTGCACCGGTGCATCGCACGATGTGTGCAAGTGCACAGAAAACACATTCAGCCACAGTGGTGTGCTTTGTGCTGTGCGTTGTGAGCTTCGGCTATCTGTTTCATTTCCTTCATTCGGAATTCATAGCAAATTTGAATGTTTAAAGCATGAATTAAATAATTAACTTTAATGAAAGAGATATTTTGGACTTGGAGCATTTCTCGGTTCTGTTCAATAGGTAGAACTGGACTCTGTCCCATTTCCTTAACTTTATTCAAGCTAAAGTTGAATCGCATCAACCGTTTCTGGACTTCAAATATTCCAAAATATCAGGACTCTAATATGGGGGTCCAGAAATGAGTGAAAACATCTCCAGTTCTACCAGACACTGCTTCACTTCATCTTGAGCAAAATCCCGATATGGTTCGTACTCCACTAGTACATCAGGATCTCTTGTAACATTCATAAAATAACATTAAAATAGTTGTCATCTCTGGACTCTAATATGGGGGTCCAGAAATGAGTGAAAACATCTCCAGTTCTACCAGACACTGCTTCACTTCATCTTGAGCAAAATCCCGATATGGTTCGTACTCCACTAGTACATCAGGATCTCTTGTAACATTCATAAAATAACATTAAAATAGTTGTCATCTCTGCTTACGACGTACCAACAGTAAGGAATCAAACAATTCCCCTAGTTATGCGGAAACGAACGGAATCGGATTACTGGCTGGCACTTCCAAACAACACCACCCTTGGGCTGGCTCACGTGTTGAGCTCACAACGCGCGTTGCAATCACAATTCGAACGAACGAAAAAAGCAAAACAAAAACCAAAAGCCAAACCCAGTCACGTCGACCGTGGCCCCTTCAGAAACACACGCAACTTTGCACCACTATGCGCTGTCTTTCTTTTCCGCATTACGACCGCCGGACGACCGCTGATGGTGGTGGTGCGCGTTGTGTGGCGTAGAATTTCAGCGATCTTTTCCAAACCCACCCTCACAACGTCTGCTGCGTGCTGCTACGTCAACGTGTTTCCGTCCGTCTTTCGCGCATCGGAACGTTTCTCGCGTTCACTCCCCCAAAGCACGCCGTGGCCCTCCCTCTAGCTCCACCCGCTCCGGCCGGTTCGGTGGCGCTGCGCAAAGTGGCCAAATGTGTGTGGCTGAGCGACGGTTTCTGGCGCTGTCGGCAACAAGTGTTCGGTAAGGCGCGCACCATTAAGTGTGTGTGTGTGTGCGTGTGGTGGTTGTTTGTTTGCGAGCTGGTCTACGCGTTTGTCGCTCTATCAAGCGTTCGAATGTTCGAGGAGTGTGAGAAGCAAAAAAAAAAGCACACACACACAAACTCACTCACACTAACAGAGCAAATAAATATCCGCCAGGCGCAAAACGTTGGCTGGCACGCCAACCCATTCCTGCACGTGATAGCGGCGTGGTGTGTCTGTTGTGTTGTCTACTTCTTCTTCTCGTTCGTTCAATGTTTGCTGGGTGGGTTTTGGGGTGGCGTTTGTCTCTGTCTCTCTCTTTCTTTTGTACCTGCTACCGTCAACACGTTTTCGTGTATAACCGTGTCGCGGATCGACCGACGTCATGCGCCGTTAAATTACATACCCACCGACCAAAGCCGCGATTCGAGAAGCTCTGCTCGCGCCTCCTAAACCACGATGATGGATTGCGATTAACGCGACTGGTTGGCAGGTTGCATGCCACGACGAACGAAAGTCATCACTGGCAGAACGTTTGCTTATGGATTGATCGGTTGTACTTCAAATTGGAACTTAAGAAGTTGAGGATCAATGAGCGCTTTTCATGTTGCAAGATCATATGGTGATTTGCTTCCAATTCTCTCTCTCTCTTTTGCTGTTTATTTTCCAGTTTTTGTTCCCCATAAATATTAATTATCGCACCGAGAATAACAACTCGAAGTACGTGCGTGCCGGTGACAGCAAAGGCAATCGATCGATCGCGATATTGCGTCCACCGTCGATGTAGTGGGCACGATGTTTCTCTTGCCACCCTAGAGCTCGACCGGCTCAAACGACGCCCACCACCACACAGTGGCAATGCAATAAGATACAAGATATTAATTTATTTATTTATTTATATTCTTTCGCACAAACCGCGCTCGATTTCCTGTCTCGTGAAGCCCGTGTGTGACGACAAAGTTTTGTACCAGCTCCGTACGAGAGCTTTTTGCTAGTTTTGCTATTTATCCCATTTAGCCTGCCTGTATCTGTGTGTTTCTTTATCGACATGAATTAATCTCGTCCATCAGCACCCGGCAGGGGCGAAAAGAACGCAAAAAACACCCCAACAACGGCTGGACAACGACGTGCAACCACTTAGCAATTGCCAACTGCTGCTGCTGCTGCTGCTGGTGGTGCAGCGCACGATTGCATTCCGTCACGAGCGCATTTCCGTGTGAGCTGCGAATGAACCAACGCTTTCTGTAAGATCAACTGGGCAAGAATACTAACAATCAACCAGATCTCTGAAGGGTGTTTTGGTTTTGTTTCTTTTTACTCATGCCACGCTGCTAAACACGATCAGCGAACCGGTTTGTTTTTATTCCGAGCTATTCCGAGGGAGCCCAATATGCAGGCAAATCATTTCTGGAACTCCGATCAATTGCAAGTTGCGCTACCAGTACTAAATGTGCTTTACAGTTGCATACATCCATGTACAGCTTTAATTCGAATTCGTTAACAAAACAAACTGTAGTAAAATATGCTTCGAGCTCACTGTGGGTAATGCACCGATCATGCCCTACACGTCCTACACGAATCCTACGGGCAAAGTGGTATGGCGAGACCTGCTCCACACTCAGAAATTCCTCGCCCGAGGCTGATGGATCAAACAACGAAAGCGAGCGATTATTTATAGCACAGAACGCAAATATGGTCATGTCCACGCGGAGAACGATGCAGGCAGTGGACTTTGTGGACGATGATCATATCAATAGTGCTTGCCTGTCGACATCAAACGCTCCACGAACGGTGCATTGGGGCGATGGTTCGTAACTGATGGTCCTGTCTTGACAGCCGGAATGTACCGGGCAGGGAAGTGTGTACCAGTTAACCTTCACTTCCTTCCGACACTTGACTTGAATTTACACCCTCGTTTTAGACGAGTTTGGACCTTTGAAAAACGTGTTACGGCTTGCAGTCTTGCGATCGGAGCTAGATTTAAATGAACCATTCCCGGTCGGTTTTGCTACCCAGCTTCGACTTTAGGCTGATTTCGTCTGCAAGAAGAACGTTTTTCATCTCCCGTGAAAACGTGTTTATTTACCAAACATCTCACACCTGCTGTGTCTCGGAAAGTGCTTTCGAATCAGCTAAACAAATGTTGCCGATCCAGAAGCCGATCACTTGATGCACGTGTCCCGCCCGATCGTGACGGGCCTATCAAGCGTTCAGGCACACACTGTAGACCCAACCAATTAGTAGCCATTTCCTGATTTTCAAACATTTGTCAATCAACCTTGGCTGTGGCGTAGTCCTGTACAGCCCGAAATATAGCACGAATTTTGCGGAAAAATAAAAATCATCCCAACGCTAATCAAACGCTCGCATACGGTGGCCTCGTTCGAGTGTTGCTAAATGCACGAGCCGGTGTGATGGAAATACCACAGTAAGCATGCGTAAAGCAGCCAATTTGGGAGGATAAAACGATCACGTGAGACACAACCCTCTACAATATTGACCACCGGAATGGCAATTAAGATGGGATCGGGGGGGGGGAAAAAGCAAGTATATTTAGCAAGTATCATCCGCAACAATACGACGCAGCAGAAGCAGCAATGGCTTATTTTTTCGTTTTCGCCAACGTGTAAGGTAAACATTTTAACACGATCGCCCGGTGTCATGAAAATGTCTGCACCTTTTTCTCGGTCTTCTTTTTCCTTCGCCTGGTGGAGGACGCAAAAACATTTCCTTGGCGGATGTATGGAGGTGGAGGTTAAAGTGTGTTTACTTAAACTCGATACTCGGGCGTCAATGCGCTAAGAAGGTTTCCATGAAAATTTGCTCCTTTGAAGGTTTCGGCTGCTATTGTTTTGGGAACCGTTCTTGGATGCTCTAGGCCTTGGAGAAAGTATTTAAGGCGTGAAGAAATAGAGGCAGAGAGACAAGAGAAAATAAATCGTTTCGAAAAAGACTTTTTTCCGGTGATTTAATATTTTAAAAGGAATGTTTACTAAGAACAACAACTTTCTTTGGCTATCTGTGGTTGGCAAGACCATTTTTCCTCCAGATCTCACATTAGATTTTGGATGTGATTTTGGTGAAAATGTGTTAAACACCTCATACATTAAAGAGAAGTGAGCACAGTTTTTCTTGGTAGTTTTTTACGAATTGTACCTCTAAAGCTATCATCGTTAAAGTTACATTTCACAATGCCACTATGGGGCTGGGGTAGCACATGATAGGACAAAAGCATCTATTGATTTCAAAATAAAATCATATTTAAGACTATTACTGAGACTACGTTCTCAAATAGTATCTTAATAGCAGCACATAAATTCACACAGCTTCTCCTTGCAACTTCAAAGGATACTACTTCTGCTCAAGTTCCAGTTCCAGTTCCTAGTTTACCGAATACATCAAAATAAAATAGGATCTCCATATGTCTGCTTGCGTCACATTAGTAAGAGCACGTGACGTAGCGCAGCAATTGAGCGAAGGGCTTTCTTCTTGGCTTAACGACCTGCTAGGTGATGACGCCCCTTCTAATCGCTCACTATACTTCTTGGTGTCACGTGGATAAGCTGTCCTTGTTACGAGGGAACGGTCTAGCTGTGATTTGAACCCCGATCCTGCCTTATGAAAACCAGCCCGCTATCGTTTTTACCACCCGACCGTCCCAAATACCTCTACCTTTGATAACTCTTACAAAACCCCTTACTTTAGAGTGCTAGAACTAACTCGGTAGTAGTGTAACACACATCAATTCAGAATGCCCAAGTCTCTCAACAATTAAACGGTAGGACCAATGTAAGTAATCAGATAAATTAAGTTTCAATTTTGTAAACCAAAAAAACTTGTTTCCAACCCGCTCAGTAACTGTTTCAAAATGAAGTTCAAGATCTGAGCAGGACAAACACACACACAGAGAAACAGCCAATGCTTGGAAGGTGCGGAACCAAGTCAAGAAATAACGCCAGTCACCAATCTCAACCGTCAAGCACCACCGGCCAATGTTTGTGATCGCGCGATGACGCCGTTGGATTGATTTTAAATGGCAAAAACGTGCGCCCGCGTTTGGATGCGGTGCGCGACAGCAGTTGCCGTGTGCGCAAGTTACACGTCTCGTTTGAGTAGTACACCCGCCTGCGTCTCTCTCACTGTCTGCCCAACCACCGATCGATGGGGTAACGGGGTTGGATTAACTTACAAATAGGCTCTAGAACTTCCCTTCACTGCGTTGCAGCTTAATGAGAAGTTTACTTTGAGAATAGCTTGCTCGTTTCTCGCAGCAAAATCGATACACTTGCTTAGGTAAAGTCTAATGAATTACTTGTCAAGCGTTTAAAAAGTAGTTCTTATAATACTTGTCCACTAGTTCGGTCACACGCTAGAAACTTTTCAATCCGTGTCTTTATCCGACCCGTTAACGCAATACACACTCGAGCGGGCGCGATCGTGCGAGCGCCAACGAATGCGAACGCGGAAATTGATCACCGATCGGTCGTACCCGTTGTGTTGTTGTGTCCGAGGCAAGCACAAAAAAAAAAACAGTACAACAACCGTAAAACCCGTCCTGATCCCTTCACCCGCCCGCCCGTCTTGCGTCGGCTATAGGTATTCGTGGTATGGGACGTGGTATTTGTCTCACTCTTGGTGAACGTGTGACAAAGTGGTTTTTAGTCTTCTCGTGCCTTTGCCTCTTGGTGCGCATTCTTTGTTCACCCACGGCCCGGTAAGAAACCATTCACGAAAAAGGGATGGTTTGCGTCGCTGCAACGGCTTAAGAACTCGATTCATTTCCATTAAGGGGTGGTTAAGCTAAACCGAAATCCGCAACTGTTTGGGCAAACAAACACACACACACGCAAAAAACCTCAAAACAAACGGGTGGCAAGTCATAATGATAAGAGCTAAAGACGATGATCGGGCGACAGAAACTGAAACCAAAAAAAAAGGCGACCAACAGCAGACACTTGGGTGGATCCGTCGCGATCCAAGTAACCGGCTGCTGGTTACACAGTGTTGCCAATTCATGATCATGTGGTATTTTGGGGATTGTTGCTCCTGCCCGCCGCAGAACCTCTCCTCCATTTTCGCTTCCCACCGAAACGAAACAAACTTGCTGCCCATCTCTCTGCCCCCGGCACGGTTGGGTGCTGGGCAAGAGTCTTTCTAAAAATAGCGACGACACGCATGACCAGCATCGGGGCGGTGACCACGCGAATGTTTGAGGTTTGCTACACCAACATATTCATCTGCGCGCGTAGATATGCGTGTCCGCGTGTCCCCACCCCGTGTGTCGGTGTGTGTATATGGGAGTGAGTTTTTTTATGCGTGGTAATTTTTGTTGAACAGCCACCGTTGTTTTAACC
This sequence comes from Anopheles maculatus, assembly GCA_002091835.1. Taxonomy (NCBI): domain Eukaryota; kingdom Metazoa; phylum Arthropoda; class Insecta; order Diptera; family Culicidae; genus Anopheles; species Anopheles maculatus. Next base: position 144,842 of record KZ061724.1, on the reverse strand, counting down.
ACGCTCGGTCGACTGTAGCCGATAGACAGTTTAAAACTATTAACGTCGTGCCTTGGTTAGTTGACGATGAGGCACCAAACATGTGTTATCATTAAGTTTCGAATCTGCTTGTTATATTTTTTTGTTCGTTGTCTACACAAACCGTCACTTTTTTGTTTCCATAGGCTTCCGGTATGTTTTTGCCTAGCCCACATGCTATTCTAGCGATCAGCGATTCCTCTCGATGATGTCATAACGCATGCAGTAAGCTTCCACTGAAGCATAACAAACTTTGAGTCAGAACAAATTCTACAGCTGGGCACAAGAAAAACTGGGTAAAAGCCATCTTTGCTGGAAAACGTATCCTGCTGCGCACGTAATCGGCTTTTCTTGCGAACCGGTGCTGATGCTGATGAACGGCAAGCGTCCGTTACCGGGCGTGGCGTGCCAGTAACGGTTACGAGGTTACAAGAGAAGGCTGGAAAATCGTATGACCCAGACTATAATTTTGCTGCAAAAAGGGAAATATACAGCGAACCGCACCGCAACGTATGGGGCAGCCGCAACACATGCCGGCACACGTGACGGAAAATTTTTGCTTTCCTTTGCCAGCTCAGCAAGCCGTGCACCGTAACAGCGTGCACGCAAGCAGCGGCCACTTGGCAACAGGCAACCCGCGTATCCGGGGGGGGTGATCGTTTCAGATAGCAGCACTAAATCGATGCTCGCTTGATAAGTGCGTATGGGATAGTAAATAAAAACAGTAGCATAATATATTTACTTAATATACGCACTAACACTTACTTCAAACAAACTGCGAAAAATGATTAGTTAAGTTTAGCAGAAGTTATTCTACAATTAGCAACACATTTGCAGCAGCCTTCTAGAGACCCATAAGACTTTTGTACGAAGGACATAATATTTTTTCGTTAAAAATTTATTTAGAGAAGCTATGAATATAACAGTTGCAGACCAGCAATTGAAGATTTGTTCATGCTGTGAGTGTGACCAGCTAGTCCTGACGATCTCGTCCCTCAACACCTACCGTCTACCTTCTAGGAATAGAAGAAACCATCTCTTAAAGCACAGATTCCGAAAAAGCAGCAGAAACTAATGAGGAAAAGATATTGATTGCCTGGTGATGATGAAGAATATCCTGAAATATTAACTGAAAAGATTCCCCAAATGACCTCATCAGAGATCGGAAGACTTTTATGGGCATATCTTTATCACCACTAAGTCTCAGAAAGAACCGAAAAAAGTACAAACATTTATTTGTCAGACAGCGTACCTAGCAATGGCTTCAGGTAATTGCTGTAAGGACATTCGGGACCAGGTGGCGATATGTTTGTAGCTAAATCAAGCTCATGCAGTTACTTATAGTAGTTTCATTTTCATCGCTCTCCAAAATTAGTCTTTGTTCGGGTCAAGAAATGGCTTTAATGCAAAACGTTAACGCACACTTGACAACAATGCATCGCACCAACACAGTATTATTTATAACCTCACTACGATTAATAGTATCCCGCTCCAAGTCAACCGTTTCGCATACCGTTCGCTGGCTGTGTGCTACCAGCTCAACACAACCCGTGTTGAATGTGAAGCAGGGATAAATATATCGCTCTCCAACCTTCAAGGACTCCAGGGAAAACTCCCCCCCAAAACCCGGCGTCCCGGAATCAGCCTTTCCCAGCGCTGGTGTATTTTTAAACCCTGTGGAAAATAAACACCCAAGCACCACATCGCGTGACGGAAACGTGACGCAAATAGTGCGCACGCGAATAGCACACGCTGCTTGGTGGTGCTCGGACCGATCCGTAACCAAGCTGTCAATAGTATCCGCTCTCAACTCGATTTCATTTCCCGCAACGCGAACAATACGAGCTAGATATTTTACACGTTTTACCGTTCGTGGTCAGCGGTTCTGTGCGCCATTATTAGGAAGCAAAACAATTTCGTTGTTCCAATATTTCGATTAGCGTTATCAAATTCACTGCAACTGAAGCTCGCTCGCAAATACTGTCTCGGTTGTGCATGAGATAAAAATAAGCGAACGCAAAATTATTCGATACTGATAAAAACAACTTGTTTACACACACACACACCATTTGGCGCAACTAAAAATAAATGTCACACCACAATTGCGATGCCGGATGGTTCAGCAACGTCGTCTGCACCATGAACCATGCAGAAGCCAGTTCACACACTGGTTCACAATCAAGCAACAGGAAGAAGCTAAAAAAATGCGGAGAAGAAGAAAGGAAACAAAACAAAAACCACAACCTCATCATTGTTGCTATCAGTGTTGACCTTTCTTGGCACTGCAGAAGCGAAGAAACAGAAACAAGTCCAGTTCGTGGATGGACTTTGCGCGTCGTACCATCTGCGATCATTCTAGGCGGTTTTTGGTTTGGCCTCTCGGAGTAGCGTGTTGCGATTCGTCGATGTGCTCTGGCATCATCACATGACCCCCGCGACGGTGATCACCTTGTGACCCCACGTGTAGTGTCCCTTCCGCTTGCGCGATTCAATCCTATCAGGCTCAGGATGTACCGTCTAACAATCTCCAAAAACAAAAACCCAGACCCAGACATCATGATCAGCAAGTTTTTTGGGTTTAAGTGTGTGTGGTAGAGCTCTGATTTCTGTGCGCCATTATTAGGAAGCAAAACAATTTCGTTGTTCCAATATTTCGATTAGCGTTATCAAATTCACTGCAACTGAAGCTCGCTCGCAAATACTGTCTCGGTTGTGCATGAGATAAAAATAAGCGAACGCAAAATTATTCGATACTGATAAAAACAACTTGTTTACACACACACACACCATTTGGCGCAACTAAAAATAAATGTCACACCACAATTGCGATGCCGGATGGTTCAGCAACGTCGTCTGCACCATGAACCATGCAGAAGCCAGTTCACACACTGGTTCACAATCAAGCAACAGGAAGAAGCTAAAAAAATGCGGAGAAGAAGAAAGGAAACAAAACAAAAACCACAACCTCATCATTGTTGCTATCAGTGTTGACCTTTCTTGGCACTGCAGAAGCGAAGAAACAGAAACAAGTCCAGTTCGTGGATGGACTTTGCGCGTCGTACCATCTGCGATCATTCTAGGCGGTTTTTGGTTTGGCCTCTCGGAGTAGCGTGTTGCGATTCGTCGATGTGCTCTGGCATCATCACATGACCCCCGCGACGGTGATCACCTTGTGACCCCACGTGTAGTGTCCCTTCCGCTTGCGCGATTCAATCCTATCAGGCTCAGGATGTACCGTCTAACAATCTCCAAAAACAAAAACCCAGACCCAGACATCATGATCAGCAAGTTTTTTGGGTTTAAGTGTGTGTGGTAGAGCTCTGATTCGGTCCAATTGTAAGACGACTCCACGCTAGCCACACGGTGTATTATTTTGTTTGATTTTAGTTGATTGTTTTGTGCATGTGGTTTCGGTTTTCGTGACTAGGCATCCAGACTCCGGCCAGCGATAAGTTTGGTTTCGCATCTTCCCGTCAGTTGCTAGGCGAGCTAAGGTTCCCTGTGAAATATTCGGTTGCATCCAGTTTGATTAGTGCGAGCATCATCACGCCACAAAACAGCAAACCACGCGCAAACGTCTAGCCCGATGATCAGGCAGATTTTCACCCAGCCCAAGGATTTGGATCGGTGAGCGGAAACAAAAAGAAAATGGCGTAAAAGGCGCGATTAATTCAGAGCAGAAAACGTTATCGTTGTCCACCGAATCGATTTCCGCTAGCCACTTTGAGCAGTTGTTCGTCGCCATAAGTCATCAAATCTTGGTCGTCATTTGTGGTATAGTTTTTGGTTTTGTTTTGGCATTTGGTTTTTGCTTTATTTGCACCTCTCTCACTGGTATTCTATCAGCCATCATCGAACGTCGAGAGCATTCGACGAAAACAAATGAATAAATCTCGCGCCTCGGCAACAACTGTCCTGTGGTCATTTACTGTTTTTTACGCTTCGCCGGCATGCGTTTTTGGGGTAGAAGCGAGAACTGTGCAAAGTTAACACCGACCATACCTACGCGTTTTTATGCTCGATCGGCCAACGCGTGCAAAAATAGCATCCATCCAACCCCCTGGGTAAAAATAACTCCATCCATCTGTTAAGATCAACATCCATGTGTACGCGTGTGTATCGGTCAGCTGTATCGAGCGAAGACCGTAGCAGCATCAAGTCACTTTATTCACGGTTCAAGTTTGGACCAAATTAAAAACTTATTCAAAAGAAAAATCATTCTCATGGCCAAATTTGAAGCACCTAATAAGCAGGAAACAGCAGAGTTCTATGTACAGTATCTTCTGCAGGGTTATATGTACCGTGCCGAGATAACCGATACACCTTCCCATTACCGGATACAGTACATTTCCTGCTTCTCTTATCGTCTTATCAAAAGTTCATCACCTACTTTTAAGCCTACAGCAAACCGCAGACACTATTACAAAGCTAACAACCTGTATCGATTGATTGACGGGTGTTGAGCATTATCAAACTGGGACACGTGAGGAGTGCCAACGCTTAAAGGGTTGGGTTTTGTGTGTGCTTAAACCGGCGGGCATATTTGTCACAATCGAAAGAGTGGATCCCCGTTGCAACATGGTGATAGCACATTCGCTGCGTAACACACCGCTCATTGGGTTGCGTTCGCATCTGCATCCCAAACTTCAGCCACCCCAGAGATCTAACACAGATGTCAAGATGTCGTTGATAAACTACAGCGACGATAATACTTCTTTCTACTCCTGCTACTAAATACTACAGCTTGCGTAGGGCTTTTGCGCCGCAGGTTTTTCCATTCCCATGAGCTGTTTACGGGAACTGCAACCATTCCGTGCGACGGCATTCACACTCATCAACGCTGACTCATGCTAGATCACGTGATCAGCAGGGGGACGCGAACGCGGCAGCAACAGCCCCAATAGTTCAGGCCTGCCTGCACACACTCAGATCTCGCTGCGCCTGATTACGAGGTGTTGTTGATTCGCCCCTAACCTCCTTGGTGGTTTCGGTGTGCCGTAATCAGTGGAGGACCGATTGTGTGCCACGCACACTAAAACGTTCGCCGACCAAACGCAACGTGTGCGTGCAATCAATGCTCCTAGCTACTGGACCGAATTCTAGCACGAAGCATTTGCTGGACATGTTCTGGGATAGCAGTTGCGGTTATTAAAATTCTTTGTTATACCGAGAGACCTTACTTTATCGCACTCTGATCGTCACTTTCCAGCGAGAAGTAACCCCATTACATATAGATCTAGTTCTTCCGCGTAAGCAATCTAAACAGCGCACTGTTCATGTGATCTACAACAAAGTTTGAAAGATAATCTCATTACACCTAATACCAGCTGTTAGTAGTAAGCGATTTACAACCGAAAAGCAACACCCTCTTGAGAAACATCCCCAACAAACCGACCGAACATGATCAAAGGTTAGTGGATGCACTCGCATCAAACAGCTAGAGAATGATTTGTGACCCGTAAACAAGTGCTGCACGCTACTTTGATTGGGCACTTGACCAGCGTTTCCATGGTCTGGATCACCTGACACAACGGTGGCATATCAACGACCGTCTTCCGCGACACGCATACAGCAACAAACCACACCGTACCGGGTATGATGATGTGATGCACAACGGCATTCGCCCTATGCCCGGCTTCCAGTTAAACCACGCAGTCAGACATCCACGTCTCCGATCACTCCCTGTTTCCTCCTTCAAACCCCGTGTGCCACACGTGATAACATTTCCCCTAGTTTGTTTGTGTGTGTGTGTGTGTCCGCGTGTTATTACTGTATCACAGTGCCATGAACGGCGACCATTATTATACTGTTGTTGTTTATTTTTTCTCCTTCTTCGCAACCTTTTTCACCCACCAGACGCTTGGCGGATGAACTCTTATCAGCAAACAGAAATAGCATCGTCAACAGCAAGTAGCAGAGCAACAACTTCGAACGGGGCGCTGCTCTAGGTCTTTCTACGTGCAGTGCTGGGAAAGATATAACTCTGTACTTTGCTGTTGCGTAGAGTTGATGCTTAATTTGATTTACCGTTTGATTAGGCGAGATGTAAATATTATGGACTGAAATTAGATTTGATACACCACACACTCAGAAACGCACGTTTCCATTCAAACTCATATAGTAAAAACTCATCGTCCAATCGATACTTCTTCCATTCCATAATCTAAGTCCCCCTAATCCAGAGCCTACGTGACTAAACCACGAATCGTGCCTCGGAAGGCACCTGTCAGAGGTCAGTGGATCGGGCGCTGGAATCGGGTGCAAGACACCATACCCACTTGTCCACATTTCGGCAATTTTGTTGCTGCCGTGGTAGAGTTTAGCCGTCTCAGCGCGAGACACGCAGCAACTCTTATCTACCCATAGCTAAAGCGACCGTACGCACACATACTGCCACCCATTGTTGATAAGCCATTGCTCCATCAACAACAATGGCAACAACAACAGCAACGGTGAGACGGTGGCGGCGCCTGGTACTAAACGAATACGCGAGACTCAAGATTGGAGTTAACTTTTGAAGTTGTCTACCATTCCGCTTGCGGTCTTGCCTCAACTCCCTTCCTGTGCATCCTAAGTTCCCAACTAGAAAAGAACTCGGAGAGCTGTGTTGTTGTTATCGACGCGCCTTTATTTGTTTGTATTCGGTCCACATTCCGCCCGCTTTATACACTTGAACGCTCCGAAGAGACGAGGGCAGGTTCCAGATTGGACAAGCTTAAGTATGTTGCCCCGGTACCCAATGGCAGGAAGCAGAAGTGTGGAGAATGGGGCAGTCAGTGAAGACGAAAAAAAAAAATGGGAAAAAATCACACCCCGCTGGCACTCTGACGTCAGGGCTCAAGTGGGGTTGCACATCTACACGGCCCGATTAGCACCCGGGAAGGGGTCGCTGTGGGTTTTGTAGATATTTCTGCAAACAGGGAAGTAGACGAGGCCATATTTGTATTGGTGATGTCGGTAAAGCACTGTTTAATCCCTTCTCCGCCAACACGTGACCACTTGTCGCGTTCAGCGGGCATGTTGGGCTTGCTTTGTCTATTAGAGATGGGTCGTTAATACATTAAATGCTATGTGCATTAACGTCACCGGAACAAGTTGATGCTTAATATCCTTCTTTATCTTGATTTTTGGGGGGGGGGGGGGATTGTCTAACGCAACGAAACATCTTGTTTCAATTCGTCTAGAGATCGATATAAATATACTTGGACACGTTGGAAACTCGAAATACAGGCCCTCGCAGGCCGCGGTTGTACACGCTTAATCTCGACCACAAACCGGTCCAACGTTCCTCTTGAGCGGCGACAGCAACCTTGACAGAGGTCAAGAATTTATCATACAACCAACCGGCCCACCACAACGCACCGTGTGGCCAACTCCTTGTTTGTGGTTCGCGCTATTTATTTAGTTCACACGCTCTCGACTCAGCATTTCTGCGATCGAGGCGCCACAAAGGGGGCGAGCGATAAATGTGAGCGATCTGCTGGGATCAGGAGACAGTCGCAATCGCGGGACCAAGGATGATTGCTTGCCCGATCGCGTTACCTCTGATCCTGCATCTGCATCTGTACCGTGCATATATGTGTACGTACCTATCAAATTTCAAAGAATGCGGTGCATGACCATTCGCTTCCCAGTACGCTTCCATGCTGCGTGGTTCGCTTTCGGCTAGAATTCTTCGACCTCCGCAAATGATATCACTCACTGAAGCTGCGATCGATCACACGATTTTCGCCCGACAACGACAACCAGGGCCTGCTGTTCTTCGCGTAATTTTATTGATCTATTAGAATGCCCGCACTAATCTACACGCGCACGCAAGTAGCACTTTGCACTTAACTAGCCGCACACACACACATTAATGGCACACGATGCGTAACGGTGTGACTCGCAGAAGGCACACACCTTCGATCGCTCACTCCAGAAAATGGCGTTCGTTGAGCTTTGCGACGTACTTCGACCAGGAACTTGCTAGTCGAGCGTTCAAATGTGACCGCCGTCGTTCAGATCGCTAACGCTACCGGCTAGCTAATGTGTCTCTTTATGCGAATCGCGATGAGGTTCGTAGTCTCTGCCTTTGGAGCGAGTGGTGCACCGAACGACTATCGCAGGAACTTTTAGTTTTTTGAAGAACAGGGAAATTTTTCTACGGAATTGTTTCTACGCGCTGCGACCGTTGCTGCCGATACGTGGCGTGACGCTGGTGCTGCAGAGGCTTCCGCCGGGGTGTCGCTGACGTTGCGGTGCGGGCGCTGCAAACAAACGGATCGTGCGGTGTTTTCCTCGTACCGGACCGTCCGTCTATGATGTACCAGACGGAGCAGAAGTGCGTGTAGCGTGGCTTGCGGAAAAACGAACGGACACGTTTGTTGTTGTCGAGCAGGAGCGTATTCTTCCCGGTCGCTGCCGCTTTACACATGAAATCCGTTGTGGATGGTACCGTCGGAATGGAAAAAAAGGAAAGTGGCAAACGGTGGTGGGCGATGCCGGCCACCACGAAGGTGTCCAAAAAGCTGAGAACCGTCGTAACAACTACTTCACGGGCGTTCTTCCGACCGGCGAACGGTGGAAATGGTTTGGGACCGTTGCTGGCGTTGGTGGATTTATTTTGCTCGGATTCTTTCTTTTCACTCACACACACGCACGCACGCACACACACACACACACCACAGGCTGTAGGAATTAAAGCACACGATTCTATTTGATGATGTACTTCACACTGGAATTCACGAAGAACTTATACATGAAGACGGTTTTTGAAGACGACAGTGGGCCGATCGTTAAGGGTTGGTGGAACGGCGACGCCTTTCCACTGCTTCCACACGGCACGAAATGCACTCGCACGGTCTATTACTACCACCGGAACTTGCACCGTACACACACTACAAAGAGATCTGGTTGCGTTTTAACTCGGATGTCACTGGCTACTCAACTAGATGGACGCTGTAGACTTCACTAAACGGTCAACTTTTTGCTATGTTCGTCGCACTAATCTGACTGGCTCTGTTTTGATTGATTTTCCACGGCTATTCTCTCCTGTGCACGAACGGATTCCGCTTCCCACACACGCTGTTGCCCCTGGTACGTTTTTTTCTCGAATCGGACCAAAATAGACTCTCGCTCCTAGCGACACGTGTAATTCTTTCGCGTTTTTTTTTGTTGGTATCAATCGATAATCACATCCACATGGAATGGTACTTTTTTGCCGTTTTGCACAATCTCAAACCGCGGTCGGGTTTTTCCGAGTTCTCGTTGTAAGCTTGTGGACGTTGGTAACGCTAGAAATGCACTTCCGGAATTT
>KZ061724.1:25370-125234 GCA_002091835.1 Anopheles maculatus | reverse complement strand
GAATGCTGCAAAGGCACGAGTTATAAGCCAAAATTGCCCGGTAATTGTCAAGTCACAAAACAAGAAGCGGGCGCCCCAGAACTTACAATGCCAAGAGTACATTGGAAATTGGTATATTTGAAGGATTTACGCGACTTACCCAAAACATCACTAAACCAACAATCAACCAACAAACCATGGAAAGCCCTGCTCGAGCTGCACTTTTGCTCTACAGGCCGTACCGAAGCTCTCCGCTCAGCACGCTATAAACGCGCGTTTGCCGGCACGAGAGCAACCCTGATAAAGATCCGCAACTGTGGTAGTGCATAACCGCCTCTGCTCACTGCACCGCCAACCGCCGGCCCACCCGAACGCAAAACGTGCCACAGCCGAGGGAGTCTATTTGCTGTGGCACCGTGTGGAAAATAACGTGACTTTGCACCCAACCGACGTCCGTTTCCTTCTCCGCGCCAACCAACGCAATCTCTCCCGGCCCTACCCACCCACAGCGCGCTACACGGTACGCATACCAACCCTAGCGCAGAAATCATTCATTCCTCGCGTGTGACCGCGTGTCACGCCATTATGTTTGCGGGTTGGCAAAGAGGCGTCTCCCGCGTCTCCAGCTATCTGCAACTCTCTCACACCTGTCTGGCTGAAGTCGGAAGAATCTTTCATCCTTGCCATATGTGCGCGTTTGTTTTAATGCGAAAAGCTAGAACAATTGAAGTTTATTTGTATGATGTACGTCGCGCGTCTCTTTCCATTTCACTCGGATCACGTGGATCACGGGTACCGAAGCCACCTGCGGATAGAGACGTTTGTGTTACGCATAATGTACCACGAAAGGTCAATGGTATGTCTAACGTAGCTGGGTTGTCGCCAACAACTCAGGGTCTGGTCTGTTACTATAAAGAGGATTGACAGTTTGCGATTTTTTGTTGTTGTGTTTAGTTAAATTACGAACCCTCTTAGATCCACTCAAGATTCTTTAGTAGAATTAAGCACAATAAAAGCATCTATTCCTATCTAGCACCTCGTCGGTAAGTGTCAACAAGAGCGAACCAGTTATTCAAACTGAGACCGCCCAAAGCTGATCTAGACCATCACCCATCAGCGCACGTGGCCATTCAGCATGCATTTCCCCGATGGCATGTCACGAGGTTTTCCGCTAGAAAAAAAAAAGACGAAACAAACACAGTCGTATAATGTTTCCATCCACCCGGCAACTGGTACCCGGTCGGTTGCGTCTGGTGGTACCCGGTAGCAAACGGTGAGTCAGCGAATAAATTACGCCGGCCATTAGAATTGTTGCATTCCGATGGGTTTAATGAACAGCTACACCTGATCAAACGCGGCACTATGATTGATGAGTCTTTGTTTCCACCCAGGCACGTACATGTATGTAAATTCGCTGACCGGGACCCAAGACCAGCGTATCGTTCCTACAGAAACGTTGATACGGGAAGGATATGTTTCGCAAAAAAAAAAAAAAATCTACACCTGATCAAACGCGGCACTATGATTGATGAGTCTTTGTTTCCACCCAGGCACGTACATGTATGTAAATTCGCTGACCGGGACCCAAGACCAGCGTATCGTTCCTACAGAAACGTTGATACGGGAAGGATATGTTTCGCAAAAAAAAAAAAAAATCCCCTACTCCATGTACACCAACAAACAGAGCCTCTATCTTATCAAACAAATTCATCTTCCTTTGCCAGCAATTTCTCGATACGCATTTGTCGTGTGAAGAGTCTCTGGCATTGTGGTGCCCCGTGTCATTTTTAGTCCTGACTCATTTATTTTTTTTTTTTTCGCACAATATCTGGTTCGCGGTGGGGATGCATCGCCCAATCGGTCGCAATATGATTGAACGACCGATAAGGCTGGGCAAAACATGCCGGCAAATCAGCGCGCCCGTTTGGTTGGCAGGTTAGCGTGAAGGGTAAATAGAAGAACCTTCCTCAACCGATCGAATATCACGTTCGTGTCCCGGTGGAGTGTAAAGTTTCCCAAACCCCCTGCACCCGGGGGCCCTATCACGTGCCCGCGTGATTGGTGCAGTGCTCGGGGTGCCTGTGATGGATTACGCGAACCGCGGGTATGATAAGAGTATGTAAGGGCCGTTAGTGCTTCGAACTTGCGAAAGGCGTTCGCCTCACGTCGTCATTCGTTGTTATTGTTGTTGTTTAACCCGAGTGCTGAGCTCTTCCTCGAAAATCCTTTGCTTAAACCGTTCCGACGAAGCGTTCGATGGATTGTGCACGTTTGACATTTGAAATTGTGCACCGGCAGCGTGACCGGAAAACGTGCTCGCCATCGTGGCGAAACGAGCTGGGACAGGTGCCTCGGTGTTATGGCGATGGTTGACATGCCGCGTTTGCTGAAACTTACAATGCCAAGAGTACATTGGCAATTGGTATATTTGAGAGATTTACGCGACTTACCCAAAAACATCACTAGACCAACAATCAACCAACAAACCATGGAAAGCCCTGCCCGAGCTGCACTTTTGCTCTACAGGCCGTACCGAAGCTCTCCGCTCAGCACGCTATAAACGCGCGTTTGCCGGCACGAGAGCAACCCTGATAAAGATCCGCAACTGTGGTAGTGCATAACCGCCTCTGCTCACTGCACCGCCAACCGCCGGCCCACCCGAACGCAAAACGTGCCACAGCCGAGGGAGTCTATTTGCTGTGGCACCGTGTGGAAAATAACGTGACTTTGCACCCAACCGACGTCCGTTTCCTTCTCCGCGCCAACCAACGCAATCTCTCCCGGCCCTACCCACCCACAGCGCGCTACACGGTACGCATACCAACCCTAGCGCAGAAATCATTCATTCCTCGCGTGTGACCGCGTGTCACGCCATTATGTTTGCGGGTTGGCAAAGAGGCGTCTCCCGCGTCTCCAGCTATCTGCAACTCTCTCACACCTGTCTGGCTGAAGTCGGAAGAATCTTTCATCCTTGCCATATGTGCGCGTTTGTTTTAATGCGAAAAGCTAGAACAATTGAAGTTTATTTGTATGATGTACGTCGCGCGTCTCTTTCCATTTCACTCGGATCACGTGGATCACGGGTACCGAAGCCACCTGCGGATAGAGACGTTTGTGTTACGCATAATGTACCACAAAAGGTCAATGGTATGTCTAACGTAGCTGGGTTGTCGCCAACAACTCAGGGTCTGGTCTGTTACTATAAAGAGGATTGACAGTTTGCGATTTTGTTGTTGTTGTGTTTAGTTAAATTACGAACCCTCTTAAATCCACTCAAGATTCTTTAGCAGAATTAAGCACAATAAAAGCATCTATTCCTATCTAGCACCTCGTCGGTAAGTGTCAACAAGAGCGAACCAGTTATTCAAACTGAGACCGCCCAAAGCTGATCTAGACCATCACCCATCAGCGCACGTGGCCATTCAGCATGCATTTCCCCGATGGCATGTCACGAGGTTTTCCGCTAGAATAAAAAAGACGAAACAAACACAGTCGTATAATGTTTCCATCCACCCGGCAACTGGTACCCGGTCGGTTGCGTCTGGTGGTACCCGGTAGCAAACGGTGAGTCAGCGAATAAATTACGCCGGCCATTAGAATTGTTGCATTCCGATGGGTTTAATGAACAGCTACACCTGATCAAACGCGGCACTATGATTGATGAGTCTTTGTTTCCACCCAGGCACGTACATGTATGTAAATTCGCTGACCGGGACCCAAGACCAGCGTATCGTTCCTACAGAAACGTTGATACGGGAAGGATATGTTTCGCAAAAAAAAAAAAAAATCCCCTACTCCATGTACACCAACAAACAGAGCCTCTATCTTATCAAACAAATTCATCTTCCTTTGCCAGCAATTTCTCGATACGCATTTGTCGTGTGAAGAGTCTCTGGCATTGTGGTGCCCCGTGTCATTTTTAGTCCTGACTCATTTATTTTTTTTTTTTTCGCACAATATCTGGTTCGCGGTGGGGATGCATCGCCCAATCGGTCGCAATATGATTGAACGACCGATAAGGCTGGGCAAAACATGCCGGCAAATCAGCGCGCCCGTTTGGTTGGCAGGTTAGCGTGAAGGGTAAATAGAAGAACCTTCCTCAACCGATCGAATATCACGTTCGTGTCCCGGTGGAGTGTAAAGTTTCCCAAACCCCCTGCACCCGGGGGCCCTATCACGTGCCCGCGTGATTGGTGCAGTGCTCGGGGTGCCTGTGATGGATTACGCGAACCGCGGGTATGATAAGAGTATGTAAGGGCCGTTAGTGCTTCGAACTTGCGAAAGGCGTTCGCCTCACGTCGTCATTCGTTGTTATTGTTGTTGTTTAACCCGAGTGCTGAGCTCTTCCTCGAAAATCCTTTGCTTAAACCGTTCCGACGAAGCGTTCGATGGATTGTGCACGTTTGACATTTGAAATTGTGCACCGGCAGCGTGACCGGAAAACGTGCTCGCCATCGTGGCGAAACGAGCTGGGACAGGTGCCTCGGTGTTATGGCGATGGTTGACATGCCGCGTTTGCTGACACGGATTGGAAGATTAACTTCGAGGTAGCGAGGTTAATATACGAAACGGTAAGGCATCATGTTTTGGACGTTGTTACTAACTTTATTTATCTCCATCTGTGCGTAGATTCTAGCGATATCGGATATTCTTCACCAAGTTGTCTACCGGCAAGCTTTTAAGCCATCCGAACGGCTTAACTAAAACCGGCTCCGGGTTTGTCGTACAGCCTGTTGTTCATCAGCTCATAAGATGAGCGTTCGTCAACGCTAGGAAACAATGTTGTTGCCCAAGAAATCCCCAAGTCAACCAGGATCTCGTCACGCCAGACCAATTCTGCAATCGATGTCGCTTTTCGCGACTTGTTCACCCTACCTGGGGACGAAGCGAAACAAGGAAATTGGACCCTACCACCCAACAACAGCAAAGCAGCGAAAAGAAGAGCAAAAAAAACCACGGGCACCCAGACACTCCGGCAGTCTCGCACAACCACCACCATTCGCACGTGTTTGCGACGCGCACCGGATCGTGCGTTCGGCTTCATTGTTGTTGGGTCCGCGCGTTTGGGCTGAGTGTCAGCAGACGAAGCAGCAAAAGAAGACAACCGAAAACAGGTAGAAAAAGAAGACAAATCGGCACGCTCGCCAAACACGTTCTTTCAATGTCACGGAATGTCATTTACCTCCAGCGCCCAGCGATTGTTGAATGTGGTTTGTGGTACCGTTGCGATCGAAAGGCTCGCAGCGCCGTGCGGTGTCTTCACAACCGGAAAGACCGGCAATAATAAACTTATCCCTTTTTCCCCCGTTCAATCACCGTGCACGGAATCGGAATCGAATGGTGCTCTGTTCGGTTATACCTTCGGTAAACACCGCAATGACAGCTGTCAGATCGTTGTTAGGATCATTTATTGTACACTAAAAGGCGATTGTGCCTGAGTGTACTATGTATCCTGATCAACAATTGCTTTTTTTCGAGTAGAGAATGAATATTGCTTTTAAAAGGGACTTCCCACTAGAGATGTGTACACTGAGTAAGAGTGAGTAAGTGAGTTAAATACCGCAAGTGAAAGTCGTGTTTGCGACGCGCACCGGTTCGTGCGTTCGGCTTCATTGTTGTTGGGCCCGCGCGTTTGGGCTGAGTGTCAGCAGACGAAGCAGCAAAAGAAGACAACCGAAAACAGGTAGAAAAAGAAGACAAATCGGCACGCTCGCCAAACACGTTCTTTCAATGTCACGGAATGTCATTTACCTCCAGCGCCCAGCGATTGTTGAATGTGGTTTGTGGTACCGTTGCGATCGAAAGGCTCGCAGCGCCGTGCGGTGTCTTCACAACCGGAAAGACCGGCAATAATAAAGTTATCCCTTTCTCCCCCGTCCAATCACCGTGCACGGAATCGAAATCGTTCGGTTATACCTTCGGTAAACACCGCAATGACAGCTGTCAGATCGCTGAATAGGTTAGGATCTTTTATTGTACACTAAGAGGTGATTGTGCCTCAGTGTACTATGTATCCTGATTAACAATTGCTTTTTTTTGAGTAGAGAAGGAATATTGCTTTTAAAAGGGACTTCCCACCGTGTACGATCACACCATCAAGCACGATGCGTAATTCTAAGCTCACCACAAACAGTGTTGCTAGCCTCCAGAAGAATGTACCGACCAAAAGATTATCTACCACTGTGTTGTCTGAGTTATGTTTTCTTTTGTTATTTTATTTCTACACACAGGAAAACCGAGATAACCTCTCACGATTTTCGTACAACCTCGCAGCAGCAGCTGGTTGTACTGGCTATCAATGTGGAGCTCAAGGGGGTCTTGTTGATTAGTTAGGCAACCGCAAAACTCTGCGCAACGTAGTTAGCTTGGACCAATGGGGCGTCCGAGAACCAAAGCACTAACCACGATCGACCGTTCAGGAATGGGTAGAAGTTCTAGAAAGTATTGCATACTTTGTGGATTCTGGATTAATACTCCCGCTCCAGCACGATCGCACTCACCCAATCATCAATGCATTAATAATCACACCCTCGTATGGTAAACGATCGTACGAGACAGGTAGACAGAGGAACCACAGTTGCAAGATTAATCCCACACCAAGCAACAACAAAGTCGTGATCGGCGATGTTCGATAGCTAGTAGATTCACGATCAAGCACCTACGAGCAGAATAGAACGGGTAAGGTTTTTAATGCATCTAACCCATCACACTCGGGCTCAACAACCACAGGGCACCTTTTCTTTACGTAACGTGTTGCGATACGTAACACACGATGGCTTACTCGCTTTAGTACGCTTCACCGGTGACTCGCGAAGGAACTTCGAAGTGCACGCGAGGATAGCAAAACAAAAACGCCAGCATATTCTTGCACTAGCACTAAGCTGAACTAGAAAGGCAAATGGACCCGGCTAGTGTTACGCACTGTTACGGCTGTACCACGTGCCATACCACGTTCCCGTGGCGTGGCTTAGCAGTGTGATTATTTCCTCCCATCGTTACCCCGTACACGTCCCTGTAACTTTCGTTCCGAGTTCAAATATTCGGTAAAAGTGGAGCTGTCTTAACGCATTCCATTTCGCAAAACCAAAACTCGCCACCGGTGAGAGTCACGGTGCAGGAAATGTGTCCAGCGATTTGTACGAAATGCCAAATGTCACACGGTTTTCCGCACCAGACCATGTTGACCGTGTTGTGACGGTTACCCGGTACCTTGTGCGGTGCCACGTGCCCATGACGTCAAGGGACCAGGCGAGGCACGCCGCACACACATACTGTTGAGTTTGGGGTTGAAGTTGGAATTACTTTTCTATGCATTCATTAGTAACGCATGCTGACTCAGCGAACACTCGGCGAAATCGAAAACTACGCAATGATTCTACAGAGTGTGGAGGCCTAACCTGGGGAGTCAAAGAACGACTTATTTTAATTGGTAATTTGTTTATTTGTGTATGAATATGTATGCTTTGAAAAAAAGGTATTAAATTTTGAACAATCAAGCAATCGTTAAGATTGCATTTGACCTTTTTGTCATTAGAATGTCTGTACAGGACTCTACGGTACATTGATACGAGGTGTTGAAAATGAGTACTGGAAGACTACATATTGGGATATTGAAGAGTCACATGCTCTCTTGTGTAAATGCCAACTTCTCTGAAGTTTTAAACATTGCCCTGCAAGCGTCATGTCACACATCACATTGAAGCAAACAATGGCTGATGAAAGACTTTAGTTTTTGTACTCAAACGTTTGTGACCTCCTAGTAATCTGGGTCCCTACTAATGAATCCTATCTTCCACACTAATTGGAATGCCTTGAGATCTATCTTGAGATACGCATGAAAAACATGTCTTTCTTAAGGTCCTTTTTCGAGAATGTTGCCGATAAATATAGGTTATTGCATATGAAACGATTGAATATGGGACTCTATTGGACCCTGTACGCACTAGTTGCTCCAGCGATACATAACAGGCAATACCAAGGATACGATTAAACCATCCTTTTGCCACTTAAAAAACATTCTCCGTTGCAAAACCATCAACCAATTCACGAAACCTTAATCATGCTCAGCTCCAAAAGCGTCAGCACATCAACAGAACTCTTATCCTGGTCTGACTGATGTAAATGCTTTTATTTATTTGTTTGTTTACCTCTTATCAGCTGCTTCCGTTAGATGTCAAACCACCGCTTTACTTTGTCTATTTTTATCGGCCAAACTGGCCGGTCAAGCTTGTCCAGTTTGACGCAAAAAAGTATGGATGCTACAATAATAATCACGCGAATTTCTAGTCCCTCTAAACAGCACGACCTTCGCGAAGGTCTTCACGGGTGTGTGTGTGTGTGTGGGTGTGTGCCGTGGTAATGGCTACCCGCGCTTATCATCAACCGTCGAGCCCATCCTGTGCACGAGCCAACGAGCTGGTCCAAGAAAAAAAAAAAACGGCAAGAGTATCTGGTCACGAGATATGGGGTAGTCTTGATGGGAAACAGCGCTCTGAGTCTTTTAAGCGCTTGCGACATGACGCACAACACAAGATAACTGTTGTTGGCATGCTTATCGATTCTTCTTGTTATCGTACGCCACTTCTTAACAGTACCATGCGCCTCCATCGTAAAGGGAGTATAAAGAAAAAAGCGATTCGTAAGAAGTATTAGACGAGATTTGTTCGCAAGTTTGCGATAATTTTGATAATGCAAAACGTAGCACCAAATACTACATTCTATGGTGAAAAAACACCACACATAAAAGATGCGGAAATGCATCATAAATTACGTTATCTTAAACAGATTACCATTGAAGACCGAATAAATGGGACATTATTTTATCTGGGAATAGAGCATTATTTTCTACATAATCAAAACCCGTCCATTCATAGGTCTTACGGTTAAAGAAACTCCCAGGCAAAATATGCTGAACGGTCTCGTATCAGTAGCGTGAGTGCACACGTTACCATCGCTTATCAGCCACGTACCCCATGGAAGCCAGGCAATGGTTTCGGAACGTTTTGCGATTGCGGTGGCCAGTGGCGATGTACACCGACCAGTTACGCAATTGTTTCGCCTCCATAAAAAAATGTTTATGCGGCTAATAAAGTAATTAGCGGCAAAACATATAGGCACGCTTGGAACGAACAGGCTTTTTATAAACATGCTGTAGTTGATCGCCTAATATCCGTTGGTAAATTCGTTAATTTAACAACTTTAAGTAAAGAATATAGATGCAGAGCACACAATAGAGTTCTTGAGAATTTGTCATGCTTCATTTGAAAATGTATATTTATCGCCTACCTCAAGCATTGTGCTTAGGATCAAACTCTTGCTCCTTTCTTTCATTCTCCCACGTTAGGAAAACAAACATCCACATTCTTACTTCAAAAATGGATACATAAACACCGCCCTGGCAATGTACGATTGTATACAGGCTCGGTCACGTGTACGACCGCGTTAGAATGTGCAAAATGGCTACCGATGTGCAGCCATCACCGTCTGCACCACCAATTTCGAACCGACACCTTCCTGGTGCGATCGGCAACAGTCGGCGATACGCATATTAGGTTCGTTGTAACCACAACGGTCGCGGTCTAGTTTCTGAAAACCTTTCCGATTTCCATGTGCCGATCAACGTGATGTTACGGAGAAAAAACAGTCCACAATGACAACGTGTTGGATGGCATGCGTTTGAAAGCTGCTTTCGTTTGCGCTGCACGTGAGAATTGGCTATTACTAGGGAAAAAAAGTCATTTGGAAACGTATGCCTCGTCCATATTTTCTGATGATTAACTAGTTCTTGAGGGACATGTTTTTATAGCTTGACTTGCACACATCAGTTAAGTTTAGCTGGGTTGATCATTTTCTGTTTTTGGTTTAAAATAATAGTTAAAATAGACCGAATTCTAGCAAACTCCATATTCGTGTCATACCAGCCCCCTATCATCAATAATCAGCACCACACGTAGTAACTAGTGAAATTGGATGGGTGGGAAAACCCCACACTAGCGAAACACCTTAATTAGTGGTGGAGAATTTGCATTTGTAGCGTTCCGAAACACGGCGATCACAATCTCACGCAGTGTGTGCAACTTTCCTTGTTTGATACGCGCCATCATCATCATCATATTCGGACGACTAGCGCGCGGTTCGTCGAAGTAAACAGCACGAGCAACAATGGCCACCGGCTTGACTGGCGAGCGAGCCTTATCGATGAATCTGGTGAACAACAGGTTTGCTATGACTGCACACATCCTGGGCCTGCTGCTGCTGGTGCTGCTGCTGCTATCGGCCGACAAACGAAATGGTTGTACTGGTTCTTAAAATAGTTTCTCCGCGTTCACGAGAAGCGCAGAGCAGTGAGGTGAGGTGTAAAGATTACAGAAGAAACATCGACCAGAAGACGTGTTGGGGAGATCGCTGCCATCGAAGCAGGGTCTTGAGCTGGCTTGGCGATAATGGTTATCAGCGTTTCATTCTCAGCGCGTTTGCTTTGCATGTTCAAGTGGTCAGATAAGCTGGCCATGCAAGAAGTGGTCAGGTCGAGCGCTTGGTTCATGAGATATGATGAGGGATTATGGCAAACGCAGACGCAAGCCTGACGTTGTTCATTACCTGGTGTTAATAAATAGTTTCATCTGATTCTGCCAATGTGCTTTGAAGAATGTAAGTGATTATTACTGGGCGTTGATAAACTGGGAACGAATTAAGATGATCATAAACGCAATTACCCACACGATCATTGGGCAATGCTTCACTTCTGTCCATATTGTTCACAATGTTCAATTACAGAATAAGTGTTATGGTTTACATTCTGCTACCACCACGTGCAGCACTGTAATGCTACCGTTACAAAGCGTTACACATGAAGAAAAGTAACGTATTATTTGGTTTGGTCTTTTAAATTTTACGCTAATCCTTCAATACTATTTGCTTTTCGATTTGATTGGAACGCGCACATTGGCATGATTATTTTCCTGTAAACTAACAGAACGATATTTTAACATAACACAATTTTTATAAATTACAAATTATCATTTTTTTTTAAAAATTCTCACACAAGAACTCAACTTTGAAACATAAACAACTGGTTTGACAGTGCGCAAAATTGGTCGTTCAGCTGTCATAACACAAATCACATTGAAAAATCAAAGTTACGAAAACTTGGGAAATTTTAAAAACTTACTAACATTAAGGCCCCGTTTGGTTAGTATTTCGACAAATTGATCTATCCCACAGGTAAATCACGTGTGTTTGTTACACAAATTGGCTAAAACTGATTGTGATTCGTGAATTATGTAACCTGCCGGCTGCATTGAATCACATCCACCGAACACCTTGCTTTGCTGTGAAATAAAAAGTGTCCTTTCAATTTCATCCTAGCCATGGGAAACACGGTCTCAGCGGCAGAGAAGGTTGCTTCTAACATAGGGCCCAGCACACTGACGAAGGGCGAAGAAGCAACGTTACCGAAAGGACATCCACCCGTCGGTGACAAATCGGCTATGGGCGGTAATCCACCACCAGAATGTCCGATGCACCAAAAACAGCAACCCAAAGAACAGCCTGTGCTGGTTTCGGAATGCCCAGTAAAACACGATGGTGGTGAAGTGAACCCGCTGAACATGATGCCACCGGCAAATCAAAACCCAGCCCCCGGACAGCCATTCCCTCTGCCTACTGACCGCCAGGTTTCAACGATTCCAAAGGCAACGGCCGACGGAAAGCAAGAGTTCTGGCTATACCCAAGCCAGCAAATGTTCTGGAACGCGATGCTGCGCAAAGGTTGGCGCTGGGAAAAGGACGACCTTGCACCGAAAGATATGGACGATATTATAAAGATTCACAATGCCAACAACGAGCAGGCCTGGCAGGAGGTACTTAAGTGGGAAGCTCTGCATGCACGCGAGTGCGGCAACCCACGTTTGAAGAGTTTCGGCGGCAAGGCAACAGATTACAGCCCACGGGCAAAGATTCGCAACATGATGGGATACGAGCTACCGTTTGATCGTCACGACTGGATCATCGACCGTTGCGGCAAGGATGTGCGCTACATTATTGACTACTACGATGGCGGCATGGTTGACGAGAAGTACAAATTTGCACTGCTGGATGTTAGACCCGCCATGGATTCGTTCGACAACGTTTGGGACCGCATGAAGGTTGCCTATATGCGATGGAAGTTCGAGCTGGAGGACAAACTAAAGGAGTTGACAAATTAAGCAAATTGCTGCCATTAACCATATGAACGAGATATAGGATCGCGCTGCTTAACGAGTAACATTGAACGCAGATTCGGTTAAGAAATTACCGAACAATTCGGAAGACACATATTTAAATTAAATAGATTAATTGCACACACACACCCGTTAGCGAGCTGGATGGATGGAGGATTGTAACAGTTACGTAGAGAATATAACAAATTCTCGAAATAAATTCATGGTCTCGTCTTTTACCCACCTAAAACACGTGATCTGTCTATTGTTTTGTTGTAATTTGTATTTAAGCTAATAAACGATGAAAAAACATTCAATTTCTCGTTGCAAAGCAAAATATGCCCTGTGCAATGACAGTTCAGGACAGGCAAAGCAACCCTGCCCAGCGCTGTCAGCCATTCCGTTGTTTACATATTCGCCGGCGCACGTGTATTCGAGTGGTGTGCACGCAAGAAGGAGCATAATTTTGTGTTTTTCGTGTATAAAATCCCATAACAAATATGGAAGGCGTCGGCCAATTAATTGGGAGCCTTCTCGAGAGTGACGATAGTCTAGTGGATGTGTTTCTCAACAATTTAGATGAACATCAATCGTTTTGGACGGACGTAAGTTGAAGCGGTGTACCAGCCCTAAAGCACAACACGTTGCATACATGTTTGGAATGTTTACCACGCCTTTTCGTTTAATATTTACAGCCTCAAAATGATTTGGATGCAATCTTCACCAAGATCGGAACACTGTTGGCCGGTTCCAGGACACGTGATCGTGGTTTAAAAATTCTTGTCCACCTTCTGTCCGGCTGCCCGCTGGAACTGGTCGAAGATAAGGCCCAGTTCTACATGAACCTATGCACGAAGGTGTGTGAACAGCGTGGTCCAACACAAACGATGCCCCTGGTGTACAAGCTGCTGCAGCAACTTATTCACCGTTCGCTGGCTTCCAACGATCTACACAAGTTGCTCGTCAGCAATCTTCCGAAGCTACTGGAATCAGTCGGACCCAAGCTACCACCGCCAGTGGTACCGTCCGCGTTGGCCTTCCTCGAACTAGCAATGCAGCATTATGCTGGCGCATGTGGTCCAGTGAAAAGTCGTATCGAAGCGTTCCTTTACTCGTTGGTCGATTCTACGAATCCGCTCGTGCGCAACAGTACGGCCAGATGTTTGTTGCTGTTGCAACAGATTCGCGGTGGCGGACAGCACGGTACCTTGCATAAACGAACGTGGGAAGAATACTATCGCAAGCTCGTCGATACGATTCACCATCTGTTGAATCAAATATTCGCTCACACACCGGAAACGTTCGATGAGGAGGAAAATCTGGAGTGTTTAAAGCTCCCGCCGATTGCAAACACCGTGAAAAATCCGATCCGCAAAGCTCAGCTACTGGCCATCCGTGCCATCAACGTGATTGCTTTCCTTGATCAAGCCATTGTGGGAGCGTATCCCGTAGCGAAACCGATCGCCCCGTTCAAAGCATTGAATCTGATCCTCCGCGGTCTGTCCGTTTCCTGTGAGGCGATGGGCAAAAATCCGCTTGCGGAAAACATTGCCTTCGGCACGTTTCTACCATCGATCCATTACGGGCTGCTGGAGGTGCTGGATGGGTTAGTGTTGGCGCTGGGAACCAATATGCTAATGTATGGCGATTCCATCTGTGACCTATTTCCTAAATGTCTCAGAGCAACACAGACCGTTCGCAGCGATTCGGAGGGAACGAAGAAGTCGTTCACTCGTTTGCGGAAGAAAATTTACGAAAGCATCCAGCTGTGGTGCGAAAAGATGCGCTACGGCAGTAACATTGAGATGGTTAATGAACCACTGCTCGAACAAATCGTGCGGGACTTTACACCGTACGAAAGCGAGGTAACGCTGAAGATGGGTGCCAGCGGCAACAAGCGACTGTCGTCCCGTGCCAAGAGAAAGTTACAGAAGGAGCAGAATGCTGCCACCGCCCTGAATCAACATCATTCGAGTGGTAGCGGAATGGCGGAACGCAAGGAACAGCTGCTGGATGCCGGCAATGAAACGCTCTGCCAGGCGGCACTGGACTGCCTGTCCGGTATGCTACAATCGGCCGGATGTTTCATCAAACCCATCACACATAAGCTGCTGGAGGAGAAAATAGTACCGCTATGTTTTTCCCTTGTATCCCACCATCAGCAGCTCGGACTTTACAGTGACGAGCAGGTTCGGGTGGCTTTACTGCGCGCCTTTGCTGCCCTCATCGTAAATCCGCATCATCACTGTCCTCCACCGTTGCAATATGCGAGTTACATCTTCAACGCGCTGCAAACGACCGATTCTAGCGCGATAGTACGGGCTGTGGCAGCAGAGCTGGCCCGCACAATGGAGCTGGTCGTTCATCCTTGGAAGGAAACGCTTTACTTCCCGGCGGATAAATCGGCCATCAAAGATGCGTTGGCCAACAAAGAAAAACACCCGCTGGCAATGCTTACAGTAGTAAAGCAATCGTTCTTCGCTGTGCATGAGGCCAACGGTAAGGTTCTTGATGATAGTGATGCTTTCGGTGCTGTAAGTTCATCACTAGCTGAACCGCTGGACAGTAGTTCACCGAAAGATTCCGGTGACGTTGCTGCTTCTGCTGACGATGCGGTGGCAAACGAAAGTGAGGGAGAAATCAACGAATCGCTAGCCGTAACAGAAGCGAGCGATGATTCGATCGTGGATGATGAAGACATACTAGCTGAATTCCGGGAACCTCGCGGATGGATCGACGTATCGGATGAAGAGAAATCAAACCACATTACGACGATCCCGGACGAAAGCGATTGTTATGATGCAGGTGTCATTCAATGCTCCGAAGAAGATGATGATGATAAGGTGGAAGATTCTGCCGTAGTAGCGATACTGGATAGTGAGGAAGAATCGGTGGTAAAGCAAGTTGGTGTTGCTGACGACGACGATGTTGTGGAAATCTTGCCGGAAGTGGATTTAGTTGGACAGGAAGGGGCAAATGGATAGCATACAATTACGTCGGAAGCGACGGATGATGTTACAACAAATGGTGGATCACCGAAAAAGGCTAAACTCTCGCCAGAAAGCTGCAACGGTACCGGGGTAGCTAAAAACATTGACGATATCGTAGATGAGATGGTGGCTGAGTT
The DNA here is from genome assembly GCA_002091835.1 of Anopheles maculatus. Lineage (NCBI taxonomy): Eukaryota > Metazoa > Arthropoda > Insecta > Diptera > Culicidae > Anopheles > Anopheles maculatus. The sequence goes on along the minus strand of KZ061724.1, from coordinate 109,928 downwards.
CGTTGACGAGCCCTAGAGATAATCTTTTTTTTTCTGTACAGTTGTTTACAACAATAAAATGAACATTCTTGATGTATGTTTAATAAAATACTACCAAACCTGGCAGTTCTGGGTTCTATTTCAAAATCGAAAGCTTGTTACCTTTTTATTTGCGGAACTTACAGGTAATATAAACGCGTCCTTCTGTTTTCTGGCCTCATGAATGCTTCGAACAAACTGTACAACACATTGAGCCAAATCCAATCAGATCTACCACGCTTGTCTTTCATGGATCGCATGGATGGATGGTTAAGGATATGGCGATTTGATTCAATTTATCTTGGCCAACTGCAGAAGTCCTCAATTCTATTACAGCGTTATAGTTTGCAAATCCAACAGCCAGGCTTTTCTGGCGAGCGCATTCAGGCCAAATACGCTTTAGGGGCTGGGGCATCCCATGCCAATCTCGTGGCGTGCTGATATGTGTCTACCGGAACCAGGGCTTCCACACGTCGCCGGTCAGAAATCCTGTGGATATAGAGTATCGCTTGCAGAAAATATCCCGGACGGCATCGAGAAATATTCCAAAAACTCATTTTAACCCCTTAACATATCTCCCTATGTCGTTCCAACATTGTATGCAACCCTGAACGCACATTCCTTTCACATTGGGATAGACAAAGTTTTAGCTGGACAGAATCTAATTTTTCCTATTACCCTTTTCCTTTTTTTTACATCGTTTCTTTTTTGTGCATCTAGATAAAAAACAATTTAATAATTTTCGTACTGTCGAATGTATTCTCTTCGCCGTGTTGTACAATTTTAACAAAATACGCGTTATCAACCGTCGCCTTTTTGGACTCGGCTTGTTTGCGTGCGTCCTGTCAGCGACGCATGTCAAATTTGCGCGCGCAACTCATCTGTTGCTGAGCGTTGCTGCAGCAGAACTGTCGAGTGTTGATATCGTGCCGTGGTTTCGCTGTGTTCAAGAGCGTTTTTGTTGTCTTTAAGTTATTTATACCTAATAAAACATGTCGGTAAGTAAACAGGCAATCGTCGTAAAAAAATACAATTTGAAATTTATGTGAATTTCCAATGTAATTTCATACATTCGACCCGTTTTTCGCTCTGCCTGTAGGACACACCAAGCTCCCCAGCCCCGAACCTACCGTCGGACATGGACCGACGTAACTTTCGCTCTGGGATGACTTCCCCCGTTGGGGATTTCGAACCGTTCGAAGATGAGGCGGAAATCCTTGGCGATACTACAGTGCGTGAGGAAGTGTACGATGAGGAGGAAGCGGATGGAGAGGAGCTGTTCGGTGATAACATGGAGGCAGATTATCGTCCCGCGCCACTTCTCGATCGGTACGATATGGACGAGCTGGACACGGAAGAGTACAGCGACATCTCGCAAACGGATCGGGCCGCGGCTGAAGCCGAGATGCGCCGGCGTGATCGTGAGGCGGGTGTGCATCGTGATCATCAGGATTTGTTCTACGACAAAAGCGACGATGAAGATGATATCCCGCGAGCAAAACGGCGTGCGGCGGAAAAAGCGGCCGAACTCGGAACCGAAACGGAAACCGATACCGAGATGGTGGAATCGATTGAAAACCTGGAAGACACAAAGGGACACAGCATTAAGGAGTGGGTTTCGATGTTGGCACCGCGGACGGAAATTTCGAATCGTTTCAATAGCTTTCTGCGCACGTTTGTGGATGAGAAGGGCCACTATGTGTATCGGGAACGGATCCGGCGGATGTGTGAACAGAACAATTCTAGTTTTGTAGTGTCGTACACCGATTTGGCACACAATCAGCACGTACTGGCGTACTTTTTGCCCGAGGCACCGTTCCAGATGCTTGACATTATGGACAAGGTGGCGAAAGAGATGGTGCTGAGTCTTTACCCAACGTACGAGCGTGTTACGAACGAAATTCATGTCCGCATTTCCGATCTTCCGCTGGTGGAGGAGTTGCGTACATTCCGTAAACTCCATCTGAACCAGCTCGTACGCACGCTTGGTGTCGTCACTGCCACGACTGGTGTTCTACCGCAGCTGTCCGTCATCAAGTACGACTGTGTCAAGTGTGGGTACGTGCTGGGACCTTTTGTACAGAGCCAAAACACCGAGGTTAAGCCAGGATCGTGTCCCGAGTGTCAAAGCGTTGGTCCGTTCTCGATCAACATGGAGCAAACGCTGTACCGGAACTATCAGAAGATTACCCTGCAAGAGTCACCGGGACGCATTCCGGCGGGGCGTATTCCTCGCAGCAAGGATTGTGTGCTGCTGGCCGATCTTTGCGACCAGTGCAAACCGGGAGACGAAATCGAAGTTACCGGTATCTACACCAACAACTACGACGGGTCGCTCAACACGGAACAGGGCTTCCCGGTGTTTGCCACCGTGCTGATCGCGAACCATCTGGTGGTGAAGGACAGCAAGCAGGTTGTCGCGTCCCTTACCGACGAAGACATTTCAACGATTCAGCGCCTCAGCAAGGATCCACGCATTAGCGATCGCATCACCCAGAGCATGGCACCATCGATCTACGGCCACGAGTATATTAAGCGCGGTCTCGCACTGTGCCTGTTCGGCGGGGAATCGAAGAACCCGGGCAACAAGCACAAGATTCGTGGCGACATCAATATCCTACTGTGCGGTGATCCAGGCACGGCCAAATCGCAGTTCTTGAAGTACACGGAAAAGATTGCACCGCGGGCGGTGTTTACCACGGGCCAGGGTGCTTCCGCCGTCGGTTTGACGGCGTACGTGCGGCGTAATCCTACCACGCGCGAATGGACGCTCGAAGCGGGCGCACTCGTGCTGGCCGATCTTGGCGTGTGTCTGATCGATGAGTTTGACAAAATGAACGATCAGGACCGAACCTCCATCCACGAAGCGATGGAACAGCAATCGATTTCCGTGTCTAAGGCAGGCATTGTAACGTCGTTGCAGGCCCGCTGTGCGGTAATCGCAGCGGCCAATCCGATCGGCGGCCGGTACGATCCAAGCATGACATTCTCCGAGAACGTAAACCTCTCCGAACCGATCCTTTCGCGTTTCGACGTGCTTTGCGTCGTAAAGGATGAGTTCGACCCGATGCAGGACAAGCATTTGGCCGAGTTTGTCGTCGCGTCGCACGTCAAGAACCATCCCTCGAAGGCGGAAGAGATTCCGGACTCGCAGCCACAAGACACGATGCAGATTCCGCAGGATCTGCTCAAGAAGTACATCGTGTACGCGAAGGAAAATGTACACCCGAAGCTATCGAACATGGATCAGGACAAGATTGCCAACATGTACTCGCAGCTGCGTCAAGAATCGCTTTCCACCGGCTCACTTCCAATTACGGTGCGACACATCGAGAGCGTTATCCGGATGTCGGAAGCACACGCGCGGATGCATCTACGCGACACGGTGCAGGATGTGGACGTGAACATGGCCATCCGCATGATGCTGGAAAGCTTCATCGAGGCACAGAAGTTTAGCGTTATGAAAAAGATGCGTTCCAGCTTCCAGAAGTACCTGTCGTTCCAGCGAGACCATTCGGAGCTGCTGTTCTTCATCCTGCGCCAGCTAACGCTCGACCAGTTGGCCTACCAAAGGTGCAAGGAGGGTGGCCGACGCGGCAAGGAAGCTGGAGGCGAACGTTCACGTACCACGGTGGTCGAGGTGATGGAGAAGGATCTGTCCGAACGGGCGAAGGCGATCGAAATCTTCAACCTGAAACCATTCCTCGACAGTGAGCTGTTCCGGCAGAACGGGTTCACCTACGATGCCAAACGTAAGGTGATCGTGCAGGTCGTCCCGGAAGCGGCGGAACCTTAAACGATCTGAGAATGCGACCGCGTATTTTAATTAATTCATCGTAGCGTATAGGATTTAAGTCGGCTAGGGTGTGTTTATTAACGTTTTACATTTTTCTCATTTTACGTTTTTTTTTTGTACAATCATATGTGTCAAGGAGAATACTTTACGAATAATAAAAGTGTGTGTGTGTTTTGTCGTCCTGACCTTTTATCAAGCTTACATAGAGATTAGTTTCATTTGTAGGGGAGGGTGGTTACATGTAAATTCGGGTATTCTTACTTACTTCCCGCAGTTAAGATTGGGTAGATAGTTATAGCAATTACATGGCTGTTCCTTCTGACTCTAATATCGTTGCAAAATGTGTGACCAACACCAACGGTAGAGGGCTGCAGCGAAAAGCGATTAGCATGTACGATGACACAATCATTATTCACCTTCCTTGCGCCGTTTTCGCTTTCGTTTGCGCTCATTTTCCGAGGCAGATGAACCCTCACTAGAAGAACTGCTACCATCGCTACTGCTACTGTTGCTGCTGCTGCTGCTACCACTGCTGCCACTATCACTACTACCGTCCTTTGTTCCCTTACCCTTACTCGCCTTTGTGATGTCTTTTTTGCTTTCCTTCGTCCGTTTTCCGGCCGCAGGTTTCCGGCTTCCGTTGGTGGCTTTCTTTTTCTTAGTTAACCGGGCCTTTTTCTTTCTCTTACCATCCTCGGATGAGGAATCTTCATCATCACTACTGCTGCTTGCGCTAGAACTGCTGGTGTTGGAGGAACTACCGCTACCGCTTGTGCTGCTACCATCGTCGCTACTGCTACTGCTACTACCGGAATCGCTGCTGCTGGAGCTGCTAGAGCTGCTGCTACTGCTGCTACTATCGCTGTCGTCACTGCTGTCGGATGAATCGGTGCCGGTATTTTTCTTTTTCTCCCCACCGGACGGCTTAGCGGTGGTTTTGGTGATATCGGAGGTTTCTTTACCTGCTGCTGCATCACCACTAGAAATAAATTACGATACATACAGTTCTAGCACTCGAAGCGTGGGATTCGAATAATCAATTAAGCATTTTACTTACTTTTTTGTGCCGATTTTGTTTAAATTCTTCTTCAGCACCTGGGTACGCGATGATCGATGCAAATATTTGCGCTTGCCCTGGCATTCGTAGCTCCAGTGGCCATACTCCAAACATTTTTGGCATCGTATCCCTTTGGGAAAAGCGGCAGCTAGTTTTGCTTCCCTGTTGGAATAATTAGACCGGAATCAAATACAAACCATCGGTCGGCGCACATGCAGGCATATACACTGCCAAAACACGCTTACTTACTTTTGCTTAAGTGCTAGCTTTTGTGCACCTAAATGCATTTTGTGCAAATTTCCAGTAAGATTTTACTGTCTCGTGCCGGCGCAATCACAAAATAGCCCTAAATTTTCATTTGGTAAACAACTTTTGTGCTTTTCCCGATATACACGACACAACCACTCTCAGCTGTCATTGGCTGTTGTGTCGGTTGATGATGATGATGATGATTATGATGATCTAGGGGTAATACCAAAACGCAACACGACTAAAGGACCGCCAAGAATGTTCTATAAAGTATCGTAAAAACAAAAAAACAGTTTGTAGCATTAAACCTTTACCCTATTCCATTGGTGATCTGTTTTACTGCAAAATTTCATGAAATTATCGTGCTCCTGCGCTTGCACGCCACAACTCGGCAGTATAAATGTGATCGAAAACATCTGTCATTGTTATCAAAGGCTGAAGCAAAAGTTGTTTTCATTCTACGCTTTGGAACGTTTCGTAGGGCGAGCAAGAGCATTTGGCTGGCTAGTGCAAACGAGAAAATTACTATATTTTACAGTGCGAAGTGCAACCGTACACACAGTGCATTGAAGTGTATCAGCAAACTTCTGATTAAACCGAGCAGCAGCAGCACCCAGCACCCAGCAACACACAACCGTGTAAGCAGGAAACCAAACCCACCCAAACATTGGTTGCCTGAACGTGGAAATTTCTATCGAGGGGGTTGTGATCGTGTGGTGGTGTGATTAAAGAATTGGCCAACGCAAATCAAACAAAACAGCGAAAAGTATGAAATTTAAAACCCCAACCTATTAGCGTAGCGTGTGTAACACTGTGTAGCACATATGTGGATTAACAATATTTACTCGTAGCACTAACTTAGGATTAAGGTACGGCGACGAAGGTGATGGATTTGGCTAGAAATCCTAGTGCAGATATTTCGCCAGTTATGTACAGCGTCAGGCAGGCAAGAAACACATCCATTGCCTTCTTTCTATGGTTATCGATTTTTCTATCCTTCTATTTTCACCCGTGCGACCGAAGAGGAATTCCACGAGGTGGGTTCTCTTTAGCAAAGAGGGAAAGCTGGCCAACAAAAGGCAAAACAAAGGAACGGGGAGAACAAGGGTACATAAGTACATGGTGCAGGATAGTCAACAGAAGAAGCATAATTAACACCAACTTATCGCCTCTCGTAAGGCTCGTGTGTGTATACATCATTATTGTGTGGCGTAGACGAGTTTAGCTCTCGTCGTCGTTTATTGATTATTTCGAAATCAAATTAAATTATTTTCTAATAGGCCACAACGCGCGTAGCTCTCGATGGGGTTCTATCGATCCAATCCTGCTGAGGATAATTTTTGCTACATGTTATATTTTTAAATCAATATTTTTTCCATTTGCATATTATTTTCATTCAAGCCATTTTTGTCGTCTGTCTCTCTATCACAAAACGAAAAGATCGTCACACGTAAATTAACAGGCAAACCGTGCGAGCAATTGTTTATAAAGTCATCCCAGTCGATGTTGTGGTTGCGAAGCGATGCATTTGAATTATTAACTACTACCCTTATTTACTGTCTGTTGGATGGCCAAACAGCCAGGCATGTTACGAAACATTGGTTTTCATTCATAAAACACCGGTTGAAAGATTGAAGCACGTTTGCGGTGGAGAAGCTACAGTGTGTACCTTTGTGTGTTCGTCGAGCTTACTTACTAAAGCATGTTATTGGGAAAATAATTCATTCCATTCCAAACTTTCTTTCTCTGTGTATGGGTTTTCCGTTTTTTTTTATGTTAGCAATGACACGCATCAGTTCGATCGGTTCGGCCGCTGTAGTACGCATGTCGTGTGGCACGTTTCATACTCCAGCTTCGGCAGAGACGGTAGAAGCAATGCCATGGGTCTACGTTCACTGAATGCTCCACACAACAGCTCCACCGGTGTGTCCACCTTCCCTTACTTCAAGAACATTTACCACCACCGAAACACACGACGATGGTACAACAAGCTTCCGTTTTTGAAAGCTCCGATGCTTTTGGGGCTTGCATTCGTAAAAGACCAGCACGTCCAGAGCTTTCCATCCATCACGGTTAGCGTTGAACGATGTTGAGCGCGTGTGTGCGGTTTGCATGTGACGCTTTTCGTTACGACGAACAGCATCAACAGCGAATGCGCAATGCTGGTTGGGAAGTACTTGAAAGCTCTCCTCCAGGCATAAATTACGTGCGGAAAGGACGAAAAAGGATACCGTACACACACGCCCGACGACATACCGAGTTTATTCGTTCTTCGGACCTCTGTTGAAACAGACCAAAGTCGGTTCGGTTTGTCAGAAAGCGTGTTATATCTGGTTGGTGTTCAGTGGACAGACAGAAATTTCCCTAATCTCCTCCACTCTGTCCGGATCCGGATTCGATCGCCACGGTACGAATAGCTTGGCTACGTTTTTCAAGTGGAAAAAATATGTGGATAGATGAATTAGCCTAGTTGTCGGTCCAATGAACATTGCGTATGTTCTTCACGTGTGTGAAAAGAGTGCGAATCGTTAGGGAAAGTGTTTCGTCAGCGATTTGTCCTTAAACCGAGATAGAATTGAAAAAAAAAATGGTTTTCGTCATCAATCCTTTATTAATCTGTCCCTGTAATTCCCAACCCTCATAGTCTTCAGGCTTAGATACGCGTATCAGGCGAATTTAGCGCTGGCGTAATAAATCTTCCTTTTATTTGCTTGTGCAATATAAATGTCAGTGTGTCTGCGATGTTGGTGTGTGTGTGTGTGTGTGTGTGTGTGTGTGAAAATGCCAATGACGACGACGGGGCAAGACCAGAAACTCGCGGAGGATCGTCCGTGACGATAGGACGAAAAGCTCCACCAGTGTCGCTGTTTCCTTTTGCTATTATTGCCTCACTCCACACACTTTCCCTTCGTTTGCCGGTATTTCTGGAAACTCTCGGCAGCTCTCGGGCACTTCCTGATTGAAAGGCAAAGAAAATTGTCCTCACAGCAGCGCTCTCGGATCTAGATCGGTCTCGGACATTCGGATCGTGAGGAGTTTTCTTTTTCTTTCGTTTGAAAGCTTTCGCTTTCTCCTCCATTCTCGGCACTCGCAAGGAACTGAACCACACTCTCTTAGTACAGTGTGATGCGTTGGCGTGTGTTTGTGTTGTGCCCAGTGCGTTGACAATGAATATCTCGCAGTGAAATAGAAAAAAAGCCCCATTAAGAGCGTTCGAAACAGTACAACTCTCTTTCGCTAGTCTCTCAGTTTATCACGCTCACACACACGACTACGGACAAACAGATTTAGTTCGTGTTCAATATTGAAGTAAACGTTGCCTTCCGTTTCGTACAAGAGCCAATATAGGATTGCAATACTGTAAAGTCATCTCAGCCGCAGCAGTAGCAGCATCCAGTCGAATTCTGGTTGCCAGTGGTCATTGGGAATATTGTAGCAGTGCTACTGAAGGATATTACATCCCCTGTTCTTGGCTTTACTGTTGGCCATTACCCTTTCTACTGTGAGCAGTGTGATAAGTTTGGCTTGAAGGTGCAATAAACTCACTGGGTTTTTTTTTTGTGTGCTACTAAACTAGTCGATTAGGACATTGCGGATCAGGCCAGGGTGTGACATTATTTGTCTGCCGATTGTTTCGCTTAGGACTCATACGTTGTGTGCAATTAGTGTACATTGTCATTGTGAAATACAGTGTGTAGCTGGTACTGTTTTAACGCATATAACAATCTGCTTTTATCCTGTTTTAACGTACAGCTAGTTTAGGGATATAAAGTGATACCGTGAGATATAAAAAAATTGACAAAAAGCTCCAATTCCACACAAAATAAAGCACCAAAGCAAATCACTGACCCCCTCCCTGCCCTTGCTATAGTGTTAACAAAAGCAAAAGAAACGGCACAACTGCACACCGTAGCTGGTCGCGCGTCGCAAGCAAGCAAAAGCACACATCCACAACGTTTGTCCCATCCTTGTTGCAGTGAACATGTTTTCCGGATTAACGAATCAAGTGACCTCGTGGATTGGGGCGGCCAAGGGCGAACCGCAGGACGAAGAAGTCCCGACACCCCCGAACTCGGCTGCAACCACTGCGACAGCGACGACTTCCGGCGCTACCGCCGCCGCAGCAACGACTGCAGCCGCTGCAGATGCATCTGGCGCAGCAGCGGGCGGAGACGGCGGTGACAAAAGGTAAGCCATAAAAGTGTGTGTGTGTGTGTGTGTGTGTGTGTGTGTGGCACTGGGGTGGGTGGTGGGGGAGTTGCGAAATTACACGTGAAGAATACTTTGACATATTTTTCATAATTTTGTATCCTCATTATGACGGCTAAACAGAAACTGTTCAAGCAGCATTCGTATTCGTGAAGCATTTTAACTCTATTAGCGTTGAGTATAATAGTTTGCAGAAAAATATTTATAATAAATGCAATCGTTTTTCTCACTGGTACCGATTTTTCTTCCAAGCTGGAAAATTCAAATCACATGATACAAAATTTTCTCTCCATCCTCGGCTAGTCTCATTTTCTCTTTTCCACGTAAAAAACTGATGTCGTCCTCGCGCTTCACTCTCTGCAAAACAGTGTAATTGAATATAATGCTTCCACACTATGCTGGTTTAAGTCGAGCAGTCGATATGTGTTCGCCATATTCTCTCTCAATCTCTTATTTTTCACTCTCCACTTTTGTGCTCGTTGGTCGCTCTCGTTTTCAAAGCTTTTAATGTGCTCTATTTTTTGCGAGCTTTCTACGTTTTTGACATTTCCTAGAACCGTACTAATAGGTTAGCCGTACGTGTGTATGTGTGTGTGTGTGTGTGTGTGTGTGTGTGTGTGTATGTTTGAGTTACATATTTTTACTGCTTCCACTAGCAGGTATTTTTGTATTCGCGAGAAGCGGAAATAAGATTTTGAATTTTAATAACCTTTCTTGGTTTATTTATTCATTCAATTTTGCAACAATAAAAATCTTTATTGCCCATATCGCTTCAACTGGATTGTGACGTATATTAAATAAATTCTCTCCATTTTGGGGTTTTTTTCTCTCTATGTATAAAAATGAATCACGGTGCAGAAAAGCGATCGCTTCCATTGCTTTCCATTTCACCAAAGACGTCACATCGATATCGTTGATATCGCCCTCCAGGCACTTACATACGGATGCCTTGATTTCCCTTAAAAGAATCCTGAAAGACACAGCTGCCCCTCCCGGCCACGGCCATGATTGAAATCACATACACTTGACGAAAATGAAATTTGATTTCAGATTACCGTGCTTCAACGGTGTTCCCCGTATCAAGCGTGGCTTCATTTTCGACTATCCTTTTTTTCCGGTATATTGCGAAATGATTTCGTCCGGATTTCACTGATTTTCAGTTTTTTTGTTGTTGTTGTAAGCCACCCATCTTATGTTGATTTATTAAATTATAGATTGTTCTTAGATGAACACAGTTGTGTGCCAAGCTCACGTGTTTCGTAAAATCGGGTTTCATTTAGTGTAAATTTTGGAACGTAATACTCGGAAGAAGGACCGTATAACTTGATGTGACACATACACACCGCATACACCTTGATTTGGAAAGAGTAGAAAAAACATACAAAATATATTACTTTTCAGGCAAATTGAACTTAAAACGATATTTCGGATTCGGAATAATTTGATCGAGTATTTTCTATGTAATCTTTTGATTTTTTACATCCAAACTGTCATGTTTTTCGCTAGACTTTTGAGGATTTTATTTTTGCAGTTTTGTTTAATATTTGAGTGTAAATCGCTCTTCTTGGCCAGATAATATTATTAATACGATTCTTATCTCTAATATCCATGAAAATTCTACTAATTAGAACATAAAAAATTCTTTGTAGAAGAAAATCTAGAAGCTATTTCTTAGTTTTAATCATTTTTTACTATTATGAGTGGCAGTTTTAGTTGCTTTTCTATTCTCGTTTTTATATCTAACGAACTCCAAATCCTATCAAATCCTATCTGGACCATAACGTGCTACGTTGACGTGATTCTCTAGCTCCAGGCTTGCCAAAATCCTCTTAGACGTTTCGAGTGTCAGATAAGAAGAGAACAAGGTCGTTCAAGTCATGTAAAAGAATGCAAAATTTATCTTATTTTAACTATTTCGTTGGAAAGTCTGTTCCTCCATTTCGGGAACGTTCGTGATGGGCTTTGATGTCGATCATGTTCCGTGAAAGACTAGATAGTTGACTAACATTTATTGTTATTTGCTGTGCCATGAGCAATACAAAGAAAATGTGGTATGTTTTATATGAAATAGATTCCTTTCTTTATTGCAATAAAATTAACATGTCTTACAATTTCGTTTCTCACAAACAACGTTTTAAAGAGACGTTTTCCGCACAATTGAAGTATGCTTGAAAAATGTGAACATAAATAAAAACCACCCGATCAACAGTGAGCTCGCCCACCGTGTCAGCTAATCCCGCACGGACGGATGGCTTCACTTTATCTCATATTGAGGATAATCTACCAGCTTGTTTTATTTTGTTTTTTATCCTCCTCTCAACGTTATTGTTGCCATCGGCACTTTGGTATTTGTTACCTAGGAATACGAAAAAGAGAAAATGTTTTCCCGCCGCAGCTGCTTCTGCTGCTGCTTATGGGCATTGGTGGGTCGCAGCGCTCCGGTTCGGTTGAGTGTGGTATTATTAGCTGTTTCATTTCCGTTTGTAGGCTATATTTCAAACAGTCGCCCCCAAAATGGGCGACAATAAAAAGGACATTCGCCTTGTACGATACACAACAGCAGCGGTAGCAGCAGCAGCCGCATGTCCAATGTGTGTATAAGCCTGATCTGGGCAGGGTGACACTGTTCTGGGCTAGCAGCACACGTTACGTAACTGGCAGCTGCCAAAAGCAGTGTGAGCTTCACTCACTCGAGAAGATGATGATCCTTCTGATGAGAGCATGTGTGTATGTGTGGTTTCAGCACGGGTTTGCGAGATAAAAAAACATTATTTAGAAATGGAATCGAAGTACAAGTGGCGGAGGAATGAAATGATGTTTTGTTAGTTGTTTTTCGCTAGCAAAGGGTATTGCAGATCGTTTCGGTGAGGTGTTTTCAACATCGCCCAAATTGTTACACCAAAATCATATGAAGTGAAAGACTTGATGGAAAACTAAAGTTGTTTTTTATTTTTCCATCGGTCAAAAATGTTGTTGGTTTAAATAAATATGCCTTGAGCATTTCAACTCTTTCACTTGTTTGAATGAAAATAATGCAAATAATTCTCAGCAATTAAATTAGTAACATTAAAATATAAATTGATGGAGACGCCTGGTACATTGTAATATAGCAATAGATGGAGACGCCTGGTGGCTGATGGGTAGTACAAAAAGTATTCTTACAATTAAAAGCTACAGAAATGATTCAAACGTTTTCAATGTATGAACTCCTTATTAACAACCCATTTTACTTCCCACCGCATTCAATAATTCAAGAGCAAGCACAGTAATTACGGCTGTTATTTAGTGCTCAATTGATAATAAATCAATAATCCTAAAACTAACGGCTCGCCCATCATCCTCTCGCAATGCTGTATGGCATGTGCTTGCATATCAATCATGAATCGATTAATGTGCTGTCGATTTTCCAATTTCCACTCGTACCGACGATTCCATTCCGTCACCCGCATGTGGAGTGCAGAGCTCGAAACATACACATACAATTTTCGTGATTATGATCACGTCCGCGAGAGTAAATGGAATTTGAGATCCGGAATATTTTGCTCGTTCGGCGGACTGCGAGCGCCCCGTAAGAGTGTGGGCAAAGATTCAACATTCCACATTCGCTAAGCTGCTTGAATCATTTAACACGCTATCGGTTCGGTATTTTCGTGATCGGTTCCACATTTGGTTTTGGGTCGATCATTGATTTGGTGTGGCATATATGTGAAGACACCACGACGCAAGACGTGTTCGGCAAGTTAATTTGCAAGATGAGATGAAAACAAAGGAACAGTTTGTCAGTAACGCGACAACAAAAGCTTTGCAAGTCACACGGTACACACGGATCATCGTACATGGGATACTGTTGATTATATCTTTAACGCGATGTAAGTTGGGCTGAATAGTCAGTAAAAGCCCCATGGGATAAGTTATACATTCAAAAATCGATAAAAATGAATAATGAGTTTGGAAAAGGACCTGTGGAACAGGTTAGTTTCCATCGTTCGAGAAGGACTCGGCTCCATGAATGAAATTCGGGAAAACAGTTGATAAATAATGGCTAAATAGAGAGATGTTATCTCAATCACAAAGCAATCAATCTTTATCTGTTCACTTTTAAACGATATAAAGGTTTACGGCACCCATGGCACCCTTTTTAGTTGATGTTTTTTATCGTCATTGTTTTTCCCCACAAATAGATAATATATTTGATAGAATGTATAATTCCAGTACATATTTCGACAACAATTGAATTTCTTCAATTGGCTTGCAGAGCATCCTCTTTTTATAGATTGACGTCACTACGATAAACTGCTGCTTTATTTATTCACCATGCGGCCTTTTCCAAATAGCTTCCGGCGATAAGATGATGGTGTGTTGATGTGAATAAATATTTGTTCAATTTTTTAAAAGCTTTTTTGATCGAGTACGGAGTGTCTTTATTCCATCTAGTTTTATTTGCAATGCTGCTGTTTACTGACTTGCAGCTAAACAACGCGTCAATACGCAGGAGGATATTGTTTCGCCTGATGGGGTGTTTTGTGGAGATGAGTGGGGTTTTTGGGTTTTAGTTTTGCTTTTTTATCTCCTTTGGCTACTCTCTAGGTAAAATATCTCTTCTGGGTACAGTTCTTGGAAGGATACTGTTAAGTTTTATTAGGATTGGCTAAGGGTTGACATTTTTCTCGATAATAAAAAATCAAATAACTAGTTCAAACCATCTGTCGAATGTAGCCCGAGACTCATACTCATTGTTCTCTCTTTTCTTCCTATTCAGCCCAACCAAAGGCGGTGTGTTTTCTGGCGTGTCATCGAAGGTAACGGGATGGCTTGGCAACGCCTCGATCCCCTCGATGCCAGCAATACCGACGGTTTCGATGCCCGCCATGCCAGCGATGCCTTCGATGCCGTCGATTCCGGGCCTGCGAAAGGCGAACCAGACAGACGAGAACGGTGGCATCACGAACGAGGGCCTGGTCACGTCGCCCGAGAAGGCTAGTCAAGGTATTGCCGGCTCGACGGATGCTGCCGATGAGGAGGACCGGTCAAGGTATATTAGGTAAATGGGCCTATACATAATTGATTGAAATTTGAATCCCGCAGTACTCGAATGTTAATAGAAGGGCGAGAGAAAAGGAACGAGAGTTGGATAGTGTCACTGATGATGCAAAAAGAGTAAAAGAAAAAAAACAAACAAACAAAAGAGCACACAGCCAATAGTAATGGACATATGGAGTGGTTATGTTGTCGATCGGTTCGTTAGAGAGCACTGATGTTATCGTATCGTGGTGTTTTTTTAGTGACACTCTGGACACTCAAAGACTACTAAACAAGCGTTGTATTTTAAGGCGGTTCATTTTGAGCATGTTCTTTCCTTCCTTTAGTTAGTTTTTTATTATCGTCCTTTATTCCTTCCTTCCCGTTTACAAATAGGAAGTTGATTTTATACTTGTACACAAGTGGGGCTTGTCTTCTTGCTAGTGATCGCGTAGATGTTTCTTACCCAAATGATGGAAGCTTAAAGACACATGAAGCTGTCGTTCACCAGTTTTACTCTATTTTCTGTATCTCATATCGCAAAAATTGCCATAAATTAATTGCCTAACTTTATTAGTAAGCCAAAATAAGCTTAGATGTTTGTAATACAATAGACGCTTAATTGTGTGATACAGTTTCGTTAGTTGTATGAAAACGGGATGAATGTTGCATGTAGCCTTTCCTATCTGCACTCTTATATTATAAAGAACCCCTCACTCGCTATTGTAATACACTGTAATGTCACTGCAATAGACTTCATGGACGTCAGTAGTGTATTAAGTCAGACTTCTATTTTCTTACTAAGCTTATCTTTACCATAAACTTCAATACTAAACTAATACTCAAGGGACCGTTTTAATCCAAACCTACAATGGAAGCCTACAGCAACCAGTGTTGTGTAAGGGGTTCGACGTTTAGCATCCAACAGCTGAGGGGGATGGCCCGTTACTGCACCATCGGATGCAAATCGATTATTTGATCAAATCCAATGTGCGAACATGTAGCACATTAATCCGGAAATCATGAGAAATTAGCTGTTGGGGCGCTACGATTGAACTAACGGGGGTGCCACAGCTTGACCAACACCGACCATATTGCGGAAACGGATATCATCATCACTGCCAGACCTAGAGTCAGTGGTGTATAATAAAATGTTAATGAAATCATTCAGCATGATTTCCAGCTCGTCTTTCCCGATGCGCTCATCTTCCGTCCCACACGGTTCAAAGACGACAGTTTTTTTTTCGTACGATGAAGTGTAACATGTTAACATGTGGTCCTAGGACCAGTCTGACAGGGAAAAAATAGGACACATCGATGTAATGCAGCACAGGAAGAGTGAGTAGATGAAAAAAAGAAAGAGAACCCAATTATCTGTACAGGCTGTTGACAACGGTCAACGGCAAACGTTGACGTCCCGAGGGAGTAACCAGTTTGTCACGTAGCAGTGTTCGCCACCACCAGCAGCGGGTGGTGGTTTAACGTTTCCGGCGCTCACCGAACACATCCGGTGCCATCCGTTTGGAGTGGCTTGCTTACCGCCACGCATCTCGGGGACACTGGGATGTGGGTGCCGTTTTCCAGCCGATTATCGTTGCCCAGGCCCGATAGGTTGTTTGTGTCCCCTCCAGCTACTGTTGGCGGTCTAATCGACCGAGTAGTGAGAGCTGGGTTGGAGGGCTGGGTGACTTCGGAGCCAGACGAGCAGATAGGCGTCTGTTGACTGTTTTGTACCCTGCCGGGGCGAAGCATTAAAACACTAATCAAATCCTGCTCGTTCGTTGCGTTGAGTCTGTCGTTTACTGGCTTTGACAGATTTGCTTGTTTGATAGGGTGGCAGTATGCCACACTGGAAGTAATGCTAAATAGTGTATTAATTTAGATTTGTCATCCTTGTAGTTCGTGTACATCACGTCCAGTCGAAGAGAAAAGAAACGCGTTGCACAGCAACTTACCTTTTTGTTTTGCAAGATCCTGTAAATCTGTGATACGTTAAGTCAACGGTTAACTTTAATAAGACTATAAAATAATAATAATAGTTATCTATCTTTATCATGCACACCAGCATGTTGGTGAAAAATTGTTGGTTATTTATGTTCATACTTATATCTTCTGTTCTTTTTTTTCACTCTCCCGAATGTGTATCTGTTTATCCATTCTCAATTTTCTTATAACACTATTAACTTTTCACTGTTTCTTTCTATCTCTACCGTTGTATCAGTGATCGATTGTTGGTAGTATGTAAGCGCTTCGAATTTAGTTTCTTTGTGCATACCTCTGATAAACGCAGCGCATCTTAACGCGTTGCTATAATCATTTGGTAATTGGGTTTTTTTTTGCTTGTTAGCTCCTTAAAAACACCGTTCACCACATACCGTTTTTTCCGTACATTCGCAATGCAATGATCAATCACGATAACCACAACTGTTTCACCCGCGCTCACCTTGGTTCACTCCATGCCGCTAGCGGCCGTTACGTTCATTTGCTCCGTTTTGTTTTGCCGTATTACCTAAAACCCATTGCGTAATATAGTTTCACGTAAAGCTGTTCGTTGTTTGGAACTAATAACCACTAGTCGGACACCAGCTTAGCTCATCATTTTAGCTCAAATCGACCAACATCCAACAGCTCGTAATACTTATTCTCTCGATCAGCACTCCTTTGTTTGCTCAAACTAGCTCATATAGTTACGATACGTCGTCTTCTCATGACTGCGTACTGTCAATCAACCACACTCGCTGTGTAGTTTTGTCCAAGCTCAGTAGCGTTTCATTTTGTGCAATGAAATTGTAGTTAAAACAAAAAAACGATCCAAAATCCTAGACAAGAACAAGCCAAAAATAAAAAAAAAAAAACAAAAAAAAGCGATAAAACAATACCAACTACCAACAAAATCAACTTCCAAACGCAAATACTAAACCATCTCAGCTACAAAAAAACATATATAAAAAAGGCAAAAGGCAAACTATATAAATATATAAATATATACTTTTCTCTTTGGATAGATATCTCATGAAAATTTCTTCATTTGTGTATGGCCCATTTGAACTCTAGTTTTAAGTAATATTTGTTTAGTGTGTACAATAATTCATTATACCGTTCATTACATTATTGGTTTTTCAAAATTAACGCACTCGCATAAATGAAAAAAACACATAATCATCCCAAATCCCACACACCCGGCCAAAAAGAGGAACAGACGAAACGTGTTTCGTGGACAACCCACCGACCAAATGTGTTGCTTTACTTTCGCATGCTTTCGTCTGTTCCTCTTAAGTATTACATTACTCCATTTGGTGGGTTTTGTGTCCCGTTGTGACAGATTGAAAAATTGGTTCACAGCGCGACAATGGAACAGAGCCAAGCCCAACCGTTCACACGGACTCTGTCCCTGTTGGAACAGTTTGTTCTTATTAGTTGTCGAGTTTCTTCACATCCCTTTACCTGTTATGTTTTGTTTTATTTGCATATCGAAACGTTTTTCCTTTCTTCACTGTGTTTTTTGGTTCATTTTTCAACCTGTATTCAACACATCATAACCCATTCATAAATTCACCCAAGCAAGCAAAGCAAATGGTGAAGAAGGTATAACAAAACCTCACCCAGCTTTACCAACTACATCAACAGTACTACCAAACTACTACAATAAAAACAACAACAACAACTACAGATACAACAATAGCACCAACCACCAGCCTGATACTCACAACAATGGATGGAGTGTTAAAAGTACACTAACAAAACGTACCATGTTAACCGCGCGCCGAACACAAGATGAAAGAGTATATAAAAACAAGATCCCACCAGCAACATTAATATCCGTTCCAATGACTAGCGCACAATCGTAACCTTCTAAAACCGCGTGCGAACGGGAACCACTAACCCACGGGTACATATATATATGTAGTGCAACACGGCACTGACACACACTTGTACACGTTCCACTCAAGTTCATGGTGTTCAGCAACCACTATCCATCATCGGAATGTGACAGCGTTACCCTCCGGTTACGGAAAGTAGCCGAGGTAGACCAAGTAGGGGGGGGGAACAATTTTTGAAGTCATGCATTCGGAGACTTGGAAGTGTCCTAGTTGTGTACGTTCGTTCCGCGCTGGCAATTATTGCTCGTAAAAGATGAACTTTTATTTGCTAAATCCTGGCAATAATTTTCACACGTTTTGCTGTTTCGCTTTTAATGTCTTTTAGATGAGATGGTAGTAGTGGTTACCATTTTCGGGTGTTTTGTTCACCGTTTTTTTTTGTTTCCTTTACTGCGTTAGTGTGAAAATGCTTTGTTTTTGATGATTTATGAGAATGGTGTTCGTTTAATGCGATTTATGCGCGTAAAAACAAATCTCGGTTAAGGAACCTTTTAACAGGATTAACCACCCGACGGGATCCAATGCCAGCTGGACGGGTTTGCATTAGTACGTTATGGGAAATTCTAACGATATGGTTTATAGGTGATGTTCGAAAATAATATCCTTACGCGTATAGGGTTCGGACGGTTAGATGAGGACGATCCACTTGTTGTGCAAGCAAACGCATGAATGACACGCTTTTTTGTCTTTGCTTAAACAACATCAACTAAAACCCAGCGACGACGCTGTATGCCACTGCATACACTAGAAAGATTATAACCTCAAAACGGAATATACCCCGATTCGTTTATTGAACCAAAGTTGGTGCCGAGGATTACTTTCATCGACCACCCCTTTCTTCATCCATTGACGTCTAAAAAAAGGAAGCTCTTCGTAGAAGAAGCACTCGAAACACGTCAAGAATTGAACAGGATCGAAACTATTCCGTTTGACCTTGGAGCGCTTTACGCTCTCATAACACTGCTGCTCGGTTTGATGGATTGTGACATGTTCTTAGCAGCTACAGGTTCCCTTTCATTTCTGGTTGAGCTTTCGTCAGCTTTTTTCGTTTTATCGCATCCTTTGGATTTTTTTGTTGTTGAAGAAAGATGGCAACTCATCGACTGTTAACCCGTTTTTTCTGGTACTGCTTTTGTCGTCAGGATTAAATTCGTCCTACGTTTTCTCAATTTCTCAAACACGATCCTCGTTGTTCGACGTGACGTATTTATGTGAGTGAGAATTAGGATTAAAAAGATAAAACATAAAAGAAAAAACGACGCAATTTGCGTGTTCAGGGCGTGCCTTTTGTGGTGAAGAATTGAAATGATGGTGTAGTAATGACCTTTTATGTCTAATGCAGGTTATAAGTTCCTTTTCCGTCATAGATTATATTCGTCACATAAATGAATTGGTTTCAAATTATGCTTCGCAAAAGAATTAAACATTTACGTTGACACAAAAACCAAATAGGCTAGCTTGCATCAGATAACTGCAAAAAACTGCATCAGATAACTTAATCTTTTCAATTTTGGTCGAATCTTACGATAGAGAAGCATTCTATAAAAATGTTGTCAACAGCTTGCACCTTAGCTATACTTCTCAAAACAAATGATCGCATCTTACGTCTTTTTCTGAGTTTTAACGAACACTTCGTTGTTAATTCATCTATCATACATAATGATAAGGCAAGTTCCTCTAATAGCTGTTCGTTGAGAGTCTCTTGGATTGACGACGCACTCACTAAAGCAAAGATATTTTTGCCACTCCATCACAGACAAGTACCGGTCGTTTTGTGTAACCGTTTAGTTACGGATGCTCTGACAGCAGGATCAAAACATTCACAATGATAAAATCATCAAACAATGTGGTGTTTCATAGATTGACTAGTAATGTTCTAGCCATTTCTTCTTTTCAAGATGACATGGACAATCCAGTGTTAAAACTTGGAGATGCAGAAGTCGTTGATTAGAATATTTTAAACCATAAAAACATGCAAAAGGGCTATCCTTTGCCTCTCCTTTATCCACGATTTTTCACTTTTTACTTCTAAATCGTCTTCACTATTTGGCTGTGATATAGTAGGGTAAACTAGCACAATTAAATTATTTTCTTTTCTATCTAACGTTCAAAGTAATTTTAACAAGAGTCTCAAACTCATACCAAAAATTCTAAACAAAGCTTTCATTAGTATGCACAACACAGAATAACATACAAATGATTTCTGCAACAACATCGAAAATGCAAAGTATCACTACCGTCGCGAATATTATGTATGAACTTTCTCGTTGCAATTAAAACGCATATACATATTTACTCCTTCCGTGTTGTCACGTTCACTACATTCTCGACTCTCATTTTCTTACCCACTACTACTAACTACTACGCCAGCAGACCGCAGGAAAGGTAGAGTTTATTGTGGCTTCTTTTACTGCACTTTCATGCTCTTATTCCGCTGTTCAGTTTCAATCTTGATGGCTTTTTTATTTCCTTCTCTCTCGCTCTCTCTCTCTTTCCATCTTACTCTCTATTAAAGTCGATTGTTTTTCTTTTTTGTTTTACCACCTTTTTACCATCTCTTCCGTTGTGTGTTAATCAACGTGTGCTTCTCTTAGCGTGGTTTTCATTGACATTTTGTTTTTGTACGGACGTTGTCGTGTGAAAACAACGGGCTGGAAATGAGTTTAATTAACAACTTCTTCTTCGTAGTTTGTGTGTGTGTGTTTGTTTTACACCGCAACACGATTGGATTGTGCTTTTGCTTTTCGCAACCTGGATTGTGCATTTTATATTCGTTCCTTCATGTCTTACTTGCTTGCACTAGTTGGTTAGCCGGCTAACCTAAAAAGCGTTCATCCCAACCGCGGTTGTGCGTGACAGTGGCACTTATGCTGCGGATTTGTTTCCATCTTACTTTATAAACGTTTGAGCGCCATTAGTGGCTACCGTTGACTGTTGTCGTCATTTCGTCTTGCTCACAGGAAAGCTTGAACTTCTTGTAGAAGCCATTTTATTATGAGGGACCCATTTAAGACAAAAAATGTATGTCTTTGTGAGTGTGTTCTGAAACAAAAGATAATGAAGTGCATAAATTCAGTCGGCATTCGAAGTTTTCGTTCGTGGCTGTAGTTTGTTCTATTTTATTCGTTATGAACAACATACTTTACGGAAGACGTTACTACGATATTATACATTTACATTTAAACAATAGATATTGTAACTTGGAGGCTGCCTTTCTTATCAACCAGAAAAACAAATACCGTTTTTTTTTCTTGTGATGATGATGACTTTGGGGCTGTCCGAGAACCGTGATGTAGTAACCTGGGTTACGAATCGCATCTGTACCGTTTGCTAGTCTGAGCAAGGACTAAATACATGGACTAATTAGGTTTTAGAAGGCTATTACAAGGCTCAACAAAGACCTTTAAGCCAAGAAGACGACGGCAATATCGAGAGTAGATTCTAGAGAATTGAATTGAATCGTCACAACTAACAGCATTTATTCCCTTATTTTTAAAGTAATAGTAATTTAAACAAATAGCGGTATTTTAGACGCGAAAATACGGTGATTTATATTATTAGTATAATCACAATTACGTTTACGCTTTGTTATCGTAAAAAATTACAATGTTATTCATCGTCTATGAAGATATCCTCACATTCAGTTCAAACTTAAGCAATTTCATACCAGCAAAGCAAGAAAATATTTACACGCCTATTAAAACCATTTAAGTAACTTCCCGAACTTTTCACGCAAGATAATAATCCTTATAAGTGTTTCCATTATTCGCATCCGTCGTACGACAGTTACTGAATAGCTTTGGTTTAGATAATTTTTACTCTATCGTTGCAATGGTTATATATATGAATTAGTATTTTCGTTATTTAAACTGTGCAGTTATCAAGTTGGCCGAACCTTCAGTAGACACATTAGAAACTGGCAACTTATTCTCCCTTATTAATCTGATAGCATAAAAGTATTGTGTTCAACAATAGTTTAGCATTCTTCGTTAATCGATAACATCCATCTGGAGTAAAAGTTGCAAATCAATTTGTTTGTTTGCATTTGCAATTTTATATATTGTTCTTGTTACACGTAACCCGTACTCTACTGTTTCTCTCGTACCCATTAGTCGAACACCGTTACCGTTTACACTCTGTATTCGTACACTTACACAGTTCCTTTCTTCACTTCAACGTGGTTGAACGTTGTCTTTCACTTTTGTTTCTGTTTTTGAGCAAACAATGCAATATTTCCTATCTTTTAGCTGTTGTTTTGTTTTTTGTCTTTTGCATAAGAAAATAATTTTCCTCTATACAACAAAAAAAAGTAAATTTTCGTAATCTTACCGTTTTTTCTCCACTTCTCTTTCTTAACAATTTTGTTTTCCTTTCTTGCAAATGTCTCTTTCCACTTTCTCCTTTTTCTCTATTCACATATTTAATCAACTCGAGACGCTAAGTCTTGTTTTCCGATACACAACTTACACTACTTCTACTTCTTCAATATCAAATGCTGCGTTAATTTTTTGCGTGTCGTTTTTTTGTTTTGTTTAGTTTTGTTTTTTTACTTGTGTTATCGAATGTACACGTTTGATGCTCTTCGAATGCATTTGATATATTTTTGCTATTATCCTTTTTTTAGTTTTGATCTTTACGAAAACCGTTTTGCTTTTGTACGTATTTTTCGCTGTTTTATTAATCTATTTAAGAATCTTTGCCTTCGACTCATTCGTTGTGCCATGCTAAATATCGTTCGTATGTTTGTGTTTGTTTAATTTACCCCACCATGCAGTGCCACCGGAGGAGCTGATTCACGTCCTGCTACCGGTCCCGGAACACCGACGGAGGAAAATGCTGGACAGATCGGACAAGGTAGATTGAGCTTTTTGTTGATGTTGTGATAACCTGTTACTATAATCTTTTATTTTCGTTTCGGTTATGTTTAGTCACACATAAAGTTACTGCTGGTGCTAAATCGATTGGCTCATTCCTGTACTCTTCGTTCAACAAAGCAGGTGATAAGATCAAACATCTAAAAGATAACGTAAGTATGATAGAGGAGGGCTAATACACTCGATAGTGGTATTTATCTCATAAATGTAAATTTCTTGTTTATGAAAAAAAACAGAGTATTCTGGGTGAATTTAGCAAGGAACAAGAAGCATTCATCAAAAATCAGCAAGGCGGCGGAGCTGCCGGTGTATGTCCGTGGACAGGCCATGCTAACGAGGCAAAGATCAAGGAAGAAATTCTCAGTTTGTCTGCTGTAAGTTGCGTCACGGCGAAGATGGTACGGTGCAGCGGCAAAAAATCTAGCAATAAACCGTTCCGACTCTTTTCAGGATCGCCGAAATTTCGTCCGAGCACCGCCGGCAGGTGTTGAGTTCGATTTTGACTACGACTCGTCGTACCCGGTTGCATTGGCCATTATGAACGATGACAAAGAACTGGAAAAGATGCGATTCGAGTTGGTTCCCAAAATGTGAGTTATTGTTTAGTGCTTAGATACAGGTGCGCATGAGCTAATAGCTTGCTTCTTCATATTCTACAGTATCACGGAAGAAAGCTTCTGGCGTAACTATTTCTATCGCGTATCCCTGATATGTCAAGCGGCCGACTTGGGTACATTGGGCGATAATAACGAGTTCGTCAAACGAGGCGCTAGTGAAGATACAGAGGGTAATGTACACTGAATATTTTCCTTTTTTATCAATGTGTGTCCTTTTGTCTGAAGAAACACGTCCCAAGCAAATGATTTGCTCCCCGAATCCATATATTCCTTTTCATTTTGTGAACCGCTGATCATATTAGCAGTACTTTTGCTTAAATTTGCATGTTTATAATACACTTTTAAAAGATTCTGTTGAGCTTACTGAACATCCTTTTAACTTTCTTTTTAAATTTTCTTTTTATCCGCGGAAAACGATGTCTTTTTATCGTGTAGCTCCACGTGATATGATAATCGTACAACTTGAGCTATAGTAAACCACTATATAGAATAGAATAGAAAAGTTGCTTCAACATGTGTTATAGATGTCCTTTACGAAACCCCTTGCACCTTTAAGCATAATTTAAAGTTATGTCAAAAGCTCTCAGACTCTTACAAACAGATTGTTTAAATATTTTATGGTTCAACATTATTTCCCTTCATTTATATACATGCAGGTTATATGGTTTAGCATTATTGTTTTTGATTATCATTTTAATTTTACCACCAACATTACTCAAAAGATACCGAACGAACGTCCTCCGCTGGGTCAATGCCTAATCAGAGCGGCGACGTTAGCTCGTCGGCAACAAGCCCCGATGATGAGCAGATGCATTCCCCAATCACACCGACCACTGGCGAGAAAACACATACGACAAAAGACGCTAGACGTACCAATGCCAGTGATTTACAATCTGCTACCAGTAGCGCCAACGTAGGCACCAGCAAGCATGCCCCCAGTGAGTTCATTTCCGACAGTTTTCACACAAACGAACAAGATCTGGCGGAGGTGAAAGCTGGCATGAAAAAGCTCGGTATCGATAGTCTTGCTCAGCAGGCGAACGAATCGATTGGGCTTGAAACTGAGAAAAGTGGTAAGGAATGAGAGTGATGAAGAGTGACGATCGTCCTATGTGTGGAGTTGGCAAAAATATCAACGTAACTAATCCAAATCCTAAATATATTCTATCCCTAGTGGGATAAGAGTACAGAATTCGTGGGACGTTTTCTATTCAAGGTGGCTCCTGTTTTATGATATCGTTGAAGTGTGTTCCATATTCCCACACTGGCAATAATCTTTGTGGCAAATGGACGATAACGATTTTTACGCTAAACATTACAAGAGAAAACTACAGAAACACTCTTAACAAAGTCTTAAAGTTGCTTCAGTTGCTTGAGTTTAAAATTTAATGCTTATCAGTTTGGAATGCATGGACTGGCGATGATGCTCGCGCGCCCATGGTAAATTGTGAAAGAATTCGCACCAGCATACTACACACTAGATAGAGAATGGCTTGTAGAATGATAGACGCAGTACGAATGCTAGTGATGCGATCATTTCGGCGATAATATGTATAAACAGTACAATGTCTTTTACCCCCTTTTTGCAGATAAGCAAGCAAACAGCCGCATAACCACCGGTAGGTTGGTTTCTGATTTATTAGCTTCCCCCTTTTAGTTGACAATATATATATGTGTGTGTGCGATCCGTGATGTTAATCGCTTCATGTTTTACCACCGTACGATCTGCGTTGACATGATTTTAGGATACTCTAGTACACGGGTTCCACTGTGTCCTTAAGTCAAAAATTTAGATACACGCGTGAAAGAAAAACCTTTAATACTTAAAAGAAAACAACATCGAAACTATCATTTCAAAAAAAAAAATCATCTTGATCACGTTTGGCACAGTGTTGCCGTTTGTTAAGCTCCTAATGCACGAGAGACAGACTACCTGCGCTATTATTATTTGGCTATCCCGCATTCTCTGCCCATTTCAGATGAACGTTTGAAAAACGGGCCGGTGTTACGGAATTGTTGTAACATACGCTTTCCATAAGAAATTCTTCATCATGTATTGCTTCACAAATCCGCAGAAATCGCATCAGATGTCAGGTATCTGGTGGGTTCAGTACTAATCTATACGCACTAAAACGGTAGGCCGATAGTGTTTTAAGTTGCTCGATTTTCCCTCTATCTTTCACATTATTGCGTATCTTGATGTGTCTCTCTTCGCTCGCTCGCTCGCTCTCTCTCTCTTTCTCTCTTTCTCTCTCTGTGTGTCTCTCTTTTCATCTGATTAATCTAAAAACCTTTTTGTCTCAAATCATTTGTGTGTATGTAATGTGTAAAGGTAGAAAAGCAAACGAGTTATGATGGCAGAACTCAGAACGCAGCACAAAAAATGGTTCGGTGCGCTAATGATATGATTGTTTTTAGAAATTAAACTTTTTATTTAAATAACAGATCGCTTTTGCCAAATTAATTATCATCAAGTAATTTTTTCGCGATTGAACATAATAAAGTTATATTTAAAATGAGAACAGGTTTCGTTTCAAGTAGGAGACGGATTTTATATTAATACGAGGAAACATTTCGCCCTAGTATGGAACTGAGAACCTGGAACTGAGAAATATCTCCCAATGCATAGATTCACTATGCAATTGAAAGATCCTCTATACTGGGAGCAATGTTTCCTTATATGGATCGTAAACCCCGTATTGTCGTCTAATTTCCATCCCAACTATCCCTTGTATCAGAGAAAGCGAAAGAAGCGAATCTAACACGGATTTTAAGCAACAGCACAACACGGTCTTCCCTAAATGTATGTGTACGTTTGTGTGTGTGTATGAATGTGTCGCGCGCACTCCCATTCGAGTAAAAGAATCCTAGCTGTGCTTGTATTTCTACACTACACATTACCTCACTGGTCTGGTTTTAGAGCGCGCTCTGTCCGCACAAGCTCACTCCTAGCTTGTTGATATGCTGCTGCTTGAACGTCTCTATATATCGCACTTCTCCATGCGGAATAGAAACCCGATGTGTTGTGCGTGAATTGTGAAGATTTGCCCGCGTGCTATTCCTCCTCAGTGTTTGCGTGCGTGTATGTAAGAATTGTGCATAGAAACATGGTGAAAATATTATTCACACATGTTGTCATCTTTTTGCGATGTGTGTAGTATGTACTGATGTGTTTTCTACTCTTACCAAATGCCATGCAATGCGTAGTATTGATTATAATTTAACTTTCGTTTACCGATACCAATAATGCTCTGTAGTTTTCTCTTTGTAATACATTCATTTGCCAACAGGATGTACTTTCGTGTGTCTCGTATGTGTGTTTTTGCATTTTGCTTTTAGCTCAAACGATTTGACACTAACACTGCAATGCGTACAGGCAGTGAGAAGTGATTAAACATTATACACAATTTCTTTTGACATTTCCGTAAACGACAACATAAGACCAACTTAGAAACATTAAGCTAAAAAAACAAAACGCATACAGTGTTCCAGAGAAACGAAACGACGAATATAGTTACGTCTCATATTGGTAACGTAAAGTTGGTGGTTTTTTTCAATAACAATTTTCTTTCTTTATATTTTCATCTTTTCATATCAGTGAAACACGTTTTACGTGTTCGTCATACCATTTTTTCAAATACACATAAATACTGCATGACGATCTGTTTTTGTACTACAATTTCTATCGCTTTCTTGTTGCATATAAACTTCATTAAAAAGTAGTTATCTATGTTTCAAATTTGGATATGCTTTACAATTGTTTTTTTGTTTCTTTTGAGATTGCGCATAATTTCTTTCTTAGAATCAAAACAAAACGAATGAATTTAAATGTTTCTCTTATTGTGTCGTAGGATGATTAGAACAGACCAAGAATTATTTTATACCTTTTTGTTTTACTGTTGTATTTAACGATCTTAAATTAAACATTATTACTTCATTGCCAAATATGTTCATGTGGTTATAAAGTAGCAACAAAACCAAAGTCACAGTAAAAAAACATTGCAGATAAGGTGGAAAATTTATTAATATCAAAGTGTCAGATACAATACAAAAGGGGCATTCTGAGTAACTATAATTATAAGCAAAATTAATGTTTACAATTTAACAATTTGTTTATATTATATGGGAGGCTATAAGTAGATTGCATATGAGGACATGTTTGAGAGACTCAACGAACCAGGGTTGCAATATTAAGTTGCAAATCAGAATGAAGCTGTTTTATTGTTTTTGTTTTCTAATCTATCATTAATCTAAATTCCGTTCCATATTGAGTACCAATTTTCAAGTCATTCAATATTTTTTTATATTCGTTTTGTATGCATTTTTGTCTTAAGTGTTATGTCCAAACAATAAGCAGTAATAAGATGAAAAGCTGGTATGGACTACTAAAAACAATATGGCAACCCTACACCGAACAATAGCGACTCTATTATGGGCTACGGGTCATGTTCGATTATTTCACTACATGCCAATAGTTTTTCGGCAATGGGTTTCATTCCGTCATGGAAGTGCCATGACCATCCCTTACATTACTTAGGCTGTTTGTGTGAGTTTTGGGTTAAGATATGGCAATTTGTATGCCGTTTCCCGATAACATTTAATTTATAGTAAGCTCTAAGGGGTCTAGTGATTTTCTCGCATATCAACAACCTAGTTGAAGTAGACGATTTCCATTGATTTATTCGTTCACGCTGTCTATGTTTTCTTTTACTTTTCTTTCTATTCATGTTCAATTCCAAACGCAACTGCTTTAAATGTTCTTTCATTTAGTTGTTTGTCGTTTTGTGTATTTTTGCATTAGGCATGATTTAAAACTTTATCATCTATCCCTTTTTTTTGTTACCTTGTTCAAGAAACTGTTACTGGTACTGTTACGGTAGTGCAAATAGCGCACCCAATGATTTTGTCAATATCTTGCGTTCACAATTTTAGACCAATTAAATATGTATCTGCTCTGTCCTTATTCCTTCAACAACAATAACAAAAAAACAAAATCTTGTACATGTGCCCCTTCCCAACTAGTGTGTTGGATGCTTTTCGAGCGCCACACACTGCACTGAAAAACAACAACAAAAAACAGCAACTAATAACTGTGAATATTACTAACATACCTTCTTCTTTTTCTTCTTGCTTTCCCGTTTTTTCTTATAATTGTTTGTTTGTCTTCCTTACTTGCGTCTTTATGCTGCCAACGCGTACAAATCCATGGGACCACCAAACAGCCTAAAGAAGTATAGAGTACGATACAAACGTAAAGCTACCGTAATCGCACTTATTCTTATTGTAAATGATGGTGAAGTATCTAAATACGAAAAGCATCTCTTATTACACGTTACAGAACTAACACGTTGTATGATATTAAAAGCAAAAGACTAACGCAGAGAGAAATGTGAACGTTGAACGCACGGCAGACAAGGGATAGAAGAATGTAATGGAAAACAGCAAAGTAAAAGAAATACATACAACGGAACGCATAATACTGAATCTTCTTCTCTCAATTCGAACAGTACAGAACAATTTACAGTATCTATGTTTTCGCGCCTAGTAAAATCGAACGAAGTATAAACGGGATTTATCTTCAATGCGAACCTATTTAAAAATAAATAAATACAAAACAACAACAACAACAACAGCAGCAAAAAAGAACAAGAAACATATGCAACCAAAAGGACTAAAATGCACCAGAGGCGTGTGCGGATAAGATGTTAATATATAATATAACAAATTATACACGCCACTGACATGTATATCGATATATCGAGTGGTCAAATGTATTGAAATTAAACCAAAAACCTGAGGAAAATTCTTAAAAGCAAGAACATGGAAATATTTTGTTGGCCGCAGGGAAAACTTAAGCCACACAAACACACTCACACTCACTTACAATAAATCATGATTGAAAAAGAGAGGAGAAAGAGGATAGTAAACACTAATTAACCCCACGTTTAAGCTAATTATACACGCGGTAGTCAGTCTGTCGGTCAGTCAGTTGAGCAGAACAATTCTTGTGGGTTCGTACCAGGTAACCTTCCCGGAAGCAAACAACAACACACAAAACACACGCATATTATATTATCGGAATCAATTAGTAACAATTTCTCGACGAAGACAATTAGCACCTAATGCAGGACGCACTGAACCACGTTCCAGCATTAAACAAAACAAAAACAAACAAATCGTAAACCAACAAAAAAAACCCGACACTCGAATCTCCTTTACACAAAAAGAGACGCGCCAGTAACAAATAAATTTACCAAACACATCGACCTGTACTTACGTTAGTTATCTAGCTATGATAATCTGTTTAAAGGTGAGGAACATTTAAGGAAACCATGCATTATAGAGCAAACCAGCTAAAACACGAAACAAGGATAAGGTAAAGAGAATCTTATATCGCAGAAAAAAGAGTATTTATTGTTGTTGTTTCCAGTGCTTAGAGGAAATCTTTATGTGCGAGAAAGGAACGAGTGACGAAGACAAGGGGACAATTCATCAATTCAGTCCCACAATTTACAATGCAATCTTTTATCCGGTGGGGTAGCATGAAGATAAACCGAACATCGTAAATACTCCTCTGTTCTTAATCGTACACAACCTGTCTAGTAATATCTGTTTCATTCATAAATTTCACACGCATTGGATTGTTGTGTTGTGAGGTATGAGTGTATTAGAAAACAAATTTTAACATTAAAAGGATAATATGCGGCAGGAAAAAAAGGTTCAGCTATATCAATATTAAATACGATAACGCTATAAGCTGCATCACGTCTTTTGAGCGTAATCCTTTGCTATTGACTGGCAAATGTGGATAGACGTTAGTGTCTTCTCACTAGGGTTCTATTATATTGCAAGAGTCACAAATATTTCGATCTAAACTTCATGATTCACTTTCTCCTGTAATTGGGGTCAATATTGATGCTGGACAACTTTTAAAATCTGCGTAAAGGGATCATCATTTGAACCTTTAAGCAATTTCTTGAAACGAGTTGCTTCTAGATCCTTTAGACGTTCCGTAATCCAGTGACTGGTTGTAGAAGACATAGATTTTTTAGAGTTGTCTGTTGCATTGGAAAGTGTCCTGATGCAAGTTATCTCGAAATTTCCTGCCGCACCCTTTTCACTTCAATACAAGTGTTCCTTTTCTATCCAGAACTGTGAACTGTCCCTTTGTGTACTTCGGCAGAAAGCATATTCATGAGCGCCGACTAGTGTCTGTGTGTAGTATCATGATCTTGTCCCTTTTTTTGCTGGAAGCACTACATACCCAAACCGACATGATGTTACGGTGTGCTTGAGGGACACGATGTCGTTACCCTTACCCTGCCGGCTACCGTAACCCACGCTCCCCATCACATAACGATCGTTATACGTTATTTCGTTACTGGGGAATGATGGTGATGATGGAAGAAATGGATAACAGATAAAAATGTTGCGTTCAATTAATGAGAAAGTTAAACGAAAGTTCAAAACGTGTAGCTTGCTTATTTTGTTACATTCTTGTTGTTGGTCATCAATGATTTCAAAGTTAAAATAGTTTACTTCATGATAGGCTGTGGTTTTAACAAAGAGGGGAAAAAAATGTATATGAAACCGGTGTCTAACGAATGCCACGTTTCGTGTGCTTCAACCGTGTGTGTGTGATTGTTTTTATTAGTTTCGTTATCTCATGACCCACCGAAAAGACATTACATTTCCACGTAACACTGATCAATCGCATTGTGCGTGTCTGTCATTCAGTTACATAGTCGCACTTGTTTCTACTCCCATCGGTTCTATTGTTGTTCTTAATTAAGTCAATACTTCAATCTTAAAGCGGTGGTGCGTGTGTGTTACGTTTAAAACAAATGGTATCGGATAAATTGGCGGTGGGTGAACAGTAAAAAGATCTGTAGCAATAAGAAACTATGTATATGGATGTTAAAGTTGATCTTCCATTTTTCCATGTAAAGCATACTCATTCTCCACGCTTATGCTTCGCTGCATATAGCAATAATATCAAACTATCAAACAAATCACACTCATCGGGTGCCGTCGTCCTTGTCTGTCGGCCTCTGTTAGCACTATTCTGTGTTAGTTGTTGTTCCTTTTGCGTTTGTTATCCGAGACTAGCTAAACAGTTCATGCATCATCAGGCACACAGAGAAGTACGCTTGCGCCTATTGAAACACATTCCACAACGAAAGAATCGTTCGAAAGGATCGTTGTATTGTTTGCGGTTAAATATTTGATGCGTTGTATTGTTCTTCAAGCAATGTCCTTACCTTACCCCGTTAAGGCGCAACGCGACAAGTTGTAATAAGAAATCATCCAATACCCATACATTCCCTCCCGGGACGCGACACAAAGTGGTGCAGCGCTTTGCAACACAAATTCAAGACACACGACCCACACGAACCAAATGTTACAGAGTAATAATCCTAACAGCAGCAACAGCGGCAAAAGCAGAGTCAGTATTCATACCATAAATGCTAGTAATATGAAGAGATAAATCAGAGTTTTCGATGTTATGCATTTGCGTTGATTCTATTTACTAGACCAGTATATTTGCACTTTATGAATGCGCAAACGCGCTATAATAATTATCAGAGCAATGGTTAGGAGCGCGTGCTGCAACCGGTTCGGAGGTGGTAGCAAGGTATTAATCATCCAACAACAATGATATCCTCCAGCTGTTGTGCAGAATACAGCGACAGCAACAGCATCCGAAGAGGCCTGGCCAGCAGAGACACTCCGCCATCGATGCCAACAAGGACTAAGTAAACGCGAACGGAAACGAGCAAACAACACAATACTCGATGTAAGGTGGTGAAGCGCGCTTCGTAGATATTGGTTTTAAGGGACATAGCAGAAAACAAAAAAAGGATGTAAAAAAGCTACAGAGATATGACAATACAACCGAAAACGTGATGCAACATTAAAACAAAAAAGTGCGAAACCAAAGGGAAAAACAAAGCAAAAAAAAAGACAACAACATATATTTAAATGTAAACGAACAAAAAAAAAAGTCAAACAAACAAAACATCAAGTATGTGAAATGGAGTTCACCAAAATATCTAATTCTCCTTTACCCCCCTCAAAAAGCAAACAAACAAAAAACTGTTCCTCTCTGTATGTATCTGTGTGCGTGGTGTTGAGAAATTAACAAAACTTACTAAAAAAAAACATACACACAAAAAAAAAACAAAACAATATCCAACAAAACGAAGCAAACAAACAGACACTTGTAGCAGCGGATCCGTTCTAATAAGTATAAAGCGTGACAAGTACATAGAAGAAGGACAAACCAGGCGACACGTTTAGGGAATGCGAAGGATGAATGAGTGTGTGATGTGCGAGCTGACACAAATGTAGTAAAGCTTTTATTTAAGCCGATCGGGATCGGGATGTTAGCGTATATAGTAAGATATGGGAATGGAACAAGCAGCAGCCGCAACAGTACGACGTTTACTTTTTTGTTTTCCTATGCAAAGAATAGTTCCCATCTGATCTTCATTTCCAAAGCATGAGTTAAGCATTAACTCACCTGTAAACAATTGTGCTTTGTTGCTTGATACACCTTTTTCCAGACGCAAAAACGAAGGCCCGAACGCTGGCCAGTGCGCGTCTTGGGTTTACTTCTCGTTTGTGTCTCACTTTGTTACTTCGTTGAACCACTTCGTTCACTTGCTTGGAAGTGCCACGATTATTATGATCGGAAAAAGAGAGAAAGTAGGAGAGAGACACACACACACACACACATACAAAAAAACCTTCTTGCAATCATGATAACCTAAGTAAATAATACAAACAAATATCGATCACTGGTGGCAATTGAACAGGAGTAGCTAAACGATCATCATCGTTAATCGTTTCTGGCCCGATCAATGAGCTGATGAGTTTGGATCACTCCTATCCTCGGGCCAGCAAGGATAGAGTGGGGCAAGTGTGGCAAGGATTTTGCCTACGGCATTTCACGGAAGTAGCATACAAACAACCAAAAAAAAAACGTTATACTGAAAGCGGACACACGCGTCACACGTACATACATAATATAAATACACCAAGCAAAACACACAACCTTAACAAACAAATGGGGGAAAAAACCAAAAACAAAATATTGGACATTGCTCTGCCGCACACACACACACACACAAACACACGAACATTTTCACAAACTATAGTGAAACTCTAAAACATATACACACACATACGTACCACACTCACACAAACACACTCGGAGACGATTATTCTGTATAGAGAAAATAAATTTTAAGGCAATTATTGATTCAAACCAAAAGCCCGCCGCCTTTTTTTATGGTGTGTTTATTGGGTGAATTTGGAGAGCAGGGATTTACAGGGCACGGGCGAAAAGAAATGCGAAAATTTGTGCAATAGAAACCCGCTTCCCGTAACCGATAGTATGGGAGGTCAATCGTTCGAAACATCGGTCTACTCTCTGTCTTGGCCGGCTGCAGAAGTCCTCGAAACCGTTCGTGGTTGAGCACCATCGTCCGTGCAGACGGTCTAAAAATACTTTAGAGACTGGTCGTCCAGTGTCATTCACGTGACATGACCAGCGCACTGGAGCCTGACGAGTCTAATTCGCTGCAAAATGGTGAGATAATTGAAAAAGAAAAAGAGGAATTCGTCAGCTTTGGACAGAGTTCTTGTTTAAGAGAGACGTATATGAGTACACTCTATACAGTCCTAGTCTTTCGTGCTACGTAATATGAGCTTTTGGCCCCAGATAGGTGAAGATTTGGACAACTTCGATGATGCGATCACCTGGCTTTAGTGCATCAACTCTGCTTAAATCAGTGTTTGTTAGCTGGTCGTCGACGTTTCTTTTGTGACTATTGAAGCCAATTGATGATTCTCTGATCGATTGATATATTGGCTTCCTTCAGTGATTTCACTGTTGGTCCTTCGGACTCATCCTATCCTATCGGCTTTCATTGCGCTGATACTATCTCATCCGTAAATAGTATTTTCTATTCGATAAACTGACGCGAACCAATATTCTGGATCTACCATTTTCGCATTTTATTTCGCGTCGTACCCTGTAAACCTGTTATCCTTGCTCATCGTTCCTGGAAAGAAAAGAACATTATTCTTCCCTATTACAATTTAAACTTTTTTCCTATCCAGAAGGTTGGTGTACTACCGAAGATCTAGATATTAGCTAGTATTGTGTTGCACATAAAAACTCACTCAACTATGACTTCAGGTCTCATGCTATGCACATTATAACCACATGAACAGGTACAATCCAATCTTGATTTTTTGTTCGAAGTTTCTATTTTTGTATCATCACACAACAAATTATTTTTTCTATATAATTTGTTTTATAAACTTTCTTCTAATTCCCACATTTGGTTTTGTGATTTGGTTACGTTACGTTGATTTTAGTAAACCCACACCTTAACTTTAGTTGACCTTATTGTTCACCTGTTTTCGTTGCTAATTTAAACTATTCAATCCATTCTAGAAGAGCAATGGGAGAAAGACCTGGAAGCTGAGCTGCAGGACTACGAGCTGGTGAACGATGGCAGCAACGAGCGCAACAGCAACTGGGAAAAGGACGTGGATGAGCTGCTGGAGGACGAAACGGATCTTAAATAAAACGAATGTTTCAATCAATTGCTTTGTAATATGATCAACTGCAGCGTTACGAAGTGAACTAGGAGAGTCACGACGAGGTTTTAGTGATAGGCGGTGTGAGAAGGTTTAAGAGCAGGTTTAAGATTATCTCCATTTTTTCCGTATTCGGTTTCTAGAGGGACTAGTGATCGTATTTGCCCGCACATGTAATCGATGAGTAATGTTAAGCAAGCCAGTACATGTTTTAACTCTCTTTAGATTCGGTCTCGGCACACTGTGATGATGAGCTGGTTCTGTCTACCTATCTGCGAATGATTGAAAACTTCCATTTAGAGTTCCCAAAACTACATCGGAGGCTTGTTTTTTGCACAATTCCCATTCCTTTACAACGGGAATGACAATTGAACGGAGGATGACTCAAGTTGTGTGTGTTTTTTATTCTGTCCCGTACCCGGCACCGAGCTTGTAACCTTTCCGTGAGTGTGGTAGCGTATGAAATTTGATGCACCTCCCCCGTTATCTCCCCCTCCTTTATGGCGTTGTTTGTATGTCTTCGGAAGCTAATTTTCTCATTTTTGCAGCGCTTTTGTTTTTAAGGAACGAGAATATTGGAACGTGAAACAATCGCTGCTTGCGCTACGTTAAGACGAGCGCATCATTTTACAAAGGAATTGATGGTCAAACAAAACGGTGCCGTTTTTTAGTGAAGGGCATAGATATAGACATGCCGAAAAAAGAAACAAATTTCAATCAACCATGAATGTGTTAAGCAAATTGAAACACGAAACAAACACGAAATAACATCAAGAAGAATCACTTCGCTTTAATAGGACCCACCAGAGTAGAATCAGCTGGCCTGTGTGTTAAGCTATGTACGTGTGTGTATGTGTGTAAAGTGAGTATAATCTACACTCAGCCTATATAACCGATTAGAGCCTAAAGGATATAAGCAAAAAAGCATAATAGATCACTCATGTATAGGAACCATCGTTATTCTTCTTCTAATTTATGTCGTTTTCTATTGATTTATTGTTGGTTTGAATAGTAAAGATTTCTCCACAGTTTTTTTTTTGATAATAAGACGTTTTATAGTTCTGTTTTAAAGTGTTTTCCAGCACACTATACACAAGCTGTCCACATGTTTAAAGGCAAAGCAAAGTACGAGCCAACCTTTATTATTGTCAACTCGATTTGTGCATTGTTTTTAACATGTAAACAGCTTGTTTTATTATTTGGTTACAAAAGTAATTTATCTTTAAGTAAGATATTATTATAATTTCTAAACTTGCTTTAATTTTTTGTAAAAAAAATGTAGTACCTAGTTTAAAGTAAACAACTATGAGAGACTATTCGTCCATTCCAGTTGTTGCAATTGCAAACTCACAAAACAACACAAGATTAATCAACAATAGTTTAGCCAAAACAAAACAAAACAAAAAAAACTCCCCAATACTATGTGCAACATAAAGTGCAGTTGTTGAATTTAATGATATTCTATCAATACTATCACTTTTTATCCTAACCTTCACTAAAGCAAAGAAACTAGAATGAATGCGCCCTTCCCGCTTAGGAAAAAGCTTTTTCGAAGGACGGATTTGTGGCAGGGCGAATCGTTTGTGGAGTGCATAATTTGTGCATGTAGCTTAACTGGGGTAGAAAATATACATATACATATATTTAAATCAATCTAATCCGATTTCTCGCCTCGTAGCAATCGTACCGTTTGTACAACAGCAATGTGGAGCAAAATACATGCATGTGGCAAATATCACACAATTAACGGTGGGGTTCACTCGTCAAGGACTAAACGGTGTAGTACCTGTACCGGTCAGTTGGTGCGCGCGATTTCTTGACCACATTCTTGACCGAAAGCGTAATCGGAGCGTCACGATGGTAACAGCCGAATCCAAACAGAAACGTTTTGCTTTGGCGTACTTTGAAGCCGACCTTCGGCCTCGCGGCACACGACGACGTGGTAGCCCGAAACGCACCGCTTTGAGTGAGGTGGGCTTTTCCAACCTTGAATGTGCTTAGTGCGGCGAAGGTTTTCTTCTTCACTTTCCACCATTGATTCAACGCGGGGCGTACCGATGGCGAGCGCACTGGTTTTGCCGTCTTGTTGAGGCCTTAGTTACGTTTAGGTGCTGCGCCGGTGCGCATCACACAGAGAGCACGCGAACGAATTGGCCGTAAACGAACCGTAACGGTGCGATACTACTGCTTGCCGATCGTTGCAGATGGGTCGGTACCGCGCTATAAGGTGTGTTGTCCAGTGTGTGTACGTGTGATTGTGTATCGTTACGGGAATCACCGCGGGAATTAGTTGAAGTTTTCGTTGATAGGTGATAAATTTGAAACGATTATAGAGTGAGCACTTACACAACGCAGTGAAAGGAATGTGATATTGCGGAACTTCATAACGACATCAAGCGACATTTGTGATGAAGAAACCATCAGCAACATTTAACTTAGATTAACTTAATTTAAACAATCAAGGATTTAGCGCTAAAAAGAACTGCAAATTTCATTCCACTAGACACGGTGTTCTGCATACCGTCTACGTAACGAACTATTTGCTAAGCTCTACTCTAATGTGTTTTAGCATTCTATAGCCCTCTGCTACTAGAGAAATCCCTTTTGACCATAGGTCAGCTAATGTTCCCATGTAATGTCGCTTACGTAACGACGCTGGCCATGTCACATTTTTAGCAACGCAAGTGTCCAGCGTTACCCGTCGTCAACCGGCTAGAATTTTATTCCCAATACCACGGCGGTTCGCGCTGTTCTTGCGCACCGTCCGCTTCCATGAGTCACCTTGAATAATTGGCCAGAAGAAAGTGAAAATCATAATTCTCTTTTCGTTTGGGAACTTACCACCTGCGTGGCTGTCGTCTGTGACTCATAACGTATAACGTGACGAAGTGTTCTGCTATAATTCCGAGCGCTTCCCTGCGAAATATTTGTTTTGTTTTGTATAGTAAAAAAAAAATGCTTGTGGTCATAGTTATGCAAATTCACAACGCACCAGAACAGCACAAAGAAAACAGTCGAACAACCATGCCATTATTATCTACTACCAAAAGTCGACGTGCGATGAGTGCGCCATCACATAAAATAAAGAGTTGACAAAAACGCAAGCATAATGGTGCGGAGACCCAGTACCGCCGGCCGCTTACGTATTATGTCACCTGCAATGTTTCGCTTCTTCGGTTCCATTCGGTTAGTTTGGAACCGCACCGCTTCGCACCATCCACCGTTGTGTGTACCCTTGAGGAGGCGAACGAACCACTCTGCCCCTTCGCGTCACGTTGAGGCTTCTGGTTTGTTTGGCCTCCGTGCGTCGTTTGGCATTGTTATGGTAACGGATTAGCTGACGACGACCACGGCGGCGACGGTGGCAGTAGTAGCCGCAAACAGTTCGCTGTAGGCGTAGTCGTTCTGGCGCACTTTGGGAGATATCGTTCAATCGCGTAAACTGCTGTGCTCGGTATGCGGGCGCGTTCGAACGTTAGTGTTCCGTCAACTGTCCGTCGGTCCGCGAAATTTGTGGTTTTGTGTTACAAAAATCGGTGAGAAATTGGTGCGACACAAGCGTTCGGGAGTGAAGAGACCGGTGCATCAAGAAGAACAAATCTTCGCAAGCGTCACAGGTGAACGACGATGATGCGCTTGCCAGGTTCTTGGACGGTAGCCGCCACGTTCATAATCGTTTTATCGATCAATCGCCCGTGCTTGTTGAAGCTTACCTTAGAAGCAACAAACACGCTTAAGAAGCACTCATTCTGATATGGTAATGCGAAAAACACCACACCACAACCCACGTTCGTGTGTGTGTGTGTGTGTGTGCGCGGTAAACATTTGAAGCAATTATTATGTCCAAGGTAGAGGGAGCATGAGAAGGTGATGCAGACTTGCCTGTGGGGTGGCTTCAAAACAAAGGCACGGTAAGAAAGTAAAGTCTCGAAGTCGGACATGCGTAAGATTGTGCGTGTGTGTGTGTGAGCGGTGGGCGATGTGCGTTAAAAACGGAATTGGGATCCCACCTCACTCCGCAAACCGTTTTATCACGTCACGTCACACAGTAAAGATCGCGTCACCGTGTTGATGTCTGCAGTCTGATCATCGTTGTGGTAGCGCGAGCCAAGGGCATTAGCATTGGATGCATCGAACCGTAACACACTGTTTTCTACCGAGTGTATCAAGAGGTTTGTTTTTGTACCGTTCTCGGCAATCGGTAATGACTGTTAAAGTGCGTGCGAGAACCGGAAGCAGGACACACCTGGTTCCTGTGTCGCCCGCACATGTTATTAATGTCCTTGCTCCCTGTGGGAATAGTCAACACGGTCCATTCAATCTCTATCATTATCATCACGTTCGCATATTGCTTCGTACATCCGGTTCCCGTGAAAAGGGGAACATATACGTACAGTGTTTTCCATCCAAAGATGTTGGGAGTTTATGGAAAAAAGGTTATTGAATGAATTTCGTTTTTTATTCTATCTGGTTCCTTTTCGGGTATGATAAGGTATTTTCATTCCTTTTCATAGTGTATCGTCTGAAAAGATGTATGTTCTCTTCATATTTTGGCCATAAATTGTTGAAGAATGACTGCCTCTTGTATGAGATCCCTGATACGAGGACCCTAGTACAAGACCTCTAAAACGGATACTCTACTTCAATACCTCTTATACGACGCCCCTTATATTTGATCTATTATATGAGACCCATTACACGTGTTGTGCTGTACACCAACGCTGCTGCTTGATGATCTTTTAAACGCTAAGATTGCTTATCGAATCCCACCTGGATCAGATCCCCACAGCAAGGAATGACTAGCCATTAACATGGAATTAAGAAGTCTAGTTAATTATTATAGGCCTACATAACCTAACGGACAATTAAGACAAAAAGAAGGGCAACTTCTCTCTAACTTTCGAGAGCTGAGACCTCCTGGCAGCAACACGTTTACTGAATGCTCGTAGAGTGCACAGAGCTACCTATTGAACTACTTAGTAATGGCAAAGTCTAGTCGGAACCAACAGTCATCCACACCCTGTTTGTCCATCTAATCTGTCCCAAAACTCCATAATATCGCATGATCGTTACTGTAGAGTGTGCTTGAAAGAAATGCTGGCGGATGTTTTTTTTTGCATCAAAATACCGCACGAAACAGTGACTTTGATTTCTTTTATAGATGGATCGTACACCAACAAGTGACGCATTTCCGAGTTACGATTGTGTTGGTTCGGTTTTATTTTTTTGTTGTAATTAATGCATGCAGCATTAACTTTGCATGTGAAAGAACGATACCATCTAGCGGCTGTGTTTACCATTTGATGGTGGTACATCGAACATAAATGGCGGGAAAAGCTCAAACACAACCACGGATTGAGGCGCTAGTGCCGGTGAAAGAGCTACACAAGTACATTAGCTTCAATACTACACCGCTTTCCAATGTCCAACACTGGCTACATGAATGTTTCGTGTAGCTTTTGTGTTGTTTTATTGCTATGAAATGAAGGAAAAGAGCATCATTTGATAATGTTTTTTCACAAAAGGTTAGTAAACTCTAACTTTTTGTTACAAAATACTTGAACTGTGCAACTCCTTCGGCTATGCATCGTTTTTGAAGGGGAAAATTTTCAAATTACTCTAAACCTTTTTATTGCAGTTGAAAATAACGATAATAATTAAGTGAGTTGTCTCTCTTTTTATTAAACATCATAGTGGGGATAAAAAATCGAAGTCGCTCATTTCTAAGCACTCAGAATCAGCGACAGTCGGAGTCTGTGAAGCTGCGTGGGCTAATGTACTTGTGGCATTCCAATGTATATTTGCAGACATTGTCCAATCAATCTGTCAATCTACCTTCTGTCGGTGGATTAATTGATCGTTAAGGCTCAGAACTCACCGCCATCTAACATTAGTACTGCATACGTCGCAAACGTATTTTAATCATTAGCAGTTGTAATTCAGCCTTGATCAAGATGGTCTCAACTAGAAAATGAATCATAAAAAGGTACAGACTGTTATCCAGACCGATTTACCGTTAAAATTGCCTGACCGTATATCTTATGAACTATACTTAATATCTAACAACACAAAACAAAACAAAGAAATCATGTAATAGGGTTACGAGACTTACAGCGATGTGCGTATGGAGACATTTCTTTCTCCCATCATACGTGTGCACCTTATCCCGGGTGTACTCGGTAGCATGTTCGGTGTTTGTGATCGCCGGTTTCCCGTTTTTATCGCTTACCAGAGCCATTTGTCTGTGCCATCACCGTGGGACCGTGCCTGAGAGACAAATATGGAACTGTTTATCCTTTTTTATCCGTTGTCCTAGCCACATTTGACCTTGGCAGACTTCCTTGGCACCACAACTTCATGAGGTCTTGGCCTGCTACTGTTAGCTTTCGTGACTTAGTTTTACTCGTAGCGCAGGATAGTCAGTCCTGCGTACGGAGCGGCGGTCCGGACGGGATTGCAGACTGTGAAGCTAGAATAGAATCAACGTTTTTTTTCGAAAAACGTATACAAATGTCCAGTCGTCATGCAAGTAAAATTTTGATTACGTTTAAAACTAACAACTGACAAGGTTCTGAAAGAAATAAAAACATCTACACAGGTTAAGATGGCAACCAACCAATGAAAACGTACAGCCCAGAGCGTTGTGACACTGGTTGGCACGACCTTTAGCTTTAGAACAGTATAGTTGAAATCCTTTCATGCCCTTGAAAGCAGTTCCACTAATATTTATTTTTATAACACTATTTTCACTCTTTTTCGATATCGATGAAGCAACTTCCCTGTAATTTCCAAAAGGAAGCACAGTTCAATAGTATTCCTTATTGGTTGTTATGTTGTCACAAGTTTATGATGCAACACACCAGTTCCTCAATCCGTGCCGGTTTCCCTTTAATTCAATCTCCGTTGTTCCTAACTGCTAAATAAATCGTTTCATTGGTTTGCGTTGTAAAACAAACCCAAAAAAAATCATCCGGAAGATAGAGTAATAATAACATAAATAATCCGTCCTCAACTGCAGGGGGAAGCAGGCAGGCAGACAGATAGTAGGGGTACGGCTGTGGGCTATGTTTCGACAAGCGAGCGAAGGTACATCGTTCATCGCTGGTCTCGTTCCGCTTCGATAAAGCGGACACGGGGCAGCAGAGACGCTACGAAACCTCAATACACACCCGTCCAACCGGACGCAGAGGGCGTCCCGTTTGTGGCTTCCAGTTGTTTGCGATCGCTCATACCGGTAGGACCACGACCGTTGTGTCGTCGCTTGTCTTCTTAGTGAGCATGTGGGGTTCTAGTTTTCCTTTCGGCCCAAATTGCTCGCGCCACGTGCCAGCCGAGCCGGGAAATGGACGGGTGGATTAGGATAATCGGTTAAATCCGAGCAACGACAGCACGGTAGAATGTT
Organism: Anopheles maculatus; assembly: GCA_002091835.1. NCBI lineage: Eukaryota > Metazoa > Arthropoda > Insecta > Diptera > Culicidae > Anopheles > Anopheles maculatus. The sequence continues at coordinate 67,193 of KZ061724.1, read as the reverse complement.
TCGAAATGTGACCTAAAACTTCTTGCTGACGTTTCAGTGGTATGTTTGTGTGGTTTTTGTAGGAGTTGTCGTGTTTTCTGTACCGTAACTGCAAGTGATAGAATATCGACGAGTAATGGTGTTTTAAAATAAAACTAAACTCCCGTATGCCTTTTTAGAGTATTAAAACTACAGCAAGGAAATAGTGTTCGTGCAGTGAAAATCAAATCGATCGGATGCTGATCGTGCCTAATCGCGTGTATGTTTGTGTGTGATCGGTGGAAGGAAAGTTCCAAAAGGGCTTAACGGGCCCTAATGTTAACAGTTGTAATCGGCGATTGTTGCTAGCAGTTTGCTGTCCGGTCCGGTGTATCTAATGAGCGAAAGCAAACCCAGCACGGCGTACAACAACGGCAACGAACGGTTTGGTGGAGTGTCTCCGGAGTGAAATCTACACGAAGTGGGGTAGGAAGGCCGCTGGAAACGGGAAAATACCTTTTCCCGCCGTGGTGCGGAGTTTGATAATGATGCCAGCAAAACGGTGGCAACGCGCGTGCGTTGCGTGTCTTATCGGTAAGTGGTTCACCTATAAAAGGACGCCGGGTCCAACCCAATGTGCGAAGGGCGACTGTTTGTGAATGTTTGGGAGTCTGTTTTCCGTAAAGCGAAAAAGGTTTGATAGGGAGAAAAGCAAAGCGTAGCAGAAGATACGGCCCGCGTGGAAAAGGCAAACCGACCGAATTGTTTGACAATTTTTGGAACTCGCATTTAAATCAACTGTTTATGTAAGATAATTCAAACGGAAGCGTTCGACATTTGCACACTTACAAAGTATTTTCAACCAAATCCGTCAAGTGAATTAATAATCTTATCGCTAAACAATCACCATTATTAAGAGCAAAAATCAGAAACAGAAAGGAAGCGCGCGAGCGCATCACGCGGGCTGGTGCTAATTTGGTTGCCATAGATTCATTAGTTACGCTTTCCCTGATCGACGCTATCATCGTCCCAAGAATTGCATTAGTTATGCACCAAGGCATGCGCACCCATTATGCTTTAGCAACTGACGCGAGAGAGTGTGCAACGATAGTCAGATGCGCACGTCCAAAGAATCGTATCGGAAGTCGCGTTAACGTTTAATTGCACCCATAAACTAATGAACTGAAACGATTAACGACGTTGGCGCCGACGACAAATTGAGGAATACGTAATGAGTACCTTAAGATTTACGAACCGAATGCGGCTGTCAATGTAAGGAATCCCTTTCGTTTCGGACGACCGTAAAGCGAGCTGTCCGTAGCTATTAGAATAGGGCGTATTCGGGACTACAGTCGTTACGGTACGGTGCCCGTGTGTCCTGCTTGCCATTCCACATATGGCATTGGTGTGAGGGTGAGTGAGCCCGCACCACACCCTCAGCTCAATTACACCCTCGATTGAACACGTTCCCTTGTGGGCGATGAGAGACAATTCTACCAGCACGTGGCCTATGTACCAGGTGACTAGGTGTTCTTGACGGATTTTGTGAGCCCCTTTCTGTTGTTTTTTGGGACTGTCTCCTTTCACTACAAACTATCACGCACGATACCTAGCCCTTATTTCCGCCCATATTGTCTTACCACGCTTGGGTTTGTGTCTTACCATTGTCCCATTACTTCCCGCAGGTACGATACTTGTCTTTTGTCAAACCGTACCACACGCAACGGGCCAGGAACACGTTGGTTCGTCGGTACCAGCTCGCCATACAACACCAAAGGCTACGGTGCAACTTAATACGCAAGGAGCAACAGCAACAGATGATGATGATACACACGGTGCGTTGAACGAACCAGCAGCTTACGCGGATGATAGTTCCACATCGGAAAGTAGCTTAAATTCCAACGAAGATACCTCACTATCGGAGCATTACTTCACTTCGTCCGATGCGTCAAGTTCGTTCGAAATGAAGGATGGAAGAAGTCTTGAAAGTTTGGAGGATCTCCAGATGAATCCTACTACTGTCAGCAGTAATGAGGAAGACAGTAGATCGACACAACAAGATAGTTCTTTTATACCGCAGTCACATATGGATCACACGACTACTGCTTCTACTACTACTACTACTACTACCACAGTCACATCGGTAGCAAGTACTGACGCAAGCGCCGAAAGCAGCACCGAATCCAATTGTACCGATCGTCCGTTTATAGACATGTCTCGCACGAAAAGCCCACACCAACAAGCCTACCGGCATCAGCACCGGAAGTACCCGCAGAAGGTACGAGCCGACCGGAGACAACGTACATCGGACGCAACGGACATACGGCTGCACAGTGCGCGAAGTGGTGCCGGTCAAGAAATGTACTCCATGGCCGATGGTGATGAACAGGACGTAGAACAGTACGCCGCACAGTACGGTTACCGGATCTATCGACTGGAGGGTGACCTGATGCTAACGCTTATTGTAGAGACGGATGATTTTGGCGCTACGCTGTTCACGATCGATCGCATCAATGACCTTCGTTTGGTGGCCGGTGCGAAAGGAAACACCAGCATAGGTAGGTAGCAGGGGAAAAAGGAAGTCTAAAAACCGAGAATCAGGTTACACGATAATTTATTCAACTAAGCCGATGATTTTGAACGAAAGTGTGTTGGACCAAATGTGGGACACAGTTGGAATATGTTAGTCCTTTTAGTAAGAAACGCTAGGATTGTTTTTGGTGGACAAAATATTGGAACTCAGGCCATTGCCTTTCAACAGTATCTTAAAACTCGCGATAAATTTTAGTATCATCACTAGCTGTTATGATAGCTATACGGCCAGGCCGTTCTAATTGAATTAAAAAAAAAATCACTAACTGTTATGATCATTATAAGCAGCATCTTCATTCCTATCAAGCCAGTGACTGGTTCAATAGTGACTAGAATAAGCAGTCGTTAATTATTAGTACAGAGTACTTAAAACTATAAGCAGTAACTACTGTAAGCTTATAAGAGACTTGTCCTTTTGACGTTCTAGAATCAAATGCTGAAGTGCTAACGGACTTCTGGTAGAGAGGGGTTTTCAACTAATGTTTGGAACTCTCAACAGGTCTTTGAATAATTGATTAAATCTTACTGTAGTCAGGGCACCAGGGATGGCTTTAAGAATAGTTTTGCTTATCTTCTGACATAGAGTATATATTTCACTGCCGAAACCAATCAATTCTTACTCATCTTCTAAACAGGTGTGAACATTATTCATCTCCTAAACACCTCGCTCAGCCAACGTATCCTCCAGCAGGAGGTAAATCTACTCAAAGAATGCTCCACGAACACGATCGGGATATTCGTCAGTCCACGGTTATGGGCCTCCGTTCGACTCCTGTCGGAAACGCTGGATTACAACATTTTCCCACTTCCATCGACATACGACTTACTGTTTACGAAAGCTGCCCATCTACTGTACGAACTGCCCTGGACCAATGGCAACTCATCCGTGATGGTTTACTCCGGTTCGAATGAACTATCGACCCGGTTCAGTACGATCTGCCGCCATGAGCATCTGTGCCTTGAAAACTACCCTAGTAGCGATACGATCTACATCCTTCTTGGGCTGGAACCGTCCATCAGCTTTGCCATGAACGGTACACTTGTGCTGGTGCTTACCGGAAACGATCGGCTATATCTTCCTGGTGTGTATGATATTTCTTTGATTGCAATATGGAAATACTTTTCTAACGATCGCTTCCGATTTTTTCCCCCCAGATCTTCCAAATGGAGCGTACTTGATAGCGGAAACAGAACTAAACGTTGCCTCGCTCGGGTACTCCTGGGAACGGTACGGCACTAGCATTCACGGTTCGGAACTGCTCACCTCAGCCGGCCTACTGTTGGAGGTGATCGATCTTTTGAACCGTCCCGGAAACGATTGCCGCAACGCAAGCATCGAGTGTATGAACAATTGGAAGTATCATGCAAAACGATCGACGCCCGAGATACTGAACCTGCTGCAGCTTAAGAATGCTACCCAGTCGATCAAGTTCGAGTTACGACAGAAGCGAATTGTCGATGCAACTCCCAGTGCCGTAAACCGTACGGAAAGCACGCCAGATGACCATGCAGACGACAACCAGCTGAAGCTGATTGCTAGCTCGAATGCGATCACAAACTACACGACCGTGTATGAAAGGTTAGCGCTGAATGTGGACACACCCTCAAAGTTGGGTACGATTTTTTACTGCGCCAAGGAGTTTGAAATACGCCATCCAGACTTTATCGAACGGCACCAGCGTCCCGTGTACTATGGTGGTGCTGTACCGGATGCGGAGGAATACGGCGACATGTACTGGCAGATCAAGATGGAGGCTTGGGTGGCGGCCGGTTTGACCGTATCATCGCTGGGCATACTGCTCTGTGCGGCGATACTGATTTTCCTGATCGTTCGTGTCTGCATGGACGACATCCTGGAGGGTCATCCGTTGGGTAGTATCTTGCTGCTGGTGAGCTTGATCCTGCAGTTTGCCGCCTTCATCCCGTTCAGTCTCGAGTACACAGGATACACGGCCGATCTGGCGGGCCATCGGACGGATGCGATGCTAACCTGGAATGCACACTGCACGGTGAAAATCTTCCTCGTGTCGATGTGCTACTGCATGACATTCTCGTTGTTGCTGTGCCGTGCGATCATGCTAGCATCGATCGGTAGCGAAGGTGGCTTCCTGTCGCACATAAACGGCTACATCCAGAGCGTTATCTGCGGGTTTAGCACGCTGGTTCAGTTCGGACTGTCGACGCAGCTCGTGATTGTACTGCATGCGAACGCGCACAGCATCTCGTGTGGGGAAATATACTACGGACACTGGTTCTGGGCGGTGATAGCGTACGATGGAGTGTTGCTGGTATCGCTGATCTTTCTAGCACCGTTTATTTTCCGATCGCAACGCAACTACCGAGAAGGATTGCTGCTCGTTACGGGTTCGGTACTGTGTTTGGTTATATGGACGGTGTGGATTCCACTGTGCATGTTTGGGTATGAATGGCGTGAAGCGGCCATTTCGTTGGGATTGGTAGCTACGGCGCTGGCGGTGCTGGTTGGCATCATGATACCGCGGTGCTTTCTGATGGTGCGCAGCATCGCCCGTTCGGATCTTGTACAGGCACTGCCTTCGCTCACATCTCTGGCTTTTGCTCAAGCGAATCAATTTATTTCGGATCAGGTAAGTAGTAACTGGATCCCAAGTACTTTGGACTGTGAATAGTCATTATCATTTTTTTTTCGCCCATCTAGAGCGTATATGAATGCGTGAATCCGGCGATGCGGCAACGATCTCCTACGGATGATAGCTTCGTAATGGATCAGGATTTGGACGAGGCGTATTCGGCAAACAGCGAAATTCCTACACTGCCACTAAGAGGGCAACGACGACTGCGGCAGGAAAATGGAACCATTACCATGAGCACTAGCAATGGCACAATTGGTGGCAACCACAACGGGACGCTTGTTTCACCGATAGATCGACCGATGATGGGTGGTAACGTTACCCACATAGCACCGAACTTCTACGGCATCTCCAACCCGTACAGCTGTACCGATTCGCTAACGTCCATTTCGCCGAACAAGATTACCCGTTTCTAGATGCTGCGCTACAACGGCCATGCAACGAATCCTAGATCCGGAATGCGGTCGCGGGGACACATTTGTTCGCCAAACCTGGCATCGGTGCATACATACATACATTCTAGTCAAAGGCATATCCGTGCACCATGCAACCGGATGTTCTCTGTGTGCGTTTGTGTGTCTTTTTTTAACCTTTCACGTGACAGACAATGTTTATTCCCACGTACTGAAGACATCGATTTCCATTAGTTTTAACTAACGAGCTTAATTTAAGAACTATTTATTGTGTAATAAAAAGTACCGAAAATGAGACACGCGGAATCTATCAAATCAAAGGAAAAATTGGTCTTTTGTTGTCGTCCTATCTCGGATGGGACACGTGGGTCAAATATGAATGCTTGGTAGTAGTATAATCAATGAAACCCATTTCCTAGCCACGTGCTGAGCACATCTTCGCGCATCTTGTATAAGCGGTGAGATCCTGCCAGCATTTCCTAATTCTGTTCCTATTACAGCTGTAACTTGTTCAAAATTTTGAATTTTACTTTGCACAATTTTTGGGTAATTTTTCATAATGTAATTTTATTGTTTGGAAAATTTTCAAAGCGCTTGAAATGTTTCAATATTTTCAAAACAAACGTGTCAAATTAAATGACCGTAATCGACCACTGTGGTTTGTTTACAATTTTCGCTGTGCAACGAACCGAAACGAAGTTGGCAGTCAAATCGTGGAGACGTGTTTCGTTAGCGAGTGATCGCGTTTTGTTTTAGTTTAATTTGCTCAGTCGCGGATGCTGTTTGTCGTTTAGTTTGATATCATTTATCTGTGATAAGCTGTAACACCGCGCACAACCAACCATTCGCTATGAGACTGATTGAGAAAGTGTTTAATCCTACGGGCAAAAAACATGCCGGAACACTCATATTCTTGCACGGCTCGGGTAAGTGTTATGTAAAAAAGCGGTGGCGCTCAACAAAAAAATCCCCCCTCAATGCCGTTTGCTTGGGGGTCACCGGGTTAGGAACGTGGTGTAGTGTGTTTTAAATTTCAAATCCCCATGACGAAACCAAACATTGAATTTATGGTTCTGTTCATTCACAGGCGACACTGGCAACGGTTTGACGGAATGGATACGTTTCCTGCTTGGTCGTGATATGGAGTTTCCGCACATTAAGGTTATCATCCCGACAGCACCGGTACAACCTTACACACCGATGGGTGGAGAAAACTCGAACGTATGGTTCAACCGCAAGCGCATCGAAATGGACTGCCCCGAAATACGAACGTCGCTAGCCTCCATCTACGACACCGTTAATGAAATGTTGGTGCGTGAGCTAGCCGCCGGAGTGCCATTGAATCGAATCGTCGTCGGTGGTTTCTCGATGGGTGGTGCCCTAGCAATGCACACCGGATACCACTTGAATCGAGATCTGGGTGGCGTGTTTGCCATCTCTTCATTCCTCAACAATGGTAGCATCGTGTACGATTCGCTCGGCTGCATTTCGGAAGACGAAAAGCTCCCGGAACTGCTTATGATGCACGGCGAACGGGACACACTGGTGCCGCTCGAATGGGGCCAAACAACGTTCGACGAGCTGGCAAAGCTCGGTGTGCGGGGACAGTTTGTTCCTCATCGTACGGCGTTACACGAAATCAAGAAAGATCAGCTGCTGCGAGTTATCGACTTTGTGCAAAAGATCATACCGGAACCAACGGACGATGTGCTGGAACCGAGCAAACCCGACACGACAGCCAAATCTACCAAGAGTATAAAGAAAGGAAAGCTTTGAGATATTGTCACTAACAGTGGCAGCAGCTTTTGACCAGTCAGCTCTAGACCGATAAGATTAAACGTGATGTTTTGTTGTTTCGCTCGCTTATCAACCTTGTAGTGAACAATTTAGAGCAATAGCAGGAAGTAAACAAATGGTCACCAACACAACACACGGCTTGGTGGATCTAAAAATAAGGCCGAAATCAAACGAATCTGTTAAGCGTGGTTATCGGGGGTGGTTACTATTATTAGGATCTTCGTGGCGTTTCGTGATGGCAGTTACATTTTGCTGTACCGCTTTGTAAGCCCCGAAGCAAAATGCATCGTGCAATAAACCAGCTGATGATACGAGGATAAATAAACATTTTGTTTTAAATTTTAAAAACCAATTATATGTGGTCGGAGCATAATAATAGCAAAGAGTATTTCTGAGACATAAGATAGCGAACTGATGCCTTGTGATGGGAATCTTGGCATCATCCACACATTATTCCCTGTAGAAAAATAAGTTATAGCGCAAGTAATTCTGGTTCTCTTCCTATTTGATGGGTTCCGCTGTTCCTGGGCCAGATGGGTTTGATTTGATGGGTTCCGCTTGCCTGCCTCCTATTCAATCTGGCGCTAGAGAGGGCCATCCGAGACTCGGAGGTGGAAACTTCGGGGACCATCTTCTATAAGTCACTCCAGATCTTGGCATACGCTCATGACATAGTCAACTTTGTTTAAGGCTCTCCTATGTAGCAGAAGCTTACCAAAGGATCGAGCATACGGCACTGAACCTCGGTTTGGAGATCAACGAGGCAAAAACCAAAATGATGGTGGCACCACCAGCGGCCCTGCTAACAAACACTGATCTACGCAGGGGTGATGTACAGATAGGTGATCGCACCTTCGAAGTCGTCCAAAACTTCACCTATCTGGGGTCAAAAGTCAGCACCGATAACAACATAGAAGTTGAATTGCGCGCAAGGGTGCTGGCTGCCAACCGGTCATACTACAGTCTGAGGAAACTTCTCCACTCAAAATACCTGTCGCGACGGACGAAGCTGGGACTGTACAAAACCTTTATAGTCCCAGTACTCACATACGCCTCTGAGACATGGACTTTGTCCAAAACTGACGAAACCCTCTTAGCCGCGTTCGAGAGGAAGATGCTCAGAAGGATTTTTGGCCCCGTATGTGTGGAAGGACAATGGAGGAGCCGCTACAATGACGAGCTCTATGAGCTGTACGGTGATCTTACCATCGTGCAGCGAATTAGGTTCGCCAGGCTCTGGTGGGCTGGTCATGTCATGAGCATGGCACCGGATGACCCAGCCCGTAAAGTCCTTTTAGGCCGCCCACATGGACAGAGGAGGCGTGGTAGGACCATACTGAGATGGAGTGATGGCGTTGATGCGTTCGTCAGAAAGGCCGGGATACTCGATTGGCAGACGATGGCGCTAGACCGTGAGCGGTATCGAGGATTGTTGCAGCAGGCCAAGACCGCGAAACCTGATCAGTAAGTAGATAAGTAAGTAAGTAAGTAAGCTGTTCCTGGGCAAGGATCGAAGGAATTCTCTCAGACACGCTCATTGACAAGTCAGAGATTTCTTTAGGATATCGTCTTGATTCCTTTACTATTCCTACTCCTCTTTTCATGCCGGATTGCATCAGATATCTCCCATGTAAAGGATGCTTGCTGTACACAGACGATGTCAAGTTCCTTCCAAGATTTTTTTGATTTCATTATTTTCTTTAGCCCACTATTCCCACGAGTCACTCTGATCAAGATCTGATCTGATTTTAATTTTTGGAATATTTTTTTTTAAAATTATTTTTATATTAACTTGCATGGCGTCTGAGGTCCGTAATCCGCTGTACCTGAGAGCATAGTATTGTTACTGGGTATATCCTGTTCTAAACTATGAATAGGTCGAAGAAGGTACAGCGGAAGTTTATTCGGATCGTGTCCTCTAGTGCTCCTCTTCTACAATCAGATGCTATTCTCGTCGGAAGGACCTTGTTGAAGAGGCATCGTTCAATAGTTCCAGCCAAGTAGACCTCGTAAATGAGGTTTCATCGAACAGACTTCATTGAAAAAGCCTCGTCCTTTTCCTCCTCTCGGGCATTGCGAAGAGATTCAATCGCATGGAGCTCGCTATCTTCTATAAATTCTCTCAGTATAAGCGACCTTCTCGACCATGGAACTTCGTCGAAAGGCCATCGTAGAAGGGACATCGTTGTTGGTCCTTATTGCAGGAGCCATGAATAATTCTATCCTAGGTTGAAGAGGACCTGAAGTATATCAACATGTTGACAGGTCTCTCTCGTGCACAGGCTCACGTTTACACCATGGTATATTCAGAGATCATTCTCCATTGCAAACGCTGATAAAATAGATTTTATTTTAACGAGCCTCTGCCGGTGATCGCACCAATTTCCTAGCTTTCGTCTGAGGAAAGGCATCAACTGCTCACATAAGTCTCTGGGATATGGACTTTCCCATATGTGTACCCATGAAAGCCAATAAAGATAATCGAGGAGTCGTAAACAGGACAGAGGAGGCATGATGGATCGAGTGATGGCGTTGATGCATCCAACAGAAAGACCAGGATAAAGGATTGACGGACAACAGACGACACTCAATCGTAAACAGTATCTTGTGCAGTAGACCAAGACCGCAAAGCGATTGTTGCATCGAATAAACAAATGAAGTGGTTAATTCCTAAAATTCATTTTCTAATTTTGCAGCACACCATTATATTTTATTTATGAGAGTTGAATGGAAACGTTTGTATTCATCATACATAAGTAATCATTGTGCTCCCTTTAGGCGAATTGAACACTCTAGATAATCTTGTTCTCACCAGCCCAACAACCGAGCTTCGTAGTTCGAATCGTACGCTGGAAAATGTTGCACCAAAGCTGCTCTAAACACCCTATGTAGGTCACTGGTGAAATCCATTAGCTATTCATCCCATTCACACCTGTGGCACCAGCAAATCATGAGTCAGACACGTACCAAGCTGCATGAACGCTTTTGTTTTTAACTGACGGACATCACGCGACGCTTCATACGCGTATGTATGTTGCACCCTACAAATTACCTTGACGACGAACGCCCTCCTTTCAGGATCGCCTCAGTGTGGTCCTTTGCTTCATTCAGCTCTAAACAGGACCTCTCAGTATTTGACTGCACTTTGCCATGATGGCATCGAATAGTGTTCCCGGTTCGTCACAGAATACCGCGGTGTCCACTATTTCCTCTGCGAGCAGCGATCAGGACCATTTCGTAGCACGCTCCGTCAGCGTGCTGTTCGTCTCGCAGCGTGGTCTACAGTTGAGAAAGTTCCACTCACTGCTACCTTCGGGAGGTGGTGCCACTTACACGATACAGTTTTGTGATCTGGAACGCTGGGTAAGAAGAAGGCCAGCACGGCTGTCCCTGTGAGCTGTAACTTATGGCGCGTTTTGGTGTTGTGTTGTTTGCCTTCAGTCACCACATCAAAAGCTTGCCTCCGTGGGTCTTACTCCGGACTATTGCTCCAGCACAGACACGACGGACTCTACTGGTAGTAATCGCCGTCCGGCACAGCACAGTAATTTGGTACGGTTTGTCGATGCTTCACCTACTGCAAGTACCATCGATGGCAAGCGTGTCAGCAAAGAAGAGGGCTGAATCAAATCCGAGGTCTCGGCAACGGTTCAGCTCCAAAGCTTCAAAGGTATGTGTACTATCGTTTATTTTAATTGAAATATTAGTAGAGGTCTTGGGCTACCATTTGCGGTTTTCTGTTTACGGGAGACCTAGGTTTGATACCAATACCACTTTACAAAAATAGTGTTGAGCTTCAGTTCCGAACCACATACATTAACCGAACACCAATATGTTGACTTATAACCATTTTCTGCCCTTCATTAAACGACGAGTGGTAAAAACAATTACACTGCGCCAAGCATTAACGAACTCTGCCGCCTGAAAACACGTAATTAATGAGCTGTTTTATTGCACCTGCGAGCATTCTCATCGCATCCGGATCACATCAAGGATCCGTTTTTGCACCGGCGACGATGGCAGCAAAAAAAAACAGAACGCAAATAGAAATAGTAAAGCAGCAAATGAATCCAACCCGTGCGCTGGCAGAGGGTACACAGGGAGAAACAAACGAACGAACGAAACTGCACTAATCAACTGCACACAATGTTGAAGAAGGGTTTTACACATTCGATCAAATTATTTTCCCTCACGATGGCGCCGGGTCTCAGGCACATCGTTCGGCTTGTGAAGTGTGCATAAACGGTTTGGTTTCAACTCGTAAAGTTAACCAAGTGTGAGAGCTTTCAGCTGGGTTGTTCATTTAAATGGTTTGTGCGGCACCGACGGGTAAAAAAAGTTCCCAACGGTATTCGCCCAACTGACTCTGGCTGGCTGACGAACCATATTGGCAATTAAATTTGCATACATTGCAATCAGTGCTTCGGGTTCGGGATCGGGAATCTCGACATCTGCCAATCGGGAACCATGGGAAACTGAATAGTCTTACAACTGACACAGTGCCGTTTGTTCCGTTTTATGATCTTAATCCTACAACCGTGCTGGAGTGAACAAAGTCATTAGATGAATCAACTTACCAACCTGTACCAGGTAGTGGAATTCGTAAAGGTAAATGTTTGTTTTGCACATTGATTTGCGCTGTTTTAGGTACCTTTTTAAGGTATTCTGCAATCGAACGATGATATTTTTTTCTTACGTTTTGTTTTTCTTCATTCGCTAATTTCATGTGAAATGCACTCACTACGAACAATCAAATAGACCAGGCGTCTCCATACTATACGGAGCGAACTGACTCGGATATCATAGTAACGGACAGCTGAAAATTATGGTAAAAAAATTGGAATACCTCACATAAAACACTGCGTCACTAGGGAAGGACAAGAATTGTTGAATTTTCATTAAACACTCCGAACAATTTTCGTCATTCAATTTAGGCTAGGCGTTCAACGGAAAATGAACTCAATGAACTCTTCTTTCTTGGCCTAACGACCTCTTCTCTTAGGTCATGCCTGCCATTTATGGCTTATTAGACTTATTGTTACCGCCAGTTGGATAGTCAGTCCTCACTATGGCGGAACGGCCCAGATGAGACTTGAACCCCCGGTCCTGCCGTGTCTTTCACATCTGATGATTGGCGGAAGGTTTTTATAACTTTATTCAGTAGTTAGAGCCATATTCTTGCTAACAACTCTCTTAGAAACAATCTCATTATATTCACTACACACATAGTATTATGACAACCTGAGATAGCCAATTTTTATTGTATCGAATTCTATGAAGCAAATTAGTTTGGCAGGTCATTATAGTTCAATTACTTACATACCAAAAAATCGCTTTGTCGAGTTTAAGAGGCAGATGCTCAGCAGGATGTTTGGTCTCTTGTGTGTACGATGATGTTACAGCAGCGCATTTAATTTATCAGAATCCGGTGGGCTGGTAATGCAATGAGAATGGCGCTCAGGGCACCATAGGCGTTACCACAACGCAGTGCTTGGTTAATCTATGGGCGATCACCAGGGGATTTGGCGTTTAAGGATCTTCTCGTCGAAGGAACTTTATTTATTTTGATTTTCAAATGAACTATTAAATTCTTCTTAACTGAAATTGTTGGATGCATTGTTACAATTGTTAAAACCATTATACTCTCAATCTCAGTAGATCAGTGTCTGTTGGCTTAGACCATAATTCAGGAGCTATACACTGGTACCATTTTGTATTGGCGGGGTTTTCTTTTTTGAGCAACAATATCAGTGGAGATAAAATTATTTTAAAATTTTCTACAGCCAAACCTTTAACTTAAATGAAAACCCCTATTCAAGTACATATTTTCCCAAGCGTCGATTGTTTTTGCATTATTTATTTGTCTACATTTTTTGCACGTCCCAATACCAAATAGTATTATGATCCAATTTTCTCAAGAATTTCATATAAAATTCTTGTTAAATCGGTTAAGTTACATTCTGGAGCTCAAAAAAGCTATTATTATGGTTTAGATGGGGTAGCTTCGTGACAATATGATGTCATTGATTGTATTCACTAGGATCTGATGCAAACACATACCAGACCAGCATGTCAATTCAATATAACTCTCAATGGGATTGATTTAATAACAAAAAATCTGTAAATAACGTAATTAACGTAACTGGCCAAAAGCCTGCCAAAGCTTATTTCCATCTTATAAGTTCACCTCCAGTTGAAATAACAGTATCCTCCCTTTCAGCTCTGGCATGTTTAGATTCGACTGTGCCTAATGCTTTTGTGGGTAAAATCACGTTATCTTCAAGTTTCAAATCTGTTGTTTGGCTAATTTTTTTGTAGGGATTTAGAATCATTTCATACGTCTCTCACCGAATTTCACCGAAATTATTCCATTTTAAATATAAAGGTCATACAAAACATACCGTAGCTGGAACTATTAAAATTCAGAATCAAGAAGATAAAAGACTAGCTTGGCCACAGCTTTACAGGATAGCTTAGACGTTCCACGATTAAGAAAAGAAAAAGACACAACAAGTTTGTGTTTGGTCGGGTGGGATATATTGTAAGGTGTATACTATGAACCACTCAACTAATCTTTAAGCCACGACAGCAGCGCTATACAGCTACAGAGTTACAATAATCTAAATAATTGATGCGTATTATGGGCAGCCCGATGGCAGGACCGGGGTTCAAGTCTCTATGCAGTAACAATAAGTCTAATAAGCCAAAAATAACAGGCATGACCTAAGAGGTCGTACGGCCAAGAAAGACCAAAAAGAAGAAGAAGAAGAAGAAGTATGAGGAAGAAAAAAAGGATACACATGATAACAGGTGGTCATATTAGGAATAGTCTGAAAGTATATTAAAGGATATCATTAAGATTAATCCATTTTCTAGTAACCTGAAACACTGTGGATATCCTTCGACGAAAAAAAAACTAAAGCAAGTTCCCAATATGCTGGACGAAAAAAACTAATTTAAAAAACACAATACGACACAAAAGCGATAAAGACTAAATCAAAAGGAAAACATTTCTCCGCAGATTACCAAAACAAAAACTACATTTCCCGCAAATGCATTTTCAGTTGTGTTGAGAAGGAAAAAGAGAGAACCAAAACGCGTAAGTAACGCTTCTACGTGACAACCCGATTCGGCGCACTGATGCAAACGGAACGCCGTACATCTACCCGGTACATTCTCCGCACCCGCGGACAAACAAAACAAAAACGGAAAGCACCGTACGTCTGGAGCGACCGTGGAACCTGCTATCGCAGGATGCTGTAACGCTGTAAGCGCTCGTCCATTGTTTGGTCCGAAATTACAAGTCGCCCGCAACGTGTCCACTGGGAAAAGTTCCTTAAAACACAACCATCAACCATTGAAACGAGTTCATTCTTTGGTTGCTGCTGGTGCTGACAGCATCGTTGTCCGGACGCACGGTGTGCGAAGAATTTTAGTGTCACACAGTGTCATCACGGGAATTAAGCAATCGGTTGTGGTTGGGATGGTGAGAAGATTCCGTGAAAATGGTGATTGTTCTTGTGCAAGTTTATAGTTTAGTATGTGGATAGTTAATGTTGTAGTGTCCTCTGTATGGTGAATGTGATTGGTGAACGGATAATCCAGGAAACACGTCCCTGTGTGTATCTGTGTCAATTAGAAAACAAGCACTCAATGCTAAACGAAGGATGAGTAATAGTTAATCACTGCACTGGGACAAGTTTTTTACATCGAAAGAGTTCCGATTGGAATCAGAATTATCTCTCTCCCCAAAGTTGAAGTTCGAGAGTTTTTGATTAGTACAGAAAATATCTGCGGAGTGAGGTGAGTAGATCTGTAGATGTAGCAGACAGGAAATCCTGTAATCCCTTGGTGGGTCGTGGTAAATGGCATCCAATTTTATTATTAATAATTAATCCTTCCCTCATATTAATGTGGCATCAATCGCTCTACGGTGCCTCATGCTAATAGCCGTGAATGATTAAATAGAATCCTATGGCCAATTACGCTCATCTCGATACGATGCTGGTCTTCGTAGACGAGTGCCCACCGCAACCTTTTTTTATGATACAAAGAGTCTATTTAGTGGCAATTTTTTGTAACTTTTATAAAACAAATATCTTGAATCACACCGAAACAGTTGGCGGGCCACAAGTAAGTTAATTACCACTCCAATCACGAATCAATCGAAACTTCCCTGTTTTGCCGTCCGCTGTGTGATTGTCAACGTTTCTCCGATCCCGTGGGCAGGCACAGCGCGAAAAAACATCACCACGAGCGGAGACAAATGCCACAAATACCAAGCATTGAAAATGCCTCTTGGAAAAAGCTATGTTCTTCTGGCAAAAATGCATTCCACCAGTACATGCTTCTGCGCCAACCAACTCCCCATGGCTTTGATGTTGTTGTTCTTTCCGGTTTTCGCCACGTTCGTTCGTATGCCACCTTCTAGCGCACATCAACGTCCTCTTCAACTCAGTTTCGTTCCTTTCGTCCGTCCATCGTTCGCATGCTGACAAATTCACATATTTTTTCAAATACCCAATAAACACATACGTACCCCAGCCCTTTTATGGTAACCGGCAAATGGGCCCGACGTTGCCCTGCGATGTAAACGAGGCCCAGTTTTTAGCCGGTAAGGATACGAGATGAATTGTTGATGTCGCTCGTACATGTTCCTTTAACGGAATTCAACGAATTAAGAGAATGCATGATAAGGCTAAAAGTGCACAGCAGAACAACAATCCGATGACGTGCGAAGGGTTTTTGATTACCGTACAAATTATACATGCGTGCAGAATTTTGTATGACATGAAATTGCAACATTCAACAGAGTTGTTTTCAAAATATGATCTTCCCTTTGAATAGGTCGCTCATAATATAGCAATTGAAGCAATTCATATATCAAAGCTTCATATTAAGATGCGATTTATAAAATCGACCATTCAGTTGATCTATAGTCTTAGTATATTGAAGGAATCTAATGGTGGTTGGGCATCGAAATCTAACACCAATTTCTATTTCTTATCCTGTCTATTCGATCCCATTTCTGGCCTGTCATATATGCTTTTAGACTATAGAAGGCAAACCAAATTCTTCTAATACCATTCTAAAGAAACGATAAGTCCCGGGAGCAGTCTGGAAACTTTTATTCGTGGCTCACCTTTTATCCCCTAATGCACCATAAACTATTTCATACCTTGTATTAAATACGGGCAAAACATTTTTTTAATAGATGACCCTATGTCCTAATGATATACCTAACTGCCAATCATCTTTTGAATTTTGTCTGTTGCATGCAAACACAACTGTCCTCCGATTTTAATTAATTTACAGCAGGTATAGTTAGGCATGTTTCATAAAATTTAGCAAGTTAAAAGAGTCTAAATGGGAATAGATTTAGTCCACCCCATAGTGTTTTTCTTTCAAATGCAACAGAAACTGCAGCTGTAAGATGTAAATCATGGAACGAGGAATCAAAGGATCCGTTTAAATGGTGAAGAATATACATGGACAAGATAGACATTTTTATTTAAAAAATATCTCGCCATTTAGGTCTGAGACTCACTCTGATTGATAATCACTCTGAATGATCTGTGACGGTGGATGTGTTCAATTTCCAACATTGCCCAGCAGTGATCAATAGTATGCTCTTTCGAAGGACCTTATCCATTCCCAGCTATTTGTCGTAAGAACTCCGAGGAAGAAGTAGGTATAGTTTTGTGGGATTTTCCTACTATGCAGGATTTGAACAAACTTTAACTTGCTCTAGTTGCAATTTCAATTCGGGATTTTGCAAATTAAAAATAAAACTAACCAAACCACATAAAGCAGTTCTTTGGAGACAATAAAGGACCTCAAAAGTCTTCCATACACCTTTATCTGACACGTCTAGATTCTAATAAAAGAAGTATCCTGGAGTTCCTTATTCAATACAAATGGTTAATATATGTTTGTCCTGTTTTGCATTACTACCGTTTCAGATTTAAACTTCATCCCTAGAATCCTGAACGTCTTAAGCTAAACAAAATTCACAAATGCATTCACGCATGCTCATTGTTTGCTGGAGACGGAAGCTTTTCTTTCTCGGCGCTTCCCTACTATTTCTGCTGGCCCTCTGGTTTTGGGGCTTTCTGTATACAACGCACATTACCGAGGAAGGCGGTAAGATAGTGTCGGTCCGGGAGCTAATGCTTGGCAGTGCACACGGCCGTCATGAGAGTTTGCTGCAACGGTTAGGATTCCACGATCGGCATGATGCTGCTGGGCAGGACGGAGCGATACCGCATGGTATTGCAACACATGGCAACCAGGCGTCCGCCCAGTTTGATGGCGATGAAGGAGGTGTAAAATTTGTCAAACCTACGCCGGGTGGATTGCGTCCAGCAAAAGGTATGTGTGTGGGATAACTATAGTTACTGATGTGAACTGAACGATTCCTTTTTTTTTTCAAGGACGCCACACCAACGACTGGGATGTGATAATGCAGGATCGCACCGATGAGGGCAAGTTGTCGAACCAGCAGCTAAGTGCCAAAGGACAACGTCACGTCTCAGATGAAATGCGTATAGCTGCCGAACGACAGAGCCACTACGAGCACGAACTGAAGCGTATGGGCGTTCCGGTAATTGCCGGAATCGGACCAGGTGGAAGACCTCCGCCAGCCCAACGGCTGGTACACTTCGATCTTAAGGGAGCACCCCCCAAAATATCCTACCTTCGACGATTGATGCCAATCCTGAAAACGTTAGGCGCAACGGGCATTCTGCTTGAGTACGAGGACATGTTTCCTTACGGTGGTTCGCTGGCACCGTTGGCTGCACGAAATGCGTACAATCGTGACGAAATTCTCGAGCTACTGAAGACCGCTTTCGCGCTAGGACTCACCGTCATTCCATTGGTGCAAACCTTTGGCCATCTGGAGTATGCACTGAAGTTGAAAGAATTTGCACACTTGCGTGAAGTTGAAGACTCACCGCAGGCCCTCTGTCCCAGCTACAACTCCTCGATAGCGTTCGTAGAGGAACTGTTGACGCAAGTCATCGAGTACCATCTGCCGGCCACAAACGCAAATCTTCTCCACAAGGAAGATATTGAACGGTTAACGCCAAAGCTGACACACATCCATATCGGTTGTGATGAGGTGTACCGGTTGGCCGAATGTCCTCGCTGTCGACATCGACTTAAGGATCAACTGTTTCTTGACCATGTGTACAACGTGGCAACGATAGTACGGCGCCGATGGCCCCATCTACGTATCATCATATGGGACGATATGTTACGGCATATGGCTGTTGATACGCTGCAAGCGTCTGGTATTGGGAAACTCGTCGAACCCATGATCTGGGTGTATGCGGAAGATATCTACAAGTTCGTCCAATCGGCCACCTGGGAAAAGTATGCATCTGTCTTTAGTACGGCGTGGGCTGCGTCCGCATTTAAAGGAGCTCATGGTGAGGGATTGCTAATGCCTCCGATTCGTCGCCATCTGGAAAACACCCTCCGATGGTTAGCGGTAATGCAGGGCGAAGGTAATCGGTTTACGCACGGTCTGCAAGGACTAGCCTTAACGGGCTGGCAGCGTTACGATCACTTTGCCATCCTATGCGAACTGCTTCCTGCCGCTCTGCCCAGTCTTGCGGTGTGTCTTTCGACTGCTGCGAAAGGATACTTCGATGTGAGTGCAAAAACCAACCCAATACTAAGCAGCCTCACGTGTCCGGAGCCTACCGGAGAGCATCATGCCTGGCTGGAGCTACACAAAGACTCGCTGATGGTGATGTTTTCGCGCTGCATGTTTCCCGGCAGTATGATCTATCGCTTCATGTTACGCCTGGCGACTTTGACGGCGGAAACAGAGGAGTACACGGATGCAATACGGCAAAGACGTGGCTGGTTAACGGACTACAACATCCGGCACAACTTTAGCAGTGCGGCACGGGTTGACGATTTGCTGGGGGAGAATTATCGTCTGCTAAATTCGGTCTCCAACCTTGCACGTACCGCTGCCTCTACGCTAACGGAAGCGTATGATCATGTAAGTATGGTTGAGTGTGAAATGACAAGCACATAGTTCAATTGTGCATCGTTGTTCTTTCCCGCTTTCCAGTGGACTTACGGTGAATTTGTCGAGCAACGCATATTCCCAATGCTGGAGGAATTAAAACGCTTGGAACGTGCCGGAGAGGGACTAAAAAAACGACGCGTATGGTCACAACGTCCGCTGCCCTATTTGAAACCGTTTGAAGTGCTTGGAATTGATGAGAAAACCTAGCTAGCCGAGTACGTTAAAATTTCCATTCGGCACTGATTCGGCAACGAGTGCTGATGGTCCACAGTTTTACACGGTTTTACAGCTCAGTATGTTCAGCGTTAGAATATTAGCAATCGATTAGTGCGTAGAGCACACCCCAGTTGTCGAGCCCTTTTTCGTATACGATCAAACACTTTCTCGCCAAAAGTTGTAGAAGCACACGGTCCGAACTATGGGCGTGCTTCGCAACAAGACTGACAGAGAAAGTTTTAAGCGCCAGTTAGGAGATAAGCGAGTTAGTTAGATGTATAGATGGTAGTAGCGTGGAAAAAGACAAACAAAATAAATCAAAATACAAATTTGTCCCGTGAACGTGTCCCATTTCTCAACGATTAATACAACCCGCAAGGAGGGGAAAACGCGTCAACTACGATCTCCATAGGGACATTTATTAACCGGAACCAACCCTAACACTATCGGTTCTGGTCCTGCGACACATCGGTGGCCACCGACTTTTGTGTCTCGATTGGCGATTGCTTTTTGTGACCAACAGTCTCGTGTAGTTTCCGGTGTACGCGTAACGGTGTGGCCTGGGAAAACGATTGACCACAGATATCACAGATGTACGGACGTTCCTTGGTGTGCGTTCGGCGATGGCAGTCTAGTGCGTTACGACGCGCATACGTTTTACCGCAAATGTCACAGCTAAGTGGTTTCTCACCCGTGTGGCTTGTCATGTGCACGGCGAGATCTTTGCGCGTGATGTGCCCTTTATTACAAACCTCCAAAAGAAAAGAGCGATTGATAGGTGGTAGACTTTCAGGCAAAGGTTCGGCTCATTATTGGAAACGGTAATTCACACACTACTGTAATCGTGCGATTGCTCGACTTTATGGACGATTTTCTTAGCCTAAACGATGATAATTCTTTTATCACACCTTCCTAGTAACAAGTTACATTAAAACACTCAGACAAAGTGAACAAACGCTGCAGTATTTGTTGTCAATATTGATCAATTTTCAACAGATGTTTTGTGCCTAGTTGATGGCAGGTGTGAAAAAATTATCCTGACCTTCCAGCCTAAGGCTAAGAAAATGGCTCAATATTTCAAGCAAAAGTTCGATTTGCAGTTGTCCGTATTTCCGCTTCACACACTGCATCAATATGATCAAACAAAACATCAAGAAACACTTACCTCACACACGAACGGTCGCTCATTGCGATGTATTCGCAGATGCACGTTCAGGTAGCTTTTGGAAGTAAACTGTTTGCCACACTCCGGGCACGGATGGCGCGTACTCCTCGCGTCGTCCCGCTTCCCACTATGCTGCTGCTCTATATGTTCCCGCAGCTGGGAACTTTTCGTGTACTGCTTATCACACAGCTCACAGGCAAACGGTTTCACACCCAAATGCCGGCGATTTTTATGATCTAGTAACGCTTGCTTCGATTTGAACGATTGTTCGCACAGTACACACTGAAAGTTCCGATCCGTATTGTGCGCTCGCCGATGGGCGGAAAGGTAGCTACGGTGCTGGAATCCCTTCGAACAGATATCACAGGTAAACTCGAAGCTGTTCGTGTGTCGGGCCACATGTTCATCGAGACCGATGCGTGATTTGAACGCTTTAGTGCATCCATCAAATGTACACTTAAACGGGGCTAACCGTAGATGTGTATTACGGTGGATCGTAAGCTTTTGCCTGGTACGGAACGTTTTGAAGCAAATCTCACACGTTTTATCATTCACCAAATCCGTTGTACCATTCACAGAGGTTGGACCATTGTTGCTGCTGCTGCTGGCGAGAGCAGGCTCGTTAAAGTCAACCATAGAAAAGTACGAGTCATTTGTTTGAAGGGCCGGAATATCACTGCACTGGTGAACGTCTGGAATTTGTTGCGTTGGCTGGTCGATCTTTTCCGGCCCAACGTTGTATACATCCGCTATTATATCTTGTACGTGCACTTCAGATAAAGACTGCCGGGAAGAAAAAATGGATTTATTTATAGGTAAAGTATGCTTTTACATTACACAAATTGCTTACCATTTCTCGATTATCCTCCAACGGTGTCGTTTGTATGCCGACAAAATCATCATAGTTAAGATCATCGTCTTGATCAACTACGGAAAGTGTGCTGCTGTTAATTATATCCTTATCGCACGTCACGGTCATTGTACTGTATGGGTCAAAACAACCGCTTCCACTGGGGTCGGTAGTTTGCACAATGTTTATCGGAACATCGTTATTCTGCTGCAGATAGCCTGAACATTCTTGCTGCAGTGCAACTTGCTTGTTTATTCTGGTACCGTTCGTCGGTATTGAGATTCCCAATTCAGGTTTAATCTAGCAATGGAAGGGTGTATTATTAAGCATGTAACACATTAATTCGACGGGTAGGGGTATCACATTACCACTAGTTCGTCATCGTTCGTTGTAAAATCATCCTTAAAAAGGTCATCCTTTTGCAAATTGCGTATAATATCATCATAATCCTTACTGAGCTGATTCTTTTCCGATTCATCCATCATAAACTCGTTGCCGGAAAAGTTTATATCGGCCAGCTCGTTGTTCGAATGCACCGACTGTTCGGGTTCGAAGACGCCATCTACCGATCCCGACACATGTACCGCTTCCACCGTCGTCGTCGTCGTCGGATCTAACGATACTTTACTCGAGCAAGGCACTGATTGCTGGTAGTATTGTATTAATCCTAGCGAGGGATGGAAACAAAACAAAAGCTTAAACGTCTTATCTTGCAGTACAATGCAAACCGCCTCATTACCATTGTAATACTCCTGGCTCTTGAGACTTTGTTGCCGGAAAGCGTAAAACAGCTCCAGCTTGTAGATACACTCGTTGCATATGAACTTGGAGACAAAGTTCGGCTCTAGATCGGTTATCTCGAGCGAGATGCATTCCCGTATGATTTTCGGCAGACTACGCAGTACACCGTTCGGTGAGGTGATGTACATTCCCAACAATTCTTCACACTTCATTAAGCACAATCTGCACAGCACGTTATTCATTCTCGTTGTCAGCCCATACGATCAGCCGCTTTAGGAGGTGCTTATGATAACTGGACACGATACCGGTCTCTAAATACCAAAAGCAGCTGTTGATAATAGTTATTGAAAATTACAGCACAAATAACTGCACACACTTTGGGCCAGCACTGGATCGCATTTGTTTGTTTACATTGCATCTGAGTCTTCTTCTTCTTCTTCTTCTTCTATTTTGTTGAAACAGGGTATAGCCTTCTATGCGTATGGGTAACTATTGTTCCCTCCACATATTCAAAGGTTAACTGCTTCGTTTGGGCTTTCGACTGAGTCCTAGGACTGCTCAAGAGTCATCTACCCGGTTGCGGAGTCTGTTGTTTTTCTGCTTGGTCTGTTTGTCAGATGGGTGGAGTTATGCTTTTCGTTTATGCTGCATGTTTCATGTCTTGCTTGGTTCTGTTCAAAGTGAGATTTTTGTTTCTCGTATGAATTTGGTTATGTTTTTGACCATGCGTCCGTTCGACTCTTTCCATTTCTCTAAAAATGCGTCGAAGGAGATGTCGTATTTTTCTCGTTGTGTCTGGTATCTGTCGCAGTAAAAGATGTTATGTATTCCTGTTTCGGGAATATTACATGCATCACAATTTCCATTTTCGGTGATTCTCATTTTGTTTAGCCAATATTTTGAGAGGTCATGTCCGGCTATGATTCTGTTTGTTGTTTTGATGTCGTGGGGTGTGATGTTTAAATTGTGGTGCCACGGTTTGTCCTCGAACTCTTTTTGGAATCTTTGGAATTTTTTTCCCTTTTGCTCACACGTTTTTTTGTACCATTCTCTAGTTTCTTTTTTCATGTTTTCAACTAACATATTGTTTACATCTGCCAAACGTAGTTTGTTGTTGTATATGTCTTTTGCGTGCACCCCTTTTTTTGCTAGTTCATCTGCCTTCTCGTTTCCATATAGACCTAAGTGTCCTGGAATCCATTTTATTTGAGCATTAGAGTATTTGCATCCTTTGAGTATATTATAGACTATTTCGTCAATGTGATCGAGGTTTTGAGCGTTACTGAGGATTTTGCATGCAGCTTGACTGTCTGTAAGGATGATTGGGTTTTCTATTTTTTCTATCGTTATGATGTTAATGGCTTTTTCTATGGCTGCTAATTCTATGGACGTAATTGGAGTTATGTTTTTTGTTTTGAATTTATGTGCCCAGTACCTGTTATTGTTATTATTGTGAGGTCTTATGTATATTCCGATTCCACATCCCTCATCGCTCTTGCTCCCGTCAGTGAAAATTAGAGTGTTTGTTGTTCCTAGCTTTTTTATTTCCTGTTCGCAAAATTGTTTGAGGTATACTTTCCCTGCTGTAGAGTTTTTGGATATGTTGGGTTCGATTTCACAGCGAATTTTTGTGCTTCCATTGATGTCATTTGTTTTGATTCTTGCTGTTTCTTCAAAAATATTCAAATTGTTCTGGAATAAATTCTCCATGTATGATTTGTTTCTTGATCTACTAGTTCTTGAGTTTTCTCTAATAGTTCTTCTCATTTGGTCCCTATGGATCGGAGAGTATATTAATGTTTTGACCATGTCCTTTTTGGCTATATAACTTGCTCTAATGTGTGGTGGGGTTTCGGCTGCTATCGCCATTAGCGTGTTAATAGGGGTTGTTTTAGAGCAACCCGTTACTTTTCTGAGTGACTGGTTTGTAATTGAATTCATTGAGTTTAGTAAGTTTTTTTTGGCATTTAGAGTGTACAGGGATCCAGTTTCCAAAATGTTCCTTATAATGGCTCTGTGTACAGTAATGGTTTTCGTAGGGCTGAGGTTGTTTTTGGTGTTACATGTCCTTCTCACTAACTGTAGTCTTTTTCTAGCTTTATCCTTGAGTTCTTCTACATGTTTTTTGAAAAATAGGTTGCCATCAATCCACACTCCGAGATATTTGTAAACTGTAACTTTTTCTATTCGCTGGTTTCTTATTTGTATAGTAATGTTTTGGGGTTTCTTGCTGAAGATCATGAATTTGGTTTTTTCTATGTTAATTGGGAGCTTTAGTTCTTGGATTGTATTTGAAAATCTATTGATCGCTGCTTGCATCTTATATTCCAGTTCTGTAGCTGTTTTACCTTTTTGAATGATTACGAAATCGTCCGCATACTGTAAAACTTTTCCGTCGCTATTGTTGAGTGTTTCGTGGATTTTTTTGGTGTAGATGTTAAATAGGGTGGGTGAGAGGACATCCCCTTGTGGCAAATTTTTTTTTATTTAGAGGTGTTTCCTTTTACTAGTGTGTCTATTTTCTGGAAAATTTGTTTCACCGAGGTGTGTTCCTCTATTTCCATTAGTTTTAATTCATGGTAAAGTTTTTTCCTGTTAGTTATTAGTCGGACTTGTTTATTATTGTTTGTCTCTATAGTTGTGATAATTGTTTTGTGATTGGTGGCTCCCATGTGGTGATCTAATACTACCCTAATGCATTTATCGGTTATGTTTTCTGTTACGAAGGTTAAGTCTATTGCTGTATTTCTTTTGTTTAAATCTGTAGGGATGTATGTAGGTTCTTTGTTGTGCAAAATTGTTAGTTGAGTATTGTCTATTTCGTTAATTATAAACGTACCTTTATTGTCGCTCCAAGGGTTTCCCCATGAGGTGTGATGCGCGTTGAGGTCTGCGGCTATTAGGCACTTCCTGTTGTTTGTGTCGTGTATTATTTGCGTAATGGTGTCTTTGAAGTCTTGTATCGGGGTTCTAGGGGCTGCATAAATGCAAATTATTTTGAATTTATCCTGTATAAGTTCAATTTCTGTGATTTGTATGTTTTCGTTGCTAAGTCTATTGATTGTTCTAAATTTTTTGTTTTTTTGGAGGTAAATTGCCGTGCCTCCATAGCCGTCCGATCTATTGCTGTTTATGCGGTTGTAGTTGTGGATTTTGGATTTATGTAAATTGTTGTCGTCTAACCAAGTTTCACAGATGCAAGCTGCTGTGATGTCTTGTGCGCTCGTCTTTGTTTTTAATGAGGCTGGTTATGTTTGTTTGTAGTATTTTTAATGTGGATGTCATAGTATTGAATCAATTTATCTTTTTCCTTTTTTATAGATAATAACAAGAACCTATACAACAAAAAACCTGTTTGGCAGTTTATAGAATGCTACGTTCGTTCGTTTTGATACTTTTTTTGTGTGGCTTTTTTAAATCGTGCTGGGAGACCCCTGTTTTTTCCTCGTCTGTATCTAGATTGGAGCTGTCGGACATTGCTCTTTTGTTGAGTGTCATAGTGTTCGCGACACTTTTTTCATAGTCTATGCGTTCCAGTGCTTTGCTGCAGCCTGGTTCGTCAAAGGATTTTTTTCTTGTGATTTGCAGTCTACCCGCTTGGGTGGGGATACTTTTAGTGGTTACCACTTTTTCAGTTGTGCTTTCTTTGGCCGTAGTATGATTGCCCTGTACTATTGCCGAGTACAGGCGCTGGTTGACACTTTATGCCTTTTGGCTGTTATTTTTCCTGTTTTGTGTGCAGGAAACACCGTAATGGACCATTTGGTCGCAGTACATGCAGGTTTGTTCCTGCCCGCGGTATGTAATCCTACCCCGCTCACCCTTTATGGTGATGTATGATGGGATGGGCCTGTTAATTAACATTTTCACCGCTCTGTTGCCGTTTCTTACGCCTGGAAAAGGCGTAGGCTCCTCCCAGTGGAGGTCCTTTGCCCCCTTCACATTCCCGAAGGCCTCCAAAGCTGATATAATATCCGCGTTAGTCACCTTGGCGGATACCTCCTGTATGGTTACGACTTTGGTGTCGTCCTCCATTGTGATTGGGATCACGTGATCCCGACCGTTACACGTGATGGTGTGCTTTCTATCATGCACCTCCACTATTAAGAGAGCATCGCCCTCCTCTTTCATCTCCACCACCACAGATGTGGAAAGGTTCAGGAATTGTACCATTTCCAGCTTTTCCGCTTTTAGGCTTAGCTTGTCCGTAAGGAAGCTAAAAATTTCCGTGCGTGTGGGCTTTCTTGGGATTTGCGAGAAATCCACCTTAAAGGTTTTGTCGCTAACCGACATTTTTCAAAATAAATTCCTCTTTTTTTTTACGCAAAATTGTCCGTTACGAAAAAACACGTTTTTAGATTTTGACGTTTCACTTGGAACTCGCATCTGAGTCAAACAGTGGGAAGTCTCGCCGTCATTATTTTGACATTTCAATGTTTTTTTTTTCATTATATTTCAATTGTATTTTTATAAAAATGAAGTAGATTTAGAGAACATTTTGCATAAAAAAATCAAGAAAATCATACTAAATTTCAATCGAATGTTCTCGAGATACTGGCAAAAATAAAATAAAAAAACCGGATTACCATGGTGCATACGGCGATTGCAGTGTTGCCAAATCTCAGGCATGGAAAAAGTCCACGAAAGTCCACGAAATGCTTCTTACTTATTATGGGGTGCGTGCTACAACCACTTCGCAATCTGATCCTGCTGCAGAAGTCCTTACACTGTTCATGATCTCAATTCCATATACTGGCCTATCCTGGTGAAAGTGATCTGCCTAAAAAGACTTCACGGGCTGGGTTGTCTGTGATCATCATACAACTCATAGAGCTCGTCATTGTAACGCCACTTCTGTGCTTTTCCACACATACGGGGCCAACAATCCTTCTGAGCATCTTCCTCTCGAATGTGGTTAAGTGGTTTACATAACTTGCCTCATTGTTTAATCGGCGTACTTCATATTTTTTTAATTCATTTAGAACGGCCTGGCCGTATTGCTGGGCGTACGTACCTCATTGTTTAATATAAAAATGTACACAAAGTTCAGGAAAACCAATTTCGTTTTAGAGAAATTCTCTTAGTTTTATGATATTTTTATTTCTTTTCACTATTGATTACACATTTAACAGATCCTTAGCGGTTTTACCTAAGCTTCACCAAAACAGACAAAACAGACAAACCAAAAATACAATCCTCACTGTGTACCTAGCATATTAAAACCAGACTAGAAAGTATTTACATTAAAAAAGGGAGAATAAAAATCGGTAAAGGAGCTCAATACCACTCTCTAAGCACTTGTTGACGCAGCCTTGCTGAATTAAACCATACAAAACGTAGCATCTGCCGATCGATCCTTCGACGTCGCTTAAATAAACCATGCTTTGTGAAATTGTGTGCACTTTAAGCCTGTTCGTATCACAATTAATTGCGCTAGACCTCTAGAATCAAACAACTAAAAACGCTTCCTTTAGTTTCGTGCGTCGGCCATTCGCCGTTATGTTGATTGAGACGATAAAGTAACCCAAATGTAGAGAGGCATTCAAACATGTAAATGAAGCACATTTCTTAAGATACTAAAGACTGCTTCAATTGTGGAGGGTAATACCGATTGGGTACTCCTTTACGGAAAAATACTCTCACTTGTTTTTGCACACAAACAATACACGATAATCATATTGCTACACTTATTCATTACGGCAAGCCCTTTCGTATCTACAATGCTGCACTGCACATCATCGTCCCGTAGTGCTTTCTTTTCCTAACCGAGAGTGTGTATGCGTACAGAATTACATCCCAATACGCCTTATCTTCACCTCTCTATCCCCACCTTAATCCACATCACACCTCATTTCCCGATATCATAGCAGCGTGCGGAACTCCGTCGTTTCGGGAACAAAGATGTTGCGCTGTGAGTGATTTGAGCGTGCTAGTTCCTTGCGGAAATAGTCCACCGTTTTCATGAGCCCTTCTTGTAATGGAACCTATAGGAATTTAAAATAAAACAAAAAATAGGACACATTAATTGATCATTCTAGTTGTGGTGAAACTTACCCTCGGTTCCCAGTTGATGTATTTCTTTGCCCTCGAAATATCTGGTTTACGTCGCTGCGGATCATCTTCAACCGCGGGCAGTTCGATGATTTTGCTCTTGCAACCCACCAGATCGCGTATAATTTCGGCAAAGTCTTGGATCGTCCGCTCGACCGGATTACCAAGGTTGACGGGTTGCGTGTAATTGGATGCCATCAGCGCAACCAAACCATCGACCAGATCCGATACGTACTGGAACGATCGCGTCTGGTGGCCACTGCCATAAATCTGCAATGCAAGAGAAGCGTCGAATGTGATGATGACATGTTAAACACATTACTCAACTAACATCACCAAAACCTACCGTAATGGACTGGTTTTGTAGTGCTTGTATGATAAAGTTCGACACAACGCGCCCATCATTCATGTGCATCCGTGGTCCGTACGTGTTAAAGATACGCGCCACGCGTACATTCACTTTCTCCTGCTTCGCATAGGCGTAGCTCAACGTTTCCGAGACGCGTTTGCCCTCGTCATAGCAAGCCCGCGGTCCGATCGGGTTTACGTGACCCCAGTAAGTTTCGGGCTGCGGATGCACGTCGGGATCACCGTACACTTCGGACGTGCTGGCAATCAGTACCTTGGCGCCGACACGTTTCGCCAAACCGAGCACGTTGATCGTACCGAGCGTGTTGGTTTTGATCGTTTTGACCGGATTGTACATGTAGTGCGGTGGGCTCGCCGGGCTGGCCAGATGATAGATTTCGTCCACCTCGATGAACAGCGGATTGACGATGTCGTGATGGATCAGTTCGAAGTTTTCATGCCCGAGCCAGTGCTCCACGTTGCGCTTCCGGCCCGTGAAGAAGTTATCCGCCACGATCACTTCGTGACCTTGCATCATGAGATAATCGACCAGGTGCGATCCAACGAAACCGGCTCCACCCGTTATCTGTGGAGAGAGAGAGAGAGTGAGAGTGAGAGAGAGAGGGTGAGAGTGAAAAGTGAGAGTAAGTGTGGGTCGTTGCGATGATTTCGTACATCAATTTCTCCTGCTCGGTAGAAAACGAAAAAAAACAGGGTCCACTGTTGACATTAACCTTGTCGAGTTTTACTGCCCAAAACCTATGACGCCACACACGCAGGTTTTTTTTTTGGGGTGAAACGTGATTGGTGGATGGAATGTTTGAAATGTTAATGATCTAACCCGGCAAGATTCATCATAAACTGTACGAATTTTATTTAAATTATTATATTGGCCCGTGTGTATCGTTGCACAATGTCACAAATCTTCGCAATATCTTTGTAGGATGAAATCAAAGCGATTTAAAGTGTAAAATATTTCAAAACATTGACGATAGTGTTGTTACTCATTTTTTTCCAGATGAAATTTTATGGATGTGACGAGAGATCCACTTGTTTTTCTTTCCTTGTACCCTTTTTGCGTATCAGTTCTCTACCGTCTTTACAGAAACAGCTGCTTAAAATTCGTCGCAGACACATAGGCTTCAATTTACATTAAAAAAAATAGCAAATACAGTGTCACGAGTCCCTTAAACATCTTCCCAGTTAATAAAGCTTTTAAGTGTATTAATTTCCAGATTCTCAAGGAATCCCTAGCTCTGAGGTCACAAACTATTGTGACACCGTTTTACGCTCTTATCGTTTTTTCTCCTGTTTTATTTGCCCCTTAGTACTACCTCTCGTTCCCTTTTGGTCCCTTGGTATCTTGGTGTTGGTGCCCACATCCCACCTTTCTGCGTGAGGAATTACACAAAAAAGCAAAACATAACTTTAGCAAAAAGATCAAAAGTGTCTAAAATAACCTTTTCTCTCTGCGCTTCTCTTTCTAATGCTCCCGCGACCAAGTTAATACAGTTACTTCAAAGTATCCATTCAGACAGTCTTTGACATGGTCTGCTGGTTAACAAAGCTATTAAAGATTGGTATTTCGCAACACGATACAAACAGATAGCTTCATATCAGCAAAGGATTTATCTACAAATACAAATTGTTCATTTTAAAGTGATTTCTCGTTATCGATTTTAAACGAAGTGATGCGTAACAGATCTGGAAGCCTTGGCAGCTTACATAAACATGTTAAATAGGATAATAACCGGAGTCCGCGAATCCTCATGTACCTGACGGGCATTTACTGTTTATGATCGTTTTAAGAAATTGCTTCAGACATCCATTAGAGCCTTAGCTGTTGGTGAGCTCAAAAAGTTTTTATGCGCTTTTGCCTGACCATAATGCTTTATTTAATTCGGGCATAGCGCCTTCTGAAGTTTTATTTACTTCACTTGTTTATGACTCCTCGGCCAGCCTTAAGAATCCTTATCACACTGATGCAGATTCTTTTCAACGTAACCTGCTAGACTTCACTAATTACGCGCGCATTTGTTCGCTTTGTGTTTGTATTTATATTTCTTTTTGCATTGCTTACACAAGTGTAACAAAAATAACCATGCATGCTTCTTGGAAAAAAGAGACTAAATGGCATACGGCTTGTAATTATTTCATCTGTTTTTTTCTAGATTAACACGCATTAACTAAAAAATGGACGCTCTAGAAGGTTCATGTAA
Organism: Anopheles maculatus; assembly: GCA_002091835.1. Taxonomy (NCBI): domain Eukaryota; kingdom Metazoa; phylum Arthropoda; class Insecta; order Diptera; family Culicidae; genus Anopheles; species Anopheles maculatus. The sequence continues at coordinate 36,188 of KZ061724.1, read as the reverse complement.
TTAAGTTTAACAGTCGACATTTACCCGAAAGTTAATGCCTACAACCTTGATATCACATCAACCCCAAGCTAATCAAAACAGCTGACTACAGTTGCGCTTGAACAAAACCCTTTTCCGACAGGTCGCGAACGGTTTTGATTGCAAAGTACTTCTACGTTCAGAGCAACTAGCTTTCCGATCGCTAGGGGTAAAGGAAGGTGCAAGGCTTTCATCAGCCCGCAAAATAGAGCAACCGTATTAGGCGAGCTAAGATGTTTGTGATAAAAAAGGTCCCCCAACGGCGACACCACTTCAGCTTCAGATGACGACGACGTTGGCGTGGCGTGTTCGTTCGTTTCGCCCTCATAATATTTGTGTCCCCGCAGGTATGGAGCGAGCGGAGTAACCTCAAAATCAAAATGACGATCGTTGTTTACGCAGTTGCCACGCCAAAAGGTTTACTTTGCGTTACTTGCTGTCATGCTGGCCGACAGCACAATTATGTTCAGCTATTGGGGAATAAGCATTGCATAATATTGCCGAATGCTGCGCCCCCTATTGAAAGGTACGGTAGCATATCTGTGGCATTTTGGTAGGATCAATGCCAAAAAGAAAACCGTTTCTTCATATCAACAAGAGCTCATCGTTTTTGACGAGCGTACTATGGTTGAAGTTGGTCTGGTTCGACAATCCTCGGCGTCCCGATTGCCAATGTCCACACGTGTGTTTGAAAGTGTTGGAGTGGTGTACCAAACGGCAGGGGCTAGACTGTTCCATCATATTTCGGTAAATATTGTCACAAGAGTTAACAGCCTCCAGCCAATCGGAATGGACCACGCTGTTGATGCAGTGGTTGAAAATTTCATTTCAAAAGAAAAATTCAAGCTTGGTCGTATTAAGCATTTTCGCTGTTGTCACAATTGTCACAATCAACGCACGTGCAATGTTTGCTCTGTTGGAAAATGATATCAATAAGTTCGGATTTTGAACAGCAACGAAAGCTTAAAATTGCTCTGTACGTAAACCCAATTGGATAAACACAAATTGTGCCTAATGTTATTATAATAACGATTTATAATTTAAATAATTTAAGCTTAAAGTTGTCCTCCATAAACTTACCAGTATGCGTTTGCGATTTTTGTAATTCAAAAAGGTAACATCCGGATACTTGCGCGGTATCCGACCCTCCAGTTCCTGTATCTTGCGTTCCAGCTCCAGTATCTGTCGCTTAGCCTCGTGTAGCTCATTTAGCCGCGATTCTCGCTCTGGATCGTCCAAATCTAGATCGTGCAGCGGTTCATTTCTCCGTTTCGCCACACCGCCAATAGCCAAACCCTTTCGGAATGACCGATGCTTGCTTTGTACCAGCAGCCGGTCAACGTCGTCGTCGTCGTTGTGCGCCGATGGTCCTCCACCAAAATCATCGCTGGCTCCATCGATGCTGTTATGCTGTTGCTTATAACCGTTCCGATCGGCCACTGACAGCACGAGACGTTCGAGTGATGGGCCGGCGGCCCGCCGACTCTCCTGATCGACAGCTTTGTTATCTAGCGCTCCGACAACATCGTTATCATCGTTGTCATCGTAAGCGTAGTGTGACATGCCGTTTGTTGGACTGCCCCATGATTTGTACAAACAAATTACTGTTTGTTCGGCAAATCGTAGGATGAGAGAACGGAACACCGGAAGAAAGTGAAAAAAAGAACCAAAAAGGAAACATTGTAATGTAGGTTTTGATATGCGACACATATGCTTGGGGTTAGCCACAACACTTTTTGTTACAAAATGGCATTCGGTTAAGTGAAGCGACCTTTTGTATAAGTAAAAGAACTATGTGTAACTTTTTCGTTTGCCTTTTGTCGTCGTACGAGTAAACAGTCTTTCGAGTAGGGGCTGTGTTAGCACAATTATTCTTTACGTAAACACATATCCTAGCACCATGGCAACGGCAATGCAAGCACGCACATTCACTAAATGTTGCATTTTAAGCGGGGCCATGGACATAGCGACCATCGAACGATTAACCTAAAATCTCGAACGATAATTCCATAAATATTCTTTCGCTTTTGCACTAAGATACACTGGCTATTCTCGGGAGAAATTTGCACCCGTCTCTACATCGTTATCGTTTTTTCCCCCACACAGAATAGTGCATACGGACGGACAGGCAGGCACACAACAAACTTAAGAACGTAAACATACACGTCTTGCGAACGGTTCACAACATATTTGACGAAGCTACACAATTGATTACGATCACTTTGGAGCGTACGTGTTTTGTTAAATAGAAACCTAAATATTTTCAGCACTACTCAACGCAAAAACCTTTTATTTTTACTAGGTAACGAAAGTATAACTAGGTAAGGAACATTCGGAAAGCGGGCGACACTTGGAACGCTCGGTTCCCGCGGATGGCTCCACCAACACGGTGGGCAGATTTCTTGCACAGCACACCTACCGAGCACGATCGTCACTCCGAACGCTAGGAACTGCTTCATCTTTCTCTTCGAAAACACCATGATCAGTCGGTGGTTAAGCAAAAATTTCGTCCAAAAATCCTCTCCACCGCCGAGCGCAAAAGGCAGCTCTGTTTTGACATGTTTATTTTGTCATTTTCACCTAGTGTCAGACGGGCGAGCTACACACGCGATGCTCGTACGTTTGGTGGTAGTGGTGTGGTTTCGTTTGCTTACCGTGCGAGTAAGCGAGAGCTCATGTGTGTATGTAGAACGGTGGTTAGAAAGAGATGTACAATCAAACACAGATCAGCTGTCATCAGTGGGGGGTCAATTGTTGATGATAATCCCACTAGAGCAGCGTTTACACTGGCAAGAAAACTTTCAACATAAACGCGAGCCGAGTGTAAGCACCACTTTATCCTTGTAACGGCGCGGGTTCACGCGCCATTGCACCGGAAGGTGAAAGTGGTTAAATTGCACTTACATCTTACATACAGGTGGACGGATTACAACATATAGTAGAACTATTTTTATCCATTTTGTCAAACGTAATCGTAACATTCGCTTTTAGATTAATCAGGGAGCACGTGCTAATCCCGCTGCAGTCCACCACCCAGTGAATCAGCGCGTACAGTGTCCCAGAAAACAAGTCCATTTCGTAATGATACCGGTTTGCGGTATTCAAAGTAGTTCGCTTTTTTAACATTGCGAATCTGTGAAGTTTGCCACGTACAAAAAAAAAGATATGCTTTTAAAACTAGTTTCGGTTTTGGTTTGCGAAATATCTATAAATGGGTGAGAAACGGCCGAATGAAGCCTCATAAAGATTCGAATTTGCATACGCGGTTTCCTTTCAAGGTTGAAGACTTGGTCGTCTTAAAAACTCATCGTTCCACATCGTTGAATTTAGCGAATTGCTTTCTGCACCTTCTGCAAGTTGTGGGAGTTACATATATTATCAAAAAATGTCTCTGCTCGCCCTCACATGGGCGTCATTTGACCGTATGTGTTATGTGCAAATTGCATGACATCTTCCACTACTTCCTATAAGCTTTTCTGCGATAGCAGCTGTTTTATGTAACGCTTTTGTACTGGACGGTAGCGTGAATTGTTTCAACCATTTCATCTCCTACTTATAATTGATGCATCACGACCAAAAATCTCATCGCTGTGCCGGGTTAAAACACAACCGGGCAAAAAAGTGGTTAAAGGTTGAACTTGTCCGATCTGATGTAAGCTAACGTGCATGTGTGGGGGTAGAAATGTTACATTAGAGTTTTGTGTTAAAACCGTTATTAGGAGTAGAGCTTGTTAGTAACCACATGTTACGTGAATTTATTAAGAAAACCATTCACCGAAACGAGTACAGTCAGCTATCGAGTCTGGTTGATTTCTTTTCCGTTTTCTTTATTGTTGTGTAGTTTGTTTCGCTATTATAAGACAAAACTTATGAAATGAAATCTTTACATTGTATTGCACCACCCAAGTGCGCGTAAGTTAGTGAGATTGTCTTTTTTTGTTCAATCGTAATAAATGCAACATGATAATACTACCTTTCCTTAAATACTTCAATTCCTTACACTTCGATTAAACTGGTATCACGCTCCACTGTGTAGCGTATTAGCTTTCCGTATCGTTTCAGTAACTTCTTCCAGTAGCATTCCACATCTGCCATACGCAAATTGTTCCAGATATGTTCATATCCCCGGTCAGCAATTTCACGCGCCAGCTCATCATGCTCTTGAAAGAACCTTATCAATGCTTCCAGCTCTTCGGGGTTGCTGCGTACCGGTACTGGCACGTAATGTACCCAAGGCTTCAAAGAGGGATAGAAAAACTCCAACCACTCATCGCCCACGTGGAACACGAGCGAACGGCACAGGAAAAGATGCTTAAACCGAAAGCTAGCGGCCACTCCGCGAAAGTTAAACAGAAACCGATACCGGCAGTGTTCTTCCAGCGTTACTTCCCGCGCTGGTTCGGCGTTCAGTGTATCTTGCGGTGATTTCCAGGCTTGATTTTTTGTGTACTGTGCATCCACGAGCGCTGGTTGAGCACGCGACAGCAGCACCAATGCGTCACGCTCGTCCGATGTGCGTGAACCACGGAAAAAAGCTTTCGAATCTTTCGAACCCCAATCGGTGCTTGCTTTTGTGATACTTTTCCGATGCAGATCCCATCGTCCCAGGCCGGTGGGGTAGAGTGCTATGGCTGGGCCGCCTTCCCAGAATGCCCAGGCCGGGTACATTATGTCGAGATATTCGGCCGTTTTACTAAACGAAAGTACGGGGATTTTTTCTTTGCTCCAGTGCCGATGAATCTGGGGCCAATCGCGACAGTTCACAATCAGATCCATGTTGGGTAGAAGCGGTAGCAAAGGCTTTACGAAATGTTCCACCCCAGAGCAGCGTGCCGGGAACATGCATTCTCGTTGACGGTACAGCTTACGGTCGACTATTTGGTAGTGTGTTCCATATTGCTTTGCTCGGTTGATCGATTCGAGCGTAATTCCTTGTGCTTTGAACGGCTTTAGGTCTGCCTTTAAAACATCCGCATGGCAGTTGCAATTGGTGTTGTTGCAGGAAACGTAAGCAGCTACGGCCAATTCTATGGCGCTGAAATATTTGTTGAAATCTGCAAAATGGAACGATGGAATGGATTATTATACACTTATGATGAATTGGACTGATTATTCTGACCTGCCGAATAGAGGTGGTTGCTACTTTTAGTTGCTTCCGGCGCCTTGCATTGTTCCTTGGCCGTACACATTCCCTCATCAGACGAGTAGATTTGCTGAACGCTGATTATTAAACACAAAACGAATCCTTTAAACAACTCCATGGTTCTTCACTTTGCTTAAACTACACAGGCAGTAATGTGCTATTTCGAGAGTGAGATAAATTTGTTTCAAAGTATCTAAATTAAGCTAAAAGTTACTACATTATAAAACGGTGAGATCCGGTGGGTTTTGTTGTTGTTTACGATTACTGCCACAACTGTCAAAGGCACCACTGACAGCATATACGCATGTTTTTTTTTTTGTTCAGTTGCGTCTCTTTATGTATCGGTGCGTTTGTTGTGATCTGGGGTTTCTGACATTTATCCCACACCACACAAACGTTCTGCGTGCGTGTGTGATATGGAAGGAAAAACTGTTGCCAGTATATAGTGCTTAAAACTAGTTCAACTCAGCAAACAACACTTAATATACATTGTACAGACGATAAGCAACGCAGCCAGGATGACGATAACGGAGTATATTAGTGCCCTGTCCGAAAATCCCTATTTCGGAGCCGGCTTCGGCCTGTTCGGCGTCGGTGCCGGGGCGGCAATGTTACGTAAAGGGATGCAAGGGGCTATGATACTGTTCCGACGGCACTACATGATAACGCTCGAGGTACCGTGCCGCGATAAATCGTACCAGTGGCTGCTCCAGTGGATCACTCAAAAAGGCGCCCGCCAAACGCAGCATCTCAGCGTGGAGACATCGTTTGAGCAGCGTGACACGGGCCACGTTAAAACGCGGTACGATTTCATACCATCCGTCGGTACACACATCATGCGGTACGGTGGCACATGGATTAAGGTGGACCGTGCCCGGGAGCAACACACACTCGATCTGCACATGGGTGTACCGTGGGAAACGGTACAGCTGACTGCGTTCGGTAGGGATAAGAACCTGTACTTTAAAATTCTGGAAGAAGCCCGGCAGCTGGCGCTTAAAAACACCGAAGGAAAAACGATTATGTACACAGCGATGGGTTCCGAGTGGCGACCGTTTGGCCATCCACGCAAACGTCGCCCCATAGGATCGGTGGTGCTAGATGAAGGTGTATCCGAGCGCATTTTGCGCGATTGCCGGGAGTTTATAAAAAACCCACAATGGTACTCGGACCGTGGCATACCGTACCGTCGAGGATATTTACTACACGGACCACCCGGTTGTGGTAAATCTAGCTTCATCACTGCCCTAGCCGGTGAAATCGAGTTCGGCATCTGTTTGCTGAATCTTTCCGAGCGTGGACTTACCGACGATCGGCTTAACCATTTGATGAATGTGGCACCCCAGCAATCGATCATTCTGCTAGAGGACATCGATGCCGCGTTTGTGTCGCGCCAGGATACGCTACAGCAAAAGGCTGCCTTCGAGGGACTTAATCGGGTCACGTTCAGTGGGCTGCTGAACTGTCTCGATGGTGTAGCGTCGACCGAGGCACGCATCGTCTTCATGACCACCAACTATCTCGAGCGGCTTGATCCTGCGCTCATACGACCGGGCCGGGTAGATGTGAAGGAGTACGTTGGGCACTGTACGCGCCATCAGATGGAGCAAATGTTCCGGCGATTCTACACCGGTACGGATGCTGACACGAATGCACGCATTTTTGCTGAACGTGTTGCGGCCGATGGGCGGAACGTTAGCCCGGCCCAAATTCAGGGATACTTTATGGTGCACAAAATGTCCGACCAACAAACCGTGCTCGATAATGTGCAGCAGATATGGGACAGTACGTGAGACGGGGCAAAGGTAGTATTAAATGGACTTCAATAAATGTTGCATCTGTAAGATGTTTGGACCGACAAAAGCAGCGTTTTCGGAGCGTTTGAAGTGCTAAATGAAAAACCCCGCGATGAAGGAAATATAATTTCAGAGCGCGATTAGAATTAATTATTCTTTGAACATGCTACTACATCTAGTATTATTTGCTTGCTTACACATTCCATAGCGCATGCTTGTATGCGGAAAGGTACCTCGGTGAAGGACATTTGTCTGTCCTTCTTGCGAAGCACCCTTCATCACATGGAGCACTATCTATCTAAGAAGTATTTTATCGCTTTGTTTAAGGATAAAACTCAATCCGATGATGCTGGTTGCGCAAACTATTGTTGTTTTGTTTTCATAGTTTGATTACGTTCATGAGTACTATCAATTATTTTCCTATACATTTTTTCTTTTCCCTTTAAACAATGTTACGAAAAAATGTGTTTTTTTTTCGTGTTCCGGTACCGCTCTGTAGCGTAACTTGTCTTCCTTACCGTGCGCACAGTTAACGGAATAAATATTCAATAGTAGTGTAGTGTTTTCTATTAAAGCTAGCACATAATAAAGAAAAGCCCCGTCCGACGGCGAGGGAAAGAAAGCCCAGTGAACAACCGTGAAGCATTGTGCAGCAGCAACATGTCATTTTAAACCGTACGGATATAGCTCAACATGTCCGGCAGCATGCGACGTGAAAGTAAAAAGCACAAACCAATGTATATCAATAAGTTTCTTTGCTAGCTGTGAGCTAGTTCAATTCAGGAGACCGACGAATGGGCTCAGGCAGAGAACGGGGAGATCCATCGAAATTTGTCCTTGGAAGATGCATCGTGCAGATCCTTTGATGATGTATCGAAATGGTAAAAGTTACACTCAATCCGGTTCACGCAATGCTTGCCAAAGCGACATATCTTCGGATGAAGGTACTGGCACTGACTGTTGACACAGTTCGGGTAGAACTTGCAAACCGGCGGCAATGGTTTCGCGCTGATCGTTTTATAGTTTTGTACCGGTACGACGGATGAAGCTGTAATGGCAAGCGGAGAGATTTGTGTTTACAAAATTCCAATTCCAACGTAATAATCATCTTAATTCCTTACCCAATGGTGGTGCCGAGAGGACGCTCGATGTGACGACCGTGGATGCGCTTTTCGAGTGCATAAAGTTACAGTCTAACCGGTGACAGGTTTGATCATATTTACACATCGGATGAAGATAGAGGCACTTGTCGCCAAATTTGCAGTTTGGAAACGCTTTGCACGGTGTGCTGGGGTGGAGAAACTCGCAGGCATCTCCCTGGCGACAGTTGGGGAAATATTTGCAGCGATCTTTCAGCGCACCTCCACCACCACTGGACAACAGCTTACTGGTTTTGCCTTCCGCACCGGTCAAAGAAACGGCGCTGAGCACTGGGGGGGAGGAGGAACAGAATATTGGAGGTTTGTTTATTAATAATTAAAATGTGCTTGCTTAAAGTTACAATAGATCGATCTAGTCGAAACGCGTAAGTCTGGTGGGGACATATAAAGGAGGTCTAACAAGCAGCGGACGAGGAAAGACTTAAAAAAGGCAGAATTCAACAGCATTAGGGATAGTGTTGGGTAAAGTGCTACTGTGCGCACAGTAGCTGTGGCTCAACAATGGTATTCGTTCTAATTCTACCGATGCAAAAGTTTGAATCTCGTTTTTATCCTCAATTTGGCGAGCAGAAGATACCAGTACAATTAGCACTGTTCATAGAACGTGGATTTGCGTCGTAGATTTTTGAACTAACCGAGTTCAACTCTCGGGATTTTTCTTCAGTTGCTTTTTTATATGCATGCTGTGCTTGGTGTGCGCACTGTGCTTGGTGTGCGCACTGTGCTAGGTGTGCTAGCTGTGCGCACTGTGCTAGGTGTGCTAGGTGTGCGCACTGTGCTAGGTGTGCTAGGTGTGCGCACTGTGCTAGGTGTGCTAGGTGTGCGCACTGTGCTAGGTGTGTTAGCTGTGCGCACTGTGCTAGGTGTGCTAGGTGTGCGCACTGTGCTAGGTGTGCGCACAGCACACCTTGGTGTGCAAGCGAGTGCGCACAGCACACCAATTTGTGCTACTTTACCCAACACTAATTAGGGATGCTGGGGAAAAGTTTAGGGATAAAGCCACCATCTGGTATTCTAATTTAGCACAGAACACAGTACATAAAAGGAATCCTGCATTGTAATCCTGAGAGATAGGGGGCTTAAACCAAGAGAGGATAGGATTCTTCAAGTCGAGTCATTCCTGGTCGCGCGAGCAAGAGTTAGACAGACGAATGAGGACGATTGTAACATGTAACACAAGGAAGAATTTGACCGTAAAGTCTTCTCTGGAGTACTTGAACTAGCCATGCAGATTTTCAAACCGCAGGAACTGATAGGAAAGTTGTTTACTAAACATATGCTTAGACAACGGCGCAAGGGAAGATATGCACTTTAAAACAGAGTCGTTTGGACAGTGTCAGAGATCATGAGAAAACGAGGATCTAAAATTTAGAAAAGCCATCTGGGAGACGATCCTTTGCCCGTGGTTGACAACTACATACTTTTGAAGTGGGTTCAAGTCTCATCTGGGCCGTTCCCCCATAGTGAGGACTGACTATCCAACTATGCGGTATCAATAAGTCTAGTACGCCAAAAATGGCAGGCATGACCTAAGAGGTCGTTAGGTCAAGAAAGAAGATGAAGAGAACGGCCAGGACGTATAACTTAAGTATTGAAGAGTTCCTCAACCATCTATTCGCGTACGACAACTCCTAATGAGTGATGTCACGAACTGGAGTGAAACGATGTTTGAATAACCATTTCTTCGCTTATCAGATACCGTTGCAGCGCCGGTCAAGTGCAAAAGGTTACTTTAGAAAGTGATCCCCTCCTCTCGAGGTTGTAATATCAAAATGAGTTAGCGTTTTTATTCGATTTTAAAATTTTCAGACATCTATTTGACTAATGAGGAAATGAAAGCTGGGCTTTACGGAACTACGAGATACTTACATGGCGGAATATCGTCGAATTTGCGACTGGATTCAAGCTTCTTAAACTTCCTTCCCGGCGATTTAACCCGCTCAGAGTCCCGCTCGGCCCGTCCTTCGGCTTCCCGTTCCCATTCTCGGCGCGATTCCTTTCTCGTCACGGACCGTTCTTCGTCACTGTCGCGCGATGGACTGCGCTGGACGCGATGTTCCTCTCGGCTGCGCGCTCTTCGCTCACTTCGGTGATGATGCGAGTGATGATGGTGGTAATCATCGTCACTGTCGTGCCGTTCGTCCTCGTCGGTCAAATCGAACTGTATCGGCGAGACCCGTTTCCGCTTGCGGGACGATGGTTCCATCTTGTCGTAATCGGACTTGGACATGTAGATCGGCGACGATGAAACGCTGTCATCCATCAGCTCCTTGGTGCGCTGCAGTAAAAGCTCGTTCAGCTGGTTCGGTGAGGGGGAAACGTTGCGCGACGACTCGACACGTTTCGTACGGTTGGGGGACGCATTATTCGGCCGTGGCGGTCGGTCTGGGCTAAGCGATGGCGTAGTACGACGGCGCGACGACGATGACGAGTGGCGTGAATTTGTTGCTTTCGGTGACGAACGATGTGATGATCTCGATGAGGAAGCGGTGACGTTTGAGAGAGCAATCGGGGGAGAGGAAGCTTTCTTACCGGCTGGTTTTGTGGTCGTCGGTGAAGCTACGACTAGCTTTTCGCTAAATCGTTCTTTACGCTTCTTGAGCGTTTCCTCCATCTCTTTGGAATCTTTTCGATTCGGAGATTTGGCGGCCGGTTCTCGCGGGCCAGCCTTAAACCCGATGCGATCCTTCACGGACATCCT